>JAOTQK010000018.1:25310575-25325723 GCA_025642025.1 Rhododendron ferrugineum
ATATCTGTGAACTTGAAGGTGTCCCCGACTCCCAGTTTGACAAAGGAGGGTATAATCGTGAATGTAAAGAAGATGTCATGGCAGTAAAAGAAAATGTCGTGGTCTTATCATTTCCCTAATTGAAAGATAAAAATCCTGAATTCAAAGATTTTGTGTCCAAGACTGCCTGAAATAGATCCATATATATGTTACCACAAAAATGTGGCTTAGCCCCATGGGCCAGACGGAGCTTATTCTGGGACAGGCAAGAGCGAGTATTAGTCGTGACCAAGAGAAGGGATATTTGAATCTGGGCTGGTGCAATTGTTGAATGACCCATCGTCTATGAAGCACCGACACTCTTAATTACTACTTGGTGTATCCGTGTCCGACACTTTGAGGACACCCGTGTCTCAACTTTGACAGGGGATGGAGTAATAGAAGCATCAAAGGAAATACAAGGAGATACCGTCAACCATAGAAACCATTATGATACAAGAAAATAAGAGGGAAAAACGAGTATCTCAGAAAATTTTTAGTTCATATTCTCGTTTACTTTATAAATCCCTCCCAGAAAGCCTTACCAAGTCCCTCAAAAAAAAGCCTTTATCCAAACATACCCTTGTAGATTTCTCAGACAAACAGAAAGGGTTTCTCCAAATCTGTAGTACTAGTGCAGGTCATATTCTTAGAAGATCCATCCACCAAGATTTCTGCGATTGTTGATTGATCGTCGTGTGAGATTGAGACTCTGTCCTTTTTAAGCTCCTCGTGGTCTTGGGCTTTTCCCCACAGCACAACATATAATCCAACGATCACGCCAACTGCACCTATCAGGCTGAAAGTGAACCAAAAAAGCTAGTTTAGACTCCAGAAGCAACTCTTGAAAGGGCTTAATTCTACGGCACATTGGTCTGCCCGGTTTTAATTGTATGAATTCAGTACTCAATTTATAGAATGTCCAGTTAAGTCTTCCAAAGAATAAATACCTTCATTTAACCAAGAAATTTTAGTGTTCCTACCTGCCAATATAGATCTCTTCATGTAGAAATATCGAAGCGAAGATTGTCACAATAACTGTGGCTAAAGGGCTGAACATAGCACAGAAGAGTGGACCTCTGCGTGAAATGCACCAAGCTTGAACAAAGAAGCTCGTTGCTGATCCTATAATCCCCTGTGTGTTAATTCCTTTTGAAGAATCAACAATGAAACATTCACGGACAAAACGTGCACAAACATGTACATAGCTCATTTCTGAGTAGGTAGTGTAGAATACGTTCAAACTCTTCGATGTTATGTGTTGATTTTGATGGTTTGAATTGATTTTTGAATCTTTAATTCAAAGAACTAACTAAATACTTACTGCATAGAGACAAGAAGCAAGTTCTAGATAAGAATGTAAAATCCAAGCTTCCGGGTTATGCTCTAAGAAGAGTGCAATAGTGCCTGATTGCAATGTTGCCATGAAACACATCCAAGCGGATAAAGATAGGTGGTCTGGATAGCTAGCTGAAACCGGAACCTGTTCGAAAGGATTACCATAGTAATTATAGCAATAAAATCATAGGGAATTGAACGGTTTTCTGTAATTATCAAAGATCTCCTTTTGAAGAGCAAAATTTTAGTACCTGGAAAATGATCCAAAATGACCAGCAACAACTGCTTCCAAAGAGCAAGAACGAGCCCACCAGCCAATTCTCACCTCCTGAGTTGTTTAGTAACTTTGGGCCTCTGAGCAATACCATGGATACAGCTCCACCCACGCACAACACTGTCCCTATGATCTTTGCAATACTTCTCAAGGTTCTGATGTCTACTTTTTCCAACCTGATCGATCAGTTCATAAAATGCTTAGTGGAGAAACTGAAGTGTGTACGTTGCGGACACAGATCTAGACACATATGTGTCTGCAACGTTAAAGGGTGCCATATTGGGAAACAAAGACATCTATGAATGCTTTAAACTAGACGTTTTCTTGAGAAGCAAACGGGGCAATGTAACTACGGGGAATGTATACGTTCTCAATTTTGATTTTAAGGAAATAAATACTAAATGGTTAGCACATCATTTTTTCTGGAAATTACCCAATAACAAATGCTGCAACGAAAGTTAGTGCGGGGACTAGATTAAACAGTGCACTTCCCATCGACGATGAGGCCAGGTATATGCCCTCGAAATAGATGTTCTGATTGATTGCTACGCTGTGAAATGAAAGGCAAAATTTTAAGCATGCTACTATGTACCTCATGATCAACATAACTTGAAAGAACATCACTAGATACTATAAACTTGTACGTACCCAACTAAAGAAGCCAAAAAAATCAAACAAAAGCTTCTCAATCCCAAACAAGACCTCTCTGATCTCCTGCAATGAAATTAAAGGAACAAATATTAGAGATAAATATGTCACCGTTCGACGACAGACACCAAACGTGTGACAATAAATTATGCATTATATATTCTCATGTGATGGGTCTCATATTTTGGCAACACCCACAGTGCTTGAATATGTTGCTCACCCATCAAATGCCCAAATGAGATGTTTCTCTCGTTTGGGCATGTGACAGTCTCACATACGTTGATTTCCCGAAATTCATGATCCAAGCGCATCACAAAAGACATCTGTTAAATATATTATTACCATTAATCTCAAAATCCCACCAGCTAGCACATGCATGTGAGAAAAAATATCAAAAACCCACCTTGCAAAATAAGCTATAGGAGCAATGACCAAAGTAGCTATGCCTTGCCTGTAGAAAACAAACACTGAGGGGCTCATTCCTTGAAGGAGAGCAGCTCTGGTAGATAGAGCAACCCCTGCATAAGTGATCTGCATTCCAATCATAGCCATTACTGGCTTGTAATAATCAATCCCACTCATATCTATAGGGTACACTTAATTAATTGCCAAAAAGACTACTAAATGGT
Source organism: Rhododendron ferrugineum (assembly GCA_025642025.1). Classification (NCBI taxonomy): domain Eukaryota; kingdom Viridiplantae; phylum Streptophyta; class Magnoliopsida; order Ericales; family Ericaceae; genus Rhododendron; species Rhododendron ferrugineum. The sequence continues at coordinate 25,313,483 of JAOTQK010000018.1, forward strand.
ACTACTAAGTAACCAATATGGGGAAGGGAAACATATACCCACTGACCACTATATATAGAAGCTAGCATGGGAGGGAGAAGGGGTATCAGTTGATCTCATGACCAGTAACTTCCACATTTTATGTATTTTTAAACTAAAAAAACAATTTTAAGAATTTGACCCCCACAAAGTGTAATGAAAGTGTCCCACTCCCACAAGCATGAAATATTTTCATTACAATTACAGTATTGTCCCATTTCCGGGATGATAGCATATCCGCCCTTTATATCCCATCGGCAAACGGAACATTTGGTTTGGTTAGTGGGAGACAAGCGATGTACATCGAATCTCTATTTGTTCATTTTTATTGATAGTTTATATCTCTAGGGCTAGGATGGTATTATCTTTACCACTTTACCCTCATCAATATCCATTGGGTGACCCCGGCCAGACTTTTGATGCATTTGAGCCCACGCAGCACAATTCATCCATGCCTACAATATATATATTTTCTCAAGCTAGCTAGCGGATTGGTTTTGAGTAGGTGTTTTCCACTTAATTAAAACTGCTTGGCAGTATTTACCCAAAAAAAAACTGCTTGGCAGTGGATATGATCATGGATTTGATTGCTTGGATAAGGAAGGTATATATATATGTTCTTCTGATTTGGGTAGGGTTACGCAGAAAGGCCACTTACTAGTAGAAGCCAAAAGAGAGAAATGAACAAAAGCACAGAGATGAGAGAGAAAGAGCGGATAAGCAGCAACCATGTGGGTTGTGGCCTTGTGGGATCTGGACTTGATAATTTTGTTTGTCCAAGAGTATAAATTTTTGTTTTGGTATGTACTGTAGTTAAAAGTAATGTACAAATATAGGATGGATATGCTTTCATATTGACGTCTTGTGAGTATTGTCGGATCGAATATGTTACTTGTTTTATTATGTGAAAGAAGACATAGGGGAGGTGAATTTTTTCTTTCTAATAACCAAAGGTCCGGGCGCCTCGAGTAATTTCGAGGATAACGATAAGACAAACCTTCTAGTGTTCCTATATTTGAAATGTTTTAAGGTGAATCTTTTAGTATTACGTGATCATAATCATAACCACCAGACTGCGGAGTCTGGTGGTGCCAAGAAGGGACGAGCCCAGCCAGAGTCATGACCCTAAACGAAAGGAAAAAGCCCAATATGGTTTCATAAAAGAAACATGGGCTCATAAAAACTTCCAGGTGGTAAAAATGTAGTGTCCATTTACTTTAAATGGCCCGTCATAACTTAGTGGGTCTTCAAAGAAATGGGCCTAAAAGTGATACAGAAACAATAAAGGGGCAACTTATAAGGTCAGTTTTAAAATAATTTTGATGGAGGGAGGAACAATCAGACTAGTATCTACTAAAATCTTCAAAAGTCAATTTCAAAAAGAGCTATGCAGGCAACATAAAGCTCCGTTCAATTATACGGAAAGGATGAGAAACGATGAAAAAATTAATTTTCTTTGAACTTTCTAGGTGTTCGGTTAACAAAAAAGTTTTGGAGCCCACAATTTTAATTTTTTTTACTGAGAAACATTTTTCTACAAAATAAATCTTGGCAAAAGAAAGAAATTTTAGTTTTATTGTAATATTCTTTGTCAAGAGCACACTCACGTGAAAACAAACTTCAATTTTCTTTACTTCACCTCACTTCACTTTTTCTAGAAATCTATTTACCACATAACAAACAATCCCGAGAATTGAACCAGCGAAGTGGAGTATAAATGTTTCGAAAAACTTAGTCCATTGGAAATGTGGAAGTGACACATGCTTTAATCCCCTCAATGATGGGTACATACAGTTGAGATCCCATAAATGTGGAATTTTACTGAAAGGCCATTACATACATACATACAAACATATTGAACCTTTCTATACAATCTTTTCACTTTTGAAAAAAAAAAAAAAAAAAACCTTTCTATACGAACCGATTGGTCTTGCAACAGGGATGGTGCACAGACCAGCACGCTGGGTTCACTCCGGATCCTACATGGATAATTCGAGTCGTTCAATAATTTTAAAATAATTTTTCGACTGACCTTGTGAGAAATCAGCTAAATCCGATTTGTGTAGGTGTTTAATCTCATCTATCAATTTTCATTCAGATCTACACTAATCAGATTTAGTCGATTTCTCACGGGTCCATTCGGAAAAATATCTTGAAATAATTAAACGAATCTTATTATTCATGCAAGACCCAGAATAGAGCCCGCACACCGGTTTATGCACCATCGGTGCAACACCTATCGGTGCCGTTAGCATTTTCGCATCCATTCCATGGATACCTCTAAATTGGAGCTTTTTGGGTAGGGTTTCCCATTGGAGTCATCGTGATGGGGAAAGCTTTGCCTCGAAATCCAAGTTAGAAAAATAGGGTTATTAGCGTGGGAACGTTTACGATCATCGGCGCATCCACGTGGGAGGGGGCTTCTAACAAGTCTTCTTTTTAAAATCTTTGATTTGATTTGATAATAGCTTTTGATGCTTAAATATTGGTTGGTAATATGTTTGCTTTCCAAATTAAACCTTTTCATAAAGTACAAGCACATGGGACAAGGAGTCGTTATGAGGCAGCTGAACCTGATAAAATTAGCTAGCCGGATTTGTTTTAGGAGAATCTCTGTTTCCCTCTCCCACCCTCCCACAACAACAAGATCTCTAGAAACAATTTATATCAAAGCTCATGGGGTTGAGGAGGTTGCAGGTTTAAGAAGTTAGTCGCGCCCCGATTTTTACCGGACATCGCTGATCGCTCATTTTTTAGGGCTAAGAGTCGATGCTTTCGAAATCATGACTTTTAAAACGCAACGGAGTGTTACGTGATGACGTGACAAGTGAGATGGCATAGCCATTAATTCATTCACATGTCATGCTTTCAATTTTGTCTAACACTCGTCGGGACGATCTTTTTTTTTGGTAACCGATGAACAACCCTGCAGCCAAGCCACTATTGGACTCGACTGCGCAATCCAAACCTCGGGGGAGACTAGCACAGCAACCCACCGCCATGGCCCCCCACTTAAATCATGGTTTTGTCGCTAGGGGAAATCAAACCCTACTATGTTGCAAGCGCAGGTTCGCCCTTACCATGTTGACAACCCATGGGTGGGTACGTCGGGACGATCTTGTCGTGTTAACAAGGCATGTGGAATCATATTTTACCAAGACCCGAGTGTCGATTAATTGATTTCAGTAACAATGGTTCGGCTACTTTGATTTCAACTCCGTTATTTATCGATACGAAAAGACACCTCAGTTGTTTTATCACACGCACCAATTTCTAATTTTAACTGATGTTCTATCGGAGTCCGTCTATAGTCCAAATTCTTGTTTCGATGCGAAGATATATACGGTGAGTGGGTGTCAACAAAGTGATGACGCCCCCGTTGTGCCTTGCAGTCCGCCTGGCTCGACTATGATCTACTAGCTCTCGTTGGGACAGTGAGAACTTAAGAGTAATTATTGACTCATGCTAGAACTATCCCCGGAAGTCTTGTGTTCCACTTTCACTGTCAACATTCTAATTGGCCAAATGCCTTGAGGTTACATTCTGATTTTTTGAGTACTTATATCTTGAGATGATTTGAGAGATTCTTCTTCAGTGCTCTGGGGCACCACGTGGTGGCGGTGCCCCAATCCTTCCCCCACCACATTGTTGTAGAGTCCTCACACTTAGTTTCGGGTCTCACATAAATGTTTGGTTGAGGAGAGTCCTGGAGCACCGCGTTGGGGGCATTGAATAATTCTTCGATTTTAAGTATCTGGAATTTAGGCTGCAGAATCATCACAAAACACAGACCACCACCCACTTCTTCTTCTTCTTTTGAGCTCGTGAATAAGTTTTTACGGTGCGCGATCTCGGCTTTGGAAAAATTTCATTAAAATTTGGAGAAACGGACTCGCGAGATTGAGCGGCTCCGTGAATAGGATGTTTACGGAGGCTCTGTAAATAAGTTTCTCTCTCTTTTTTGGTCTTTTCTTTTTTCCTTTTTTAAAATCGGAAGTACTAGTAAACAACACATCTAACTTGTCCAAAAGGGCTGGAAGGGGCATGGGCTGTTGCAAGTGCCAACAAAGAATGGTAATGTATGCGGGATAAGTACTTGAGGGTGGTGGTTAGGTCACATATATGTATCAGTATAACACCAAACAATACAATACAATACTCCTACAATACAATACAATACACCTCAACTGTCCCATGACCCTATAGGAGTAATAATAACATCACCATAATAAATGGAATTCGATTCCAATAAATGCAACACAGCCTGTGAAAAGTTGCGCCCACAATTAAAGCCTTCCCTTTGTTTATTTCTGCAACCTCTCAGATCCATGAAATCGCTCGCAATAAATCATGAATCCACATTTAATGGCCATTTTGAAATTTCTGATGCTAGTTTTTCACAGTTTTACTCCTCCTTCCTTCAATGGGTAAGTAAAAATAAACCTTTGAAGCACCTCAACCACTTCCACAGTGCATTTGAGAAAACTTTTACAATATCTACCTACCCCACTTTTATTAGTATTTTCTGCTAGCTAGAAACAACTACAGTAGAATTTCTCAAGGAAAATTACTTACGCCAAGACTTCTCTGCATTTTCTCACTTTTTAATTGAAGAAATAAAATCAAAATCAATAAAAGCTATTACTCCTACTAGAGAAAGAGAGTGGGGAAACCAAATGAATGATACGTGCATACCTGGAAAAACAAACCACAAATCTAAAATGCATACACTTGTATTTCATGATTTCAATTTTGTTCCTGCTTTTTTCTTCCTCTTCCTCTTCCAATTATCCATATCCCAAATTTGTCTTCCAGAACCAACCAACCAACCAACAAACCAAAGAGCAAAAAGTATCTAAAAACCTAAGAAACAAGAAAACACAAGGGGAAGAAAGGAAAAATAAACAAACGAAATACTGTAATTTTTACTAGACATTGGGCGATAAAGAAGAGTGAACCACCTTGTTTTGTTTTCCCACAAGCCAAAGCAGAGTCCTACTAGCAAAAGATGGTGTTTTTGGTTGAGAATCCAAAGAGATATTGCGACTCTGATTTTCCTCATCACAGCCCAATTCACTCCCTCCCCCATTTACCCACCTCCCCATATCAATTTCAGAGATAGTCCTCCTATTATTACCCTCACCACCACCACCACACTTGACCTTCAACTCATCACCGGCGACAAGACCCCCCCGGTTCATCGGAAACCGAAACGAAAAAGCCCGTCGGGACGATGACTCCGCCACTGCTGCTGGAGGATTAAGCTTCTCCTTCTTTCCCCTGAGCCAAGTCTTTGATATTGAAACACTCTCCTCTCTCTTGCTCCTCCCAACATCATTTCCATTCCCAATCCCGTGGCTATTAAAACCACTATTCCCTATCCTTTGAATTTCACCACTTTTAAATGGTTCAAAACCATTGAACTCTCTTCTTGAATCACCACCACATTCAGACATTGCTGGCCTATGACCAGGAATCAATGGCAGAGTAGCCTTCTTGTTGCTTGATTGCTTCTTCATTGGTGTCCTAATGGGCACTTGCAATAACGATTTCTCATCCATTACGTATGCAAATGATCCCATAGAAAAACACCTCCTTTCATCCACATTGTTGTTAATACTACTACTTTCACCTTCACCTTTCCCTTCATCTCCACCACCCACATTCCTAAACTTCCCAAGCTTCACATGCACAACTTTCTCCTCTGAACCCACAGCTGGCTCTTGATTAACTTCAAATTTCGGCCTGATTTCGCCAGATTTGGATGAAAAATCGATGTGGGATGATCCAAATTCATCCCTAAATAGAAAACCCAGATTGGAATTTGCTCTTGCAACTGAATTAGCACTTCCAAAAGCACAATCTCTTTCTGAGCCGATCTCTCGCGCACTCTCACCGCCAGATTCAAGAACAAGGACTAGGGGCGAAAAGCTATGGTTGGGTGAGAAATCGGTGAGCAAACTAGCTCTACATAGAGGGCAAGTGGAGTGGGAAAGGAGCCATGTGTCTATGCACTCCATGTGAAAGGCATGGCTGCATTTGGGCAACAACCTGAGCTTATCTTCTGGCTCAAATTCACATAAACAAACAGCACAATCGAAAGGGTCTTTTACTCCTATGATGGATTTGTAGTTGAAAACAGGGAGGGTGTCTATGAAGGACTGGTCCACACCAGAATCATGGAGGTGGAAAAGTTGTTGTAACTGGCCTTGAAAAGCAGTCACGCTTTCCAAGTCATCTGGGTTTCTGTTTTGAGGCCTAAAAAGGAACCTAACAAGGAGGTGGAGCAGCCCGGAAAGGAAGAAAATGATTGCAAGAATTATGATGATTAGGAGTACGCTTGGGCTTACCTTGCCGTCCAAATTGAAACCGCCGGATTGAAGGTTGGCTGGTGGCGGAGGCGGAGGGAGGAGGTATGGTGGTGGCGGTGGTGGTGGAGGGTGAAAGGTCTGTTCTTTGATTCCTGCGAAAATCCAGTCCATCTTTTCTAGTGGAAGAGAGAAGAGAAAGGTACCAAAAATTGGATCTTTAGACTTGAGTATCTAATTATCAAGTGGGTCTCTGAGATACAAATGAGTCAACTTCCACACACACACACACACACAGAGAGAGAGAGAGAGAGAGAGAGAGAGAGAGAGAGAGGAGGGAGAGGGTTCAAATTGGTGGTAGAAATAAATGAGATGGCCAAGAGTTGAAGGAAAATTTCAAAATCAGAGGAATGAATTATGGCAATAATAAAGTAAGCTAGAATAAAATCATAGGTAGAAATGATACAGTATTTCTCAGTACTGGTAATGGAAATTCATAGCATAGGTTAGGAAGAATGATTTTTCCATCATCCGGATCTCCTCTCTGGTTGACTTTAAAGTAATCGACTGCATCGACCCTAATGCCCCATTTAATTCAACCTACTATTTGAAAATGAAAGATTTATTTCTCCCATGGTATTTCGAAAAATACAAAGCTCAAATTATTTAATTTACTTTGAAATGTGAATCCAAAGGGTTCTCTTATTTTTTTAATCGAAACCTTTCTATCTTCTCGCTGATCACATTCTGCTTCGTTTCTTCTATTCCACTTCTTACCTGAATCCAAGGGTTCTTGTAGTGTGGAAACGACAAAGGCACAAAAAGCTGAAAGTCAAAAAAATTGAAGCGTGAGAGAAAGTCAAAATATCTGGAGAGGGAGAATGAGCTTTTGTATTAAAAAAAACATTAGGATTGATATGCGGTCAATTCCCACACAAGCGATCAGGGTTTTGTTATTAGTGTCGAATCGCAAAAAAGAAATTTCTTGTGAATTCTATGTTTCCAGCGTGGATAGTCTACCTTAATTTGATTGTACTAGAAATGAGATTGGTCGAAATGTGCCTATGTTGGTTCGGATATCTTCGACCGTTGAACAAAATAAGAAAAAGACGAAGAAGGAGATGTGTGGTCAATTTCGACATTGGAAAAGAGGTAGAGGCAGTTAAAATGAGTGTTTTCTGGACCCCATAAATTTCTTCCACTTTGTAATGGTTTTATTTTTATTTTTTGACATAAATTTTTGTGCATTTTGCTGCCTAAAAGGCAGTCAGTTGTGGAACCAAAACCCCATCTAGAAGAGGGGTCACTTAGTTCATGTCTCCTTAATTAGTGAATGCCTTGGTTCTATGGCATGTGTATGAAGATTCAAATGTTGTCCAAAATGATACTCCAATGAAAACAACCGGTTGCTGATTTTCTCTATTTCTTGACTAGGGTTTTGATGATTTTTTTAGATTTTTAAGACGTTCAGGCCAGTTTATACACACTTCGATTATTCTTTGCGTGTTGATGATTGCCTTTTTTACAAAATCACATTTTGAGACCTTGCTGTGAAACTTTAAGGATTGAGAAGTAATTAGTTCACGACATCAGCATGTTACCGTAAATTATTTTAAGAATTTTGTTAGCGATTGCTCCATGAACAGTAGTTAACACACTTTTTTTTTCCTTTTTTTTTTCACGGAGTTAACACACTTCAAATGGTTATAAGTTTTGCATAAAAATGCATGTAATATGACATATATCAGTACTATTTAATTAAGATTGTTTAAGGGTGTGTTCAACTAACTAAAATAAGTATTATTTTTTGAATTACAGGTGATGTATTGTGAGAGAATGACATGTTTTGTAAAGCGGAACATAAGTATTTCAAATGAGAACCTTAGCGGAACGAAGCCTAAGGGCTTGTTCGTTTGGGGTACTCAAAATCCCTACGCACGGTTCCCAATAAATTTTTTTCTTCTTCTCTCTCTCTACTCATTATACTTTAAAACATCTCTCAAAATCCAAACCAAATAAGGTCTAAGTGATTAGGATATTCGTTAGCTGGACCTTAGTTTTGAAAAAGAACCTTAAAAGGTGATTGAAGTAACAAACTTGCAAAATAAAAAATAAAAAAAATTCACGTATGATGCAAAAACCTAAAGAATAATAGTATTTATTTGCGGGAAAGAAAAGATCATAAATTATGCAATCACTTTCACAGAGGCAAATGGCAATAGGTTTGATTTGTTTTTGCACTACTTCTAAGAAAAGTTTATCACAATGTCAACGTCGAGCTGGCCCAGAAAAACTGAAGGTTTGTCACCCCCGGTTTGGACATTAATCTATTTGATGATCCCAATTAAATTTGAAAAAACCTCCTCTCTTTAATCCAAGATAAATCTTAAAGCAATATAAGGTTCAATGAAATACTAATAAGTACTTTAACAATTTTTTTTTTTTTGTCTGACCGTTATGATGTACGTATTTCAAAAGTTGAATGAATTGATGGAAGACCTAAAAGTCCCCATATAGTATAGCAAATCCATATTCTTTTCTTTTTTCTTAAAATATCTAAATTTCATGTACCACCGTCCTGCGAGAGGTTCTTGAGTAGTGCTCCGGGAGCGATGCTCCACACCAATCACAACACGTCACATGTCATTTTATTATGTAATTTACTAACACAATAATCATGCCCGTAGTTTTTTTCAAATCGCCACCCTTGTGGAGTACTACATATATGGCCTTGCTCCAAGAGCAAAAAACTAATTTCTCCCTCCTACCCCTTCTATTTTTTTCTGAACCCAATGATTCCTTCATCACTTGGTATATATGGAAAGGAAAACAAGAAAATACAAAATTGGTTTTGGTAAGAAAAAGATATCAAAAAATAGAAAATGGTCAGACATTGTGGGTAGGCAGACATTGTGGGTAGGCAGTTTACCACGTGTATTACTATCAATTATATATGGCCCCATTTATTATCTCCTATAAGTTGGATTTTTGAATTATACAATTTTTTGTTATTTACTTTAAAAACTTAAATATAAGGACACTGATTTTGGCGCTCCAAAAATGTACGCAGGTGCGATCTCCACTTAACATCCAGTGCAAAGTGGAGCGCCTGCGTACAAAAGTGGAGCGTGGAAATCAATTTCCTAAATATAAACTTGTAAATACCTTTGGTGTACTGATGGGTTAAATAAGTTGTAGAATGGCTTATTTATGGACCGTGTGTCTAATCATCCTTAATGATTATATAGGTTATACTTTGAAATTATGCTTCTTCTTTTTTGTCTATCCGTATCTTTGTCAACTTTAAATAAGTAAAAAGTTATAAATTAGAGATTAATAAAGTAATCTCCCTACTCTTTTTTGGACAAATAAACTGAAAAAGCAAAATAAGTACTTAATTTAAATTTTCATACGCGTACGACACATATATTAAGTAATTAATCTTACCTATTGTTTTCACATCAGACTTTAAATGGAATTGAAGTACGCAATATAAGTTGGGAAAATAAACGAAATAAAAAAATGAAAAGAAGCGTGTTTTTTATTTTCTGATGGAAGAAACCTCCTTAAATTATTCCCCGAAAAGCTTCCTACACGGTTGGCAATGGCATCAACGCAAACACCTAGTACTCAACCTGTTGACTTTGCAATTTCTTAATCTAAAATTACTTATAGCATTGATTTCTTTATTCCCTTTTTCTTATAACTAAAGTGTTCGAAACAGCTTAGGTGCACATCGACTATATAATCTTGAAGCTAATTTCATCGTCCACTTGCAAGGTCGACTCAATTGAAAGCAAAACAAAACTATGCACGGACTATGCACGGACTGGCCCCAAAAGAGTATATAACACCTGAGAGGTTTCGAACCCGAGAACTTAAGAGAAAGCAAACCCATAAGTCCCGGTCTTAATCACGAGCAACCACTTGGGGTTCGATTTCTTTATTCCCATCTACTGAAAGTTGACTTGCTATTTCATGGGTCATCAAATCCAGTGAGAAGCATAGAGCTTGCCAAATGGCCATGAAATTTTGATTAACGGCCTCTACCAATTAATCAATTAAGTTCATAATCCCAGTTTCGTCAAACCCGCCTCGTTAATCCAAGGTTTTATTAAATGAGGCCACATGGAATTTAGAAGCATTAATTTCCAACTCAACTTCCGTTTTCCCAAGTTAAACATTTACCCTAATCACCGCAATAAAACAAGTAAGCAAGTTTTGATCATGGAGGTTGATCAGCTGATCTAAGAAATATCAAGCCTTTGATTAATATATAAGGGCCCACATAAAATTTTTAAAAGCTATATATGTGGCCTTCATTGGTCTCCCGGCCTCTCATAATCCATCTTTGTCTTATTAATTAAAACCATTACGTAGAACTGGAAAATATCAACCCACCTTCAATTTTGAAAGACGGAAAATAACGTGTACGTATACGATGTCATTTCTTATCACAACACAATTTGCTAATTGCGCGTTACGACAGAGTATAACGTGAGATGTTAAAAGCCGAAAGTGCCCAGAGTAAAATAGCGTGAGATGTTAAAAGAGTAACTTGAACCCTAGTTAATGTAGACAACGTTAAGCTTGCTTCCAATAAGAAAAGTTTAATTTCATTGTGAATATCTCCGATCGAACAAGTCGTATGACTTTGATAATACACAGTCTCGGCCCAATGAATTTGTGGCTTCTGTAGGCAATAATTCTAGTTTATTAGTGGCTTTCTTAATTATTCTCGTGTCCTATTTTTTTTATTTTTTATGATTGCCAGAGCAAATACCGACTACAAGTATATATTCAGTGCCCATGAGAAATGGGTTGTCAATAGAGAAACGTATAGGGCATTTATCTTTTTTTTGTTGCTCTAATCATGCACTTGGCAAATGAGCTGTCAAAATTTGAATGCAAGAGAGAGAGAGAGAGAGAGGGGTGCCCACCTACCATTTTACTCCGTATTGGAGTGGAAAACAATAAATTGGCATAATTATGTACTCTACAAAATTGAATGCAAGAGAGGGATGGATGCCCAAGATGTGAAGGCAATTAGCTAGGTTGTACGTATTTCATTGATTTGGATTCTACCCCGTTTTGTAGGCCGATAGTAGTTTGTTCATTTTGGTATTGATGATTGGCAACGGCAAAATAAATATTGAACTCAAATAACTCATGAAATATAGAACCAAAAAATGAGGAGTATTTGTTTTTCTCCATGGTTAATTAGGACTTACACTAGTCTACGGAGAAAGAGAACGAGAATCACCCCAACAGACCCAACGGGTCAATAAGAAAGTTGGGAGCTTATGTAAAGACTAAAACGAGTACATTATACTACTGTACTACTTTGAGTAGTGTAATTGACATCCTTACTTTGGTAACTTCGCATATTTAGAAATATTTTACTCTCAGCCGTCCTATATATATATGTAGCTAGAAGCTACATATGTCTCCACTACTTTGAGAGTAGCTGTTTCAAAAAAACCAATAAAAAAAAAAATGTCTCCACCTTGAGTAGGTGATCTGCTACCTAGTTTGACCTTGCCAGTTCAAGCCACCCTCTTGACAATGACAATAGGCAACATAACCCAGATGGGAGGCATGGAGCCAAAGGCATCTCATTTCTCTCCTTTTTTTCTTTTATTGAAAATTTCCCCATGATTAGAATAAGGGTGTAGCCGACTTTGTGGAACACGATCAGCGACTAGAGTAATAATAAGAGCAAAGATGCACGAAAAAAAATAGCATCAAAATTGTACATTGCTAAGATTCTCTTATCTTAAAATTTAAAGAGAGAGTTTCGGTGATGTACTCTTAACTGCCCCTTCAAACTATTCTCTCTGTACCACAAAGACTATCATTTTCACTATTCACGCCTTTCAAAACAATTATTTACATTTTATAAATGATATCTATCA
>JAOTQK010000018.1:25491322-25505839 GCA_025642025.1 Rhododendron ferrugineum
GTTTTAGTTAATCTCAGCTTCAAACTACAAGGGGTGGCTACCTAAGAGCCCGTTTAAATTATAACAACCCGAGTTTTTAAGTCACCACACATCACTGTCTTTGTGGATTCGACTCCGGTCTTACCGGATATTGTGCTACGTCGGTCTCCGCCCTACGCTTGGGACAACCCATTAATTTAGGACTAGGAAATCGTCAAGCACTAACTACCTCTTGTGGACCCTTGTGAACTAACTTACTAATTAATTTCTGGGGTAATTAATATGTAGCTAAACCTATGAGAAGGTAAGTTTCACTCTCCAGTTCAATTCTCTAGCTAAACCTATGAGAAGGTAAGTTTCACTCTCTAGCTAGTTCAATTCTGTAGATCGAATGAAGAAAGCCGCAGTAAAGGTGCTAATAAGATTTGTAATAACTGTGTCTGGAGTCTAGACTCTTGAGGCCATATCAGTCCTGCATATAAACATAAACTTTGAAATCTTTTTTAATAAGAAGAAAGAATTTAATTAACTTAATTAATTAAGTAAATGTTACAACAAGCTAGCTAGTAATGAGAATAACAATAGCATCATTGTCAAAGAAATATATCCGGTTGATAATTCAAATTAGTAGTAATATTATGTCCCAACTAGGTTGACAAATATAACATTAACTTTGAATTAGTAATTGGTACTGTACTTTAAAGTACTAGCTGGGTATTGTAGACCTAGAGAAGAAAAAAAGATCACCCCTACTCCGGTCCAAAGGTTGACAAAAATGCCATGGACCCATCTACGTACACACCCCTGCGTACATAGCAATATAGCATGGATGGAATTTTGATCTAACTGGAATATCGGGGAAAGACTTAATTTGGGAATTGAATTGAAGATTAATTAATTAAAGAATACATGTGTGATATGGATTTTACGCGGGGTAGTGTACGTATTTCAAAATTGAATCGTCAAACCAACTAATGAAAGATAACAGTAATAGATACATGATAGAGATTTTATGATCGGTGATATTGTGGATTTATCTCTCATTTTCCTTGATTTATAGGAAAAAAAAGACACCGGGTGAACTACACTTGCTAAGTATACAAGTGGAAATTTGTTATGTATGCAGTACGTATGTACACACAAATTACCAATGAATATATATCTTTTTTTTTTATCGACAAAAAAAGATATATATCGACAATGGATGGATCAAGAAGAGGCAAACCAGCAACCAACCACAAGGCTAGCTAGCAAAACAAGGGCTAGCTAGGAGGAAGCTGCCAAAGGAAAGAAAAAGAAAAATGAGAAAACATAGACACTAGCTAGCTAGCTTATGACAAAGAAGATATATATATATATATATGTACCGATCTAATGGGGGCGTATAAATTCATGAGAGAGAGATATAATTAATACTGCTAAGTACCAATTATCTCACCATTTGCCAGGTGAGCTTACTCATAAAAAAAGGTCCCATATATATACATTGATGATACAAAGAATAATTGTCTGGAAGTGACCCTAATGACTTTTGCTTCAATACTTACTACCTTGTACTAATATTAATTAAAACACTAGACACACACAAACACGAATATATATATTTTTTCCGCATACACTTTTGTAATTTAATCACCACAGGGCAGAGACAGTACAAACAGAGATGCGTGAGTTGGAGAGGTCAGTTTAATCCCCTAAGGCTCAGGTTTTCTTTAGTGTTTTCCATACAATTGTCAACCCCACGGTTTACCAAATCCATCCATCAGTTTTGCATCCAAAAGAAATTGACTTGCAATCTTTTCACTTGTCAACTTGTCATATCCCTATGTGGGAGTTCGTTTTTGTTTCAAAATACAATCCCACTCAATTCCTTTTCCTTGTTGTTTTTTTCCTTTCTTATCTCGAAGTACCTTTATCGAGTTCTATCCATAAAATTCTCTTTCGCCGATTTATAAAAAGAAAAGAAAAGAAAAGAAAAAGAAAAAATGGTGGTGCCGATGAGCACCCCAACTTGCACTAAAATTTTGACTTCGCAATAGAGTCAAATTCCATGTAGTAGGTACTTATTAAGTTTTGCAATGTTTCTAGAGAATGATGAAGTAAGCGGATTAGTGGTGGAATTTGACCCTTGAGAGATTTTTAGTAAACTACGGAGTAATAAATAAAAGAGGAACTGTTCCAATAATGAGCACAGCAAGAGAAGATTGATAGTGATACCAATGGCATTTCATGGGGAGCACAGAGACTAAAGTCAACAAGGTGTTTGGAAAAAACGACTAATACATCTTGTAAACAACACTTCGGGTGGGTAGAATTGGACCCACCAAAAATCACAAGCCCTTCTATTTAGCTAGATTTTGGATTACTAGGTATATGTTCAAAAAAAGAAAAAAGCAACCGAGGCAACTTTGTCATAAAAGAGAGAGAGAGAGAGGGGAACCAAGATCACCTGCTCAGATTATGGGCCATCACCTCTCCGGACAAGGCGATACCGTAATGCGCCAATGCACTATGAAGCCCTCATTTTGTCCAATCACCGAGGTGCCCTACAACCCCATAGTGCATTTGGCACAATGCACTATTGGATCCCTTTGTCCTCGCCTCTCCACTTGTAGCACCACACCACCACTATCAAGAACGCTACCGCCTCCCCCTACCTACCAACCCACCACCACCACCTTTGCGGCTTTGCCACCTTCATCCACAAGCACAACCAGAACCATACGACTACCTCGTCACCGCCACAATGGAGAATATTTAAAGAGGAAAATTAAATAACACTTGACTGCAGGATGTAACTGTGACAGCCAGAATAGTAATCGTCGGGGAAGATAATATGCACAAGCATCAACAAGCATTCCCTGTTGCCAAAATTGCAACAAGTGGGAAACAGAAAGAACAAGAAATTGCATAGTTGTTTCACATAAACCAAAGGAACGTTCTTAACTGGATCATCCAGAGAGTAGGTTAACATTCATCCATAACCTCTGGAATGTGGTTACGTGCGGCCATAGGAAGGACACTAATTTGCTAGTAATATACAAGAAGATAGAACCCAACGTCTGAGAAAGACATGAAACAATATCTTAAACTATTACACATTAAACACCTAAAAGTTCAAAAACCAACAAACTACCCAACCATACAGAATTACAGACAAACATCCTCTTCTTGCATAACTCAGACTTCTTTCTCGCCATACCCACGTATTTCTGCTTCACAGTCAGTAAGAATTTCATTTCTCATCCTTTTTATCTTTTTTGTTTTTTTGTTTCTTTTCCCTTTGGGGGGGGGTCAAGTCGATACAGTAAGATGGGAAAACATCACAAGTTGTAGAAATAATCCCATGGATGTCCCTGTACAATCTACCTTGCATCCAACGATATCCCGAGTTGCAACAGAGCACCAGAATTACGATGCCCAAACAAAAGCTTCTTCTACACACGAACTTACTTTCAAGGCTTCTCCACGTAATAGACATTTATTCAGAGAATCAGAATAAAAAGGCTCTGATCATACCTTTGTCGGTACCCTGGAGAGATACGGGGAAAAAAAGAAATAAAAGAAAATTAGAAGTAGCCATTAATATTACCCTCTGACAGACGGATACCCAGTTGTTCCATGGGTCAAGTCCATGCCATAAATATGGTTATCTTTTTTCAGGACGTGTTTCCAATAATCCCTACTTCCTCAGCTAACCCTTCACTGATTCAGGAGTTACTCGATCACTGCTCCCTCCAAGAGCATTAAATCCAGACACAGGCAGTGATTGATCAGCAAAATCTATTAACAGCTTCCTCTGGAGCTCATCGGTGTGTGGAAGACTAGCACGTAAGAGTTCAACAGGCATTTCCTTGCTTATAGATTTCGCAGCTTCAGAACTAACAATCTCAGTGCTCGGCTGATTCTGTGTATACAACGATTGTACTATACTATCGTATTTACTAACACAGTACTTGGTCAGGAGATCAAAGAAGGCATCAAACGATGCCTGCCAAAGGGCAGGATTTGGTACGGTACAACTGGTAGCAGCACGAGGATCGGTTAAAAGTTGAGTTGCCCTCTCCAGGACGGATTTTAGAATAACTGAGGCTCCATCTCCGGCATTGCTTCCAAGGGGACGAAGTGGTGGTTGCTCTGATGAACAAACAACCGCAGCAAGACAAGCACTGAGGGCATTAAGGTCCATCCCATTAACACATGCGGAAACTGTCTTTGCAAGATAAGTGATTGTTTCGGTCGCACCAGAATCAGAGGGAAGACCGCCAAACAGAAACCTCAAATGACGGAATATTGCCATGCAAACTATTCTTGCAAGCTCTCCACCAGGGAAGAGAAGTTTCAGGTACCTAGAAAGGAGCTTTCGGCCCTTTGGTAGAGAAACTAATCGTAAGAACACAATGTCGTCTTTGGGGCCCAGCCCAACAGGGTTCCCACTTTTCCCAAGTGGGTCAACAAGTTGAAGCGATGTAGCCAAGCCTTCTAAAAGGATCTGTCGCTTACGCCTGAGATTGGCCCCACCATCTTGTGGTTGACTAAATTGTAGGAGGCGGTCAATGTCATCCACATCAAGGAGAAGACAAAGAGCATCTTCGATGGTGATTCTAGCCGCAAGCATTGGTTCCTCTTCGAGTGGCTTGTCAGAAACTTGCTCAGTCCCATTGCCAAAAGCAGAGGAAGGAGGGTCCACTTCAAGGAGAGGACTTGGCCTTCTTATGCAAGAGAAAGAGACCCTACCATGTGCATCAACATGGAGATGAGGATGTGACGATTCTGAACTGTTACGTGATCGAGAAGGAAGCTCCTTTGGGTTGATAGGGCAGAAACGGTGTTTAGATCCCGATTCAGCAGCTTTTTTTGCAAGGCGAGCTTGGTGATAATAATCATCTACATATGGATCGTTCCCATGCGTTGCGGCATGTTGCATTCTGAGAATATTCTCTATCTCTTCAGCAGTCATGTACTTGGATCTGAACTGTGGGCAACTGTTATCAGTCTTCTGGGTAATAGTATTATCGGAACCATGTTGAGAAGAACGCATGTTGTGTCTACTTCTTTGTGATGATTTAACTCTTTGATCTCTCGTATCCACACTGTATTTACCCAAATGCGAGGGCAAAGAAGGAAGTCCACTAAATAAATGGGATTGCATTGCTGAGAAATGGGCTAAAGATGGTTGACCATGCATTCTCTGCTGTTGCAGCAGCTGCTGCTGTGTTGGTATTAACTGTGGGGACAACAACCCTTTCTGATGAGGGATTTGCTGTCGCAAAATATTGTTTATGAGGTTAGATTGGTCCCCATGAAATAGGCCAGCGTGATTGGCCCATTGGTTTTGTGTTTGGCTATTAATAGCAAGACCAGAAGGGTTTAACTGAGCCATACTTCCACCGTAATGCAACCCATGATGTAATCCACCTAAATGAAGATTCGAGCTTGATAAAGGAGAAAGGTTTGGAGCAGAAAGGGGTAACTGATGACCACCAATAACAGACGAAATATTCAGGTGAGTGGAGTGGTTTCGTGGTGAAGCCTGCTGAGATCTGCCACCTGGTGGAGGGAAAGAAGTGTAGGCCGATTTGGGTACCAAAAGAGGTTCACTAGAATAGTGTTGAAGCTGTTGTTGCTGATGAGGATATGACGATGTTCTGTACAATGGATTCTGAGGCTGTGACGACCATCTCTTTCCTTCCTGGGTGGAACTTTCACTTGAAAAGTGTTGTTGCTGATGTGGCTGCAGAGGATATGATGACGTCCTATACAAGGGTTTTGTTTCTGAGAGATGCAATGAGGAATTATGTGGTTGTGATGACCATCTCTTGCCTTCCTGGAAACTTTCTGTGTCAAACGTATGCTGATCTAGCCAGTCATGGAATTCTGCCTCCTGTGCCCATTCAGTGACAGATGAACCTGCAGTTAAACAACAATTAAAAAAAAATTGGACCCAAGGAATGGAAGATTAAAAGAATATCAGAGTATTGATTTAGTAGAAGTGCCCAAAAGTAGGGAATAAAACAAAAATCAGAAAACAAACAAAGAGAAACTGCAATTGGCCCTGCACGAATGTTCAACAGGCTTTATAAATCAAATCTGATCCAGCTTAAACTTTTTCTAGTATTTTGTAGCTACAATTCTTTTAACTAACAACAACGACATGAAGGGCGCACTGCCATTTGGCTGCGTGCTACATATAAATACAGACAAACACATATGTGCACATATGTATACATGCACATATAAGCACAAGGGATTTGTCAAAGCTTTTGGGTTTTCTCATTAAAAAGGCAAGGTTAATTCTTCTCTATCCACCAGAGTCAACCACAGCAAACTCCTGAAGAAGTCCAAGGGGCAAGCCATAATTCATCAAAACGGGGTAACAAAGAAGGGAGGGGATGAGCCGGGGCAGGGCGGCTTCAATTAACTTCGCTTCGTTCTTTTTGTTGTGTATGGCCTATGATGCAAGTAGAATAGCAATTTAACACCAGCAAATAAAGTTCCATATAAATCATTTTATTGCTGTTTGAAAATAAAGAAAATACCCCAGCATGTAAGACATACAAAATTACAAATACAAGTGGCATAGAATAGCAAAAGAGCACCAAAAAACATCACCTGTCTCAATCATCTGTACTAAGGCAAACAAAAACCAAGACCATATATTACTAAACAACGAGAATCAGAACCTCTCAACCAGCTCTAACACCACACAACAATATGCAACAAATGAACTTACTTTCCCTTGAAATTGATCCAGATCCTCGATCGCCAATTACCCCAGGATGTCTTGGTCCAGTAACTACTCTGTTCAACTGCAAAACAGAACTATTTATCTAAAAACTGCAAGAAGATAAACCAGAATCTTAAAATGATCTGTGTACGCTGTTGGTGTTATAAAAAGCTTTAGGAATGTCACATGCTACGGCACCATGGTGATACTGGAAAGATTATCAACTGTTCCTCTTTACAAGTCAAATGGCCCACTCTATTTACATTATCATTTCAGTGTGCCTTTTTCCATGATACGAGCTCTATCATGCTTTCATGTAGACATACAGCGGAATTCTTAAAGTTTAGATAAACTCCACTCCCCCCCGCAAGTAATATCGACTTATCATATTATCCTTCCACCTTAAAATTATGAGCCCAAGTTGGTCCCTAACCTACTAAATTTTCTCAATTTGGTGACTCAATGCATCAAAGTTATTTACTGAAGTTGGGACGTGGCATCAAATGGTGCCTAACCGACAACACACGGAGGCGGTTGGTGCCCCATTGCGAATAAACAAAATATTTGGACTAAAGTTGGGATGGGCCTTAACTCCTCACTAGTCACTACTCATCAATCACAGAAGAATTATGCTGAGCCCAAATTCTCTGCAAATCTCCTCTTTTAAACTCTATGAAGAATCTTTAATCTTTAATTCTCAAAATCCCACCAGAACAAATACCAAGATTTTAGTTGCTAGGATATATCTGAAGAAATTTTTTAATGATTATCACTCATCCATATATGCACTGGCAAAGGAATACATCTTGATGGTACATAGGCACCCAGAGATGAGGAAGGGCATTAGTAAGCGACGAAATGCTTCGGGTAAAATGAGCAGGTAAACGCACTTGGAACAAAACTAGCAAAATTAGCAGGTAAAAGCAATACCATTTAATTGCTAAAAACCCCTCAAGCATAAAATAAGACAACTTGTTATCAAAGTATAGAAAATAAGTAAACAAAAATTATGTATTTTCTGTTTACTACCTAAATTCCATAATAACAAGGGAACTGACCTTTGCAAATGTACTTGTAAGATCATCTATATCAGATAACGATCCAGTAACTGATCCCTAGAAGGAACGAGATAAAACATAGTTAGACACAAGAATCCAGGATTCACTCCCATGAAGCTTCAAAAGTAGTACACAAATGCACAATGCATACATCAGACCCCATAAATCCAACGTATCCAGCAGTTTCAAAATTAACCAAAAAAAGATATTGCAGTTGTCTGAACATCCTATAATAAGAGCACCGAAAGTCAGAAGGAAAAACTTGCCGCTAAAATATAGTACATAAGCTTAAACTCAATGGCAAAGCTGCAAAAGTTTCTTGCAGACCGTGAAAAGAAAACAGGATTTTTAAGAGGATCCTTTGTTTTTCACCAATACAATGGGTCATATTTTTACCCTGACCGTCTTTTAGGGGGCCCCTTTGTTTATTAGTGGTGGTTAGGAATTGGAGAAATTGCCGTGATAAATTTCGTTACCTTCTTTGACAGGTAATACAGATACTAAAAGAGATGGCAAGAGGGCGGCATCACGCAATGTTTTCTTCCACCAGAGGAAGTGTAGGTAAGGGAGGCAGTGTGGCATTAATGCCCTAGCACTCAACATTGCTTCACAACCTACGTTATCTTCATGGCGCACAACAATGGTCCCATTCTCACCTGCCTTCTTCCAGCCTATGTTACACGGACACTGGGCGGGTGTATATCTAAGGATTGGATACCTAAAGGCTAAAAGTTTAAAATAGAAGATACACAAATATGAATCCAAATTTGGATACAGAAAATGGGATGCGTCATAAAATGATTTTCTATCCAATATTTTTTTATACCATTCAATATGCTAAAGGAAAAAATAAGTGATTTCTCCCACTTTTGTGAGAAACAAAAATAAAATAAAACCTCATCACATGATATTATAGCAGCCCATAAAGAATTTTGAAGGCACTAATCGTCCATAATTGTCACAATCTTCTTCGGTGATATCAGATCTGAAAAATTAGAAGTGTCCGAATAAAAGTCGCCCCACCCGACACCTACCCCGCACCTGTGTCGTGTTGTTTCAACATGGATACTCTGCCAAAAATCACGGATCCATGTATCATAGCTTCCAGCACTACATCCGCAGAAACATCTGTGATCTGACCCTCCCTGGCTATTCTCCTGCAACCCTCCTACTCACTAAACTATACTCCTAAACGCTCTCACGATTGCTGATTACTTAATTGCTTCTATTCATTTCCACATCCAAGTTCTGTGCCTACGCTGGCTCTAAATCTGTGATAGCCCAAGTTCAATGCAACCCTACCTCTATCGGAGCTTCATGATACTTCAATCGCTTACATAGCTAAGAATTCCAAAGCCCTAACCTCAACCCCAACATAATATGGAAGTTCCTCATAAGCTCCAACTACCCTCTTGACGACTCTGAGAATCAAGAATCTCAACTCCTTTTTCAATATCTAGCAACAACCTTCCTAATAGCATTCACCTATCTTCAAACTACAATTCTAGCTCAAATGACCTCTCCATCCAAAGCCCTAACCTCAACCACAACATAATATGGAAGTCCCTCGCAAGCTCCAACTTCCCTCTTGACGACTCTGAGAATCAAGAACCTCTCTCCCTTTCTCAATCTCTAGCAACAACCTTCCTAATAGCATCCACCCATCTTCAAACTATAATTCCAGCTCAAATGACCTCTCCAAGATCCCACAAATGCAAGACTTTAAGAGGCGAAGAAGCCATGACCAATTCCTCCCAAGTTATGGGACCCCAAAGCCCAATAGCCAAGTCGATGTTTTTTTTTACCCCCATCGACATCCATGATCCACCACAAGTACTTTTCTCCCTTCTCCTTCTTCATCGATGATGACAAACGACTAAGGTCCTTGTCACATAGTTTCGCGACCCGACATACTATTGTTTCAACAGCTTCATTCTCCTTGGTCTACAACTGCATAATTATCATCGAAGGGGTTCCAAAGTAGACATTCTAGACCCATATTCTCCAAAAAGTTCTGAGTGACATGTCATTTTGCCTTTCGTATTTATGTTTGTCCCTAGAGGATAATTTGTCCTCCTTTTGTACACGTTTCCTTTCTTTATAACATATTCCCAACATTTGAGAAGAAACCAACACTAACTCCCCTGAACATACAAACTCTCCACAACCCCCTATATCCTACATCACCAACCATGGGCTTGACCCACAACGAGAGAAAAAAACCTCCAAATATCCACCCCGCAAAGCAAGTATGACAACCTCACGAATGAATACCTCCATTGTAGTTTCTTCTAGTTATAGACCGCATCAACCCACCTTTCCTTCAGAAATATGTTCAAAAGAAAACCTCATTTGACAAAATATTCAACCCCAACTTATTTTAAGGCTTCAAAGAGCAGAAATCAATAACCTCCAGCGTCCACTAGATCCGCCATTGCCCTATATCCCTAATTTTGAAGTAATCACTATTTGTAAGGGCTAGTTTGGGAGAACTAAAATTTCATGCTTTCCAGACATCCACAATGGGTAGATGGACAAACAAAACGTGACAAAGCGAGTATTATCATAAACGATGTCACAGTACTAATTACAAAGCCTTTCAATATTACAAGGCAACTGAAATAGTATTCTGAAATTAAACTTTAGAAATGCATCCATAAGTACTTCCAACACACAACGGAAATGCAAAACCACAGAAGGACGTGATGCTTAACACTAAGAGTGAGGACCAGCAAGATTAGCAAGCTCACAGAGGAGGGGGAAAACAAGGGGAGAGGGAAAAAAATATTATTTCCCAAAGTTGAACAATTACTTCTTACAAAATGAGTACACGACACAAGCAAACTAAAAAAGTTGTAGTTTCATCTCTAATGCGAACATGAACTCAAAAATAAATTGCTTGCAAGGGTTAAATCATAAACAAGCTTTACCTCTTCCCTATCAAAGAGACGGTACTCATCATCACCATACCCAGTGACAGGAATTTCATTTTCTTCATTTTCCATACCCCCCAACTCAACTTCCTCCATGGCATCTTGACCGAAAAATGAATATTGTGATGCATCAAAGAGTGCACTTTCTACAAGAAAAGAAAAACCAGCTTAAAGCTGCAAGATAATACTCCTTCAACACTCACAGTTTTCTGGACAAAGAGGTTGTCAAAGCAAGCAAAAGCACAAATATAAATTTAAAAAATACAAAAACATGCTCCGAAGCGTAAAGACGAAGGTAAAAGGAAATAAATGGCGTATGCCTGGTTTAGGTAGCTGATCCAGATTAAATAGTAAAGACAAGGACACGTTGTGAGGTGGTGACCGTGGTCTATAATAGTTGTTCATTCAAAATGGACATATACACACTTAAAAGATCACACAAGTATGCATTCCCTTGTGCTAATCCATGCAGACCATGCCCTAGCAACACATAATACCATATTTCAGTTGCACACCAATAGAAATAGGCATGCTCCTAAGGTCAAGTATTTGATTTGAAGTAACTTTACTGAAATGTATTACAGTAATTGTACACAAAATCAATTCACCCTAGTATGAAACAACGAGAATCAGAAATTAATCACCAATATGCAATAAAAAAATTATATGCTACTCATTGGATAATTCCATTAGCCTGCATATTTATATATCACTGCATTGGTAATTTAACAAAAATAGAGACATCAATATCCTTCATCTCCTTACTAGCTCTAACATATTGCTGCACATGACGTTCAAAATATCGCTGATGACAATAATCATCAATTAATCATGAATAGTGTAATATAACTCCATCATTTACTCAACAATTCTGGCAAAATTCCTCTTTATAATCCTGATCACATCAATAAATCTCTCAATGTTAGCTTCTAAGAACCGCAACTTATTCAAATGGCTCTTCTCAAATATGTTAAAAAAATCAAAAAGCAGTCAATACCAAATGAAACAATGCGTCATAAGACTCATATCCAAGAAAGTAGAAAATTTCTATTGATTCGCCTGTCAATTGTGTGACTTTGTCATGATATACCAAAGAAAATTTTCGAGAATAGATTTACCAAGTTTCCTTTCTACAAAGTTAAGGAATCAAATAATAATCATCAAAAAGCGGATGCAACATTGCAACCCGTGTCAAAGCTAAGTAGTAAGGAGGCCAAACAAACATACACGGGGCAAGACAAAAAGCCCTGGTACAGAATTACGTGCCAAAAATCCATTATGCAAGGAATGATATATCAACTCCCATAGTCTGTAGTCCTGAATCCCAACTACACAAGATAGACCTAAGGGGGGTCTCGAGTCTTTGCACCAGCTACTCCACCCCCAAAGCAAATGATCACTTCGACAATTTACACACACACAACTTATCAAAAGAAAAAAAAAAACAATTTACACACACACACGGAGAGAGAGAGAGAGAGAGAGAGCTCAATCCAGTAAACACAAGGTCACAGACCCAGATAGAATAGCTGATCTGTAAATAGTAGACACATGAAGGCACAATTTCTGCTATAGCTAGAAATCGAGGAAGCAATAATGATTAATTTTTGCATAAAGATAAGTTTGAGTAAAAACCCTAAAATAATACAGCTATAAACGATTATTCAGATACTGGAAGAGAAGCTACAAAAGAACGATGAAACAGGCAATCTAAGCTAACATAGAAATTGTCAATGCATATCGAATATTTCCATCTGTGTTGCATAAAATCTAGAGAGAGAGGGAGGAGAAGGAGGAGAGAGAGAGAGAGAGGAGACCTGGGGAGGGGAGCATGATCAACGAGCAATTGAACTGCGTATGCAATCCAGACGCTGTTGACTTGGAAACAGTAACGTGAAGTGAGGTTATAACCCAACCCTAGCACGGCGATGGCATTTTATGTAAAGGCAACCGAGCAGTCCGGTTCGCGGTTAGGCCGCTACTGCAGAACCGGGTTCCGGTTCGGAACTAATGGTAATCATTTCGTTAGATCTAAAACGATCCAAGACTTAAAAAACAAAACAGATGGAGTAAAGCTAAAGCTAGCACGCCTCTTTGGTTTGGTAAAGCATTAGTAGTAGTAGTAGTATTTTCTTTTTCTAACAATCGGATGTCCGGGCCGATTTGCTCGCATTTCGACAGATTTTAAAGCCTTGAAATTAACAATCAGGCAAACCTTCTAATAGCCCAAAGTTTGAAACTTTTGGTCTCTGTGAAATTTGAACGTGCAATTTCATGAATGATAAGCACTTATTAGTAGCTTTCTCATTCACACCCGGCCAAACCCGATAGATTTGGTAAAGTAGTATTGACAATTTTCTATTCAAAATAATGGTGGTTGGCCCCATTGGGAAAAAATTAAGAATTGGGTTTGGGTCTCAATCTCACGAGACGGGTATGACTTTTTGTTGCGTTTTGCTTGGAAATAGAAGAATATTCGCAGATTAGTATACCCAGCTTATGCTATATCCTACTGTAGTAGTATTTTATAAAAGTCAAAAATGTAGATGGACTGGGTTTTTGAGAGTTTTATTTGCTCACTCCTAAAATTAATGAAATGCATACTTGAATCACGTTTATTTATCTAAGAGAGAGAGATTTATCTAAGAGAGAGAGAAAGAGATATTGTCCCTTTTTTCCACTGCCGCGCTTAAAATTAAAATTTTCTAATTTTATTATTCCATTTTTGAGAGTTTTATTTGCTCTGACTCCTAAAATTATTGAAATGCATGGGTGAATCGGATTTTTTTTATTCTAGGAGAGATTTTGTCCCTTCTCCATTGCGGCTAGCTTCTAAAACTAACTTAATTTTTTCTAATCTCATTACTACTTCTTTTTTGTTTTGATTTTGTTGTATCATGCCCTTTCTCATTATGCTTTGTTGACCAAAAATGACGACCATCAGAGCCGGCTTATAGCCAAGGCTAGGGAAGCCTACGCTTCCGGCCCCCAAAAAAAATTAAAAACGAGGGCCTCCAAATTTTTAGGATTTCTATATATGTATGTATGTATATATGGTCCCAAAAAAAATTGCACTAGCATCCTTTACACAAAATAAGCCCAATTGAAATTTAGGAGCCACAAAATAGGTCCAAATTATGGAATTATTCATTAGAAACACTAACGCGTTACAAAAGAAAAAAGAAAATAACATAAGGATCGGCAGGAACTAGGAAGATATAGTCAATCAAAAAAGAAAAAGAAGAAGATATAGCCGATCATAAGCACGATAGGAACTAGAAACGTTTCATGCTTGATGCTTGATGCTTGAGGAGTCGAAGGGGAGGGAAGACAACAACCAACGACCGTGGACCGAAAATACTTACACACAAAATTCCTTAAGGTATTTACCCAAAAAAAAATAAATTCCTTAAGGCCCCTCTTTTACTATCTCCAACTCTCCACCTCTATCAAGTAAGTTTTTTTACAATCGAAAAGGAGTGGGTGAAGCAGTTTGACTATGGAGACTTAATCAGTATGTTTGCAGCAAAAAGTGCGAGAAGAATAATTTTTAAATGATGAATTTTGAGGTATTGTAATAGTTGTATTTTTTTGGGATAATTATATGTTTCTATTTTGTAATGGTAAATCTTTTGTATTGGTTTTTTTTTTTTTTTTTATGACTCTTTGTAGACCATTTTTGTATGAAAAATATAGGGTGGTCTCATTCAAGAGATTCGTTTCCGACCTCCAAAACTTATGAACCGACCCTGACGACCATCCCGTCCTTCGGTCACCGGTAACAACCTTATGTAGGAATGGGATAAGCATTTTTTGTTTT
>JAOTQK010000018.1:25549732-25566028 GCA_025642025.1 Rhododendron ferrugineum
ACAGGCCCTTAGGGAGCCGAAAGAACTGAGCAGCCGGTTGATCAAATTTTTAAGCTAGACTTAATTATGAGACAACCCGGTCTTTAACGAGCTTTAATCAAGTCGAATACGAACCGATCTTGAGTGGCTTGAATTTTTCATACATCATAAGTCGAACGAGTAGAGTAATATCTAGTTCAAGACTGATTTGAAACTTTAACGAGCTTTAGAAAAATGTTGCAAGTTACTCAGTTCATAGCAAATCAATCTTGAACAATACAAGCAAACACAAGCTCGAACAAAAGTAACTTGGTTCGTTTTGTAGTGCTAGCTCTAGCTTCTGCTCTCAATCCTCACTCACTCTCCATCCTCATTTTCGTGAATTTAACCAGTTAAAACGTTCTCAAAAGACGTTTTTAGACTCGCCCTTCCGCTCCCGCACTCATACATGCCCACACACAATATGTGACCTAAGGGTCGGGGCTGTAAATATTTTTTGCTGTAAATTTACTCATCTCCTCCTCACTTCCTTTTCTCGCACCACCACCCTACCCAAGAGCCCGGCACAATTCTTCGAAAGAACTTTTAATTAGCCAAATATTCGAGCACAATATGAATCTGAGCGGAAATAATTTGGTTCATTCAGGGGGTTCATTCAGGGGTGTTTGGGAGCCTACTTATTGGTTTTTCATTTTTAAATTTTTTACTTTTTGAATTATGGTCAGAATGTATTTTAAATTTGATGGAGTGTTTGGATGATATGTGCAGAATGTATTTTGCAACAGGAGTGGTGTTTGAGATATGTGATGAAAATAAATTGCGAATTAATTTTTTACCATATTGCCCTTGATTATTTTTTTATGGGAATGTGTGTAAATAATGGTTTAATCATTTTCAATTTTGTTTGATAATTAACCAGAATCGTGGACCTTTGATATTGTTTTCTTTTATGCACACAGCACATGGACCGTTGGATCGCCCATCGTCTTTAAGGAGATAAAGCTGTATTTACCAATACAGCAAAGGTACCACTGATGAGAGAGAAGACGAAACCATAAATCTCTGAAGGTATGTAATTCAAATTTGAGAGAAACCCACTTATTATTCTTGAAATCAAACTCACAGTTACTACAAAGGGTGTTCAACAAGGTTGATGGGCAAGGATTTCCGGCGAGGTTAGATTAGCTTCTCCCCTTTCGTCTGCTTCTCTTCTCTTCTCTTCTCTTCTCTTCTCTCTCTCTCTCTCTCTCTCTCTCTCTCTCTCTCTCCTCTCTCTCCTCTCTCTCTCTCTCTCTCTCTCTCTCTCTCTCTCTCTTCAACAGTCGTGTATAGATCTGGAAGAGGAGGATTGTATATAATTAATTACCCAATTTCAGTCAGGGTATTTTGGTAATTGAACAAAAAATGGGAAAAGCCCAAAATGCAAAAAGGACCTCTTGGGCTCTTTTTCACTTCTTGCCTCTAAACACAAAAATGGTGAATGTGTTTTCTCGGAATGAGTTTTGTAATGAGGAACCAAACAACCAAAACTGAAAAATGAGATAATAAAAATGCGAAAAGGTAGCGCCCAAACAGGCACTGAATCTATACCTCCCCAGCTGAACAAAATACATATGCTAGGAGCCTACGAGCTAAAAAGAACAATGAGAAAGAAATCTGGCTATCTAGTCCCAAACCTGCTTTAACAAATTTAATGTGAATCAGACTAAGAAAATGCAAACTAACACAAAACCACGAAACTTCTGGTCTCTAAGGTTAAAGAATGAAATTGCTCTATTCATGGCTAGAGAAAACCATAATTATGATGGGGCACCGAGGTATGAAGCAAGCCGCAAAATGTCACTGAAGATTCCACCGGCAGTGACTTGTGCCCCAGCACCTGGCCCTCGGACGATCAGAGGCTGTTGCTTGTACCTTTCGGTGGTGAATGCAATGATGTTGTCTGATCCAAAAAGTTGTGCAAATGGGTGATCTTTCTTGTATCTTCCCAATTTCACAGCGCCTCTTTGATTAACCACATCCACCACCCCAACATATCTCAAGACCTTCAAAAAGTATCACAAAATCATGAGAAGATAGAATACACACATGAAACCAAAGAGAAAATGGAAAGACAACCGTATTGTGGAAAAAATAGTGCCAATTTACCTTGCATAGCACCTTTATTAAAAACTAGTCAGGGCCAACCCCTTTTATCCTCGTCCAAAATAAAAACTTCTACTGAAGTACCAACTAAATCCATTTCGGTAAGCACAGGGTTGCTAAGTGGGGTCTTGTGAGTGCGTGTGCGTGTGCATGTGCGCATGCGCGTGCGTGTCTTCTTTCTTTTGTATGAGGGTGAAAGGGCAGGTAAATTAGCGGGGTTTTGCAAATAAAAAATGTGTCTGCTTTGGCTAACAGACTGTGCAACACTTTATCTAAGAATACTCACTTCCCCTGCATCCTCAGCATCCTGACGTTTATTAGCCATGCCTTGGTCAAATTGTGGCAGTTGTTGGAGAAATTCCTCAGCAGATGCACTAACCTAAAACAAAATCATCAGAAAGAAAAACAAAACGCTCTCAAGCAATCTATTGTACAGATTAACCAAACTAAAATTACCCTTAATGGTTCAGGCACCAAGCTTTCGATAGGTATGTCTGAAAGTTCCAACTTTAGACCAGATTCTCTGGCAAGAATTATCACCTAAAGCGTGAAAAACACATGATGAGCATTGAAATATCTCACTGAACGACAATAACGGGCACAATATTTGATTCTTTTTTTTCTTGTAGAGCAATAATCAAATTTTGATTGGCTAGCAAGTGTTTGCAAATCAGGATATATATCGTGTATCATTTTTTCAATTGTATAAATCATATCGGGATACTTATTGTTGGAAGAGAAGGCGGTTTCTATTGTTTAGTTTGACAAGATTTTTGGAAGAGGAAGAATAATTACAGGAATGGGAACGAGAGTATTTGTATTACACTTGAGAGGCTCTAGTACAAAGATATTTTTATATAAGATAAACTTTGATATTTCACAAGGATATTCTAGAGCTTGAGCTAGATATTTTAGAGTTTCTTAAAACTAGATATTTATATCTTCTTCAATAACATCTTCCATTTTGGGTTTTGACAATTGGAGCTTTGTCAATTGGACTTTTTTGGACTTAACTTTCTTGTGCAAAAATACTAAATTTAGTTTATGCTTCAACAACGTTAATCATACTTAATATACAATTAAAAAGTAGATATACCTAATAACACCAACCAACTATGCTTACTTTTTAAAAAAAGGTTTTTAAGATGCAAAATTCTAAGTCTCTCAATTGGGGCCTATTACATTAAGGCTTTCTGTTCCCTTTGTTATGGAAAGAAAAGCCAGGTAAAACACAATCGAAATATGGTTCTTTCTTCTATACAAGTCCTACATTGAGGTTGAATTTCTATCAAATGGTTTGAAAGATGCCATAATTAGATCAAATGGCTTAGATAAATGCATTTAGGGTTCTGCTTCCTGAAATAAGGTCCGATTTTTTCCTAATAAGTAATCATAGGATATGTACGAAATTAGGATACGCGTATAAATCATAGGATACACGGTCGTATCGTAGGATTTCTGTAAAAAAAGATACATGGTGGGATGTGTATCGTTTTCCGAAAGAGACGATACAAATCGTAGGATACGTATAATGTATCGTAGGTTTTTAACAACTATGGCTAGCACACATTTAGTCGTATATCTAAGAGGCCAGTAAAAGAAAATTGAAGAGAACTTCACTCATTAAAGAGCTCATGAAATTTGCAGCTAGGGAGAGTCACTCATGACTAGTAAATATTCCAAAAGTCGGACTTAGAACCTATTACCTTCCTGGCCACATCCATTCCAGACAAATCATCTCTTGGATCCGGCTCAGTATAACCTGCCTCTTTTGCCTCCACCACCACCTCACTGAAAGATTGTGTTCCTATGAAATTGTTGAAAATGTAACTCAGAGTCCCACTGCATCGTTACATTCATGTAGTGAATACAAGTTCACAAAAAGTAAACGTACACCACACACATGAGCAAACATAATTACCATACATGGTTACATACATGTATGTTAGTTGAGAAATACATGTTACATTCATATCTTTGAGAAATACATGTGACTAACCTGAAAATGCCTTCAATCTGCAATATTTTGTCCCCAGTTTCAAGGAGACCTTGTAATGTGCTAATAATTGGAAGACCAGCTCCAACAGTAGCTTCGTAAAAGTAATGTGTATAGGACTGTCGTTGAAGAGCTCTCAACCTCAAATACTGGGTTTGAACAAAAACACGTTATGACAGCTCCAAGAGTTTTTCACAAAACAAGGGGAAAGAAAGACGCAGAATAGATTTTCAACAAGTACGGATTATATATTGAATGAGACCACATCATTGGTGGGACATACAAAAAGTGCCACATATGGGGTCAAGTTGACAAATCTACGAACAATGATGGTCCAAACTTGCAACCATTTATTTAATGCTACCTGATCAAGTGGTCCGGAATTCGCCTTCTTATTTGGAGTAATTACGTGAATCCCTCTTCGCAACCAGTCATAGTAATGACTTGCAATGCCAGAGTCTGATGTACAATCTACCAACACCGTATTTGGAAAAAAATGATTTCCATGCACATTTTGGACAAATTTCCCCAGGTCGGCCACTTGTCCAATCTCCTTTTCAAGTTCTCTCCATCTAGACAAGTCAATACCCCTGCAACCAGAGATATAAATTTGCAAGGGTCATAAGTACTCATAACACTTGTACAGAATTTCTTCTTCTGTTTTCTTATGGTTTTGAACTAAAAATAAAGTCAAGAAAAAACAAATAGAAGAAAAGGAGCAGCCATACGCCCAAACCTAGCTTCTGAGAATAAACCACATACACAGAAGAAAAGGAACCCAACAAGTAAATGCTGTAAACTAACAAGTGAAAGATAAAGAACATATTCGAGATATTGCACTGAGTTTCGTATTGCTCTGTTTTAGCCTTCCTTTAGTTTGAATGAACACCGTTATATTGACACAGTAATCTTCAATCAGTTGTACAAGTTTCTCTGAGTAACAATTCATAAGAAACCAATCACTGCTCACATAAACCTCTGATGTTTTGATTATTTTCTTCTTTCTTTTTTGAGAAAAAGGTTTCCGGATTTAGTCTATTTGCATATTCCAATTGAAGGGTTCATCAAATATCTTTCGATGTTTTGAAACAAGACAACAAACAGGAAACAAACGCAAACTATAGAAACTTGAACCCAAGACCTCCCAGAAAGCTCAATATCCAGCACAACAGTCATGGGAAAAATCTTCAATGAATGCATACTCTTGCACCATCTGCTACCTTGGTAGGGAGGATTCAAAACACCAACGATACCATTTAGAAGTGAAATAAGTTGGTAGACACTGGGACTTGCATGCTTTTTCATATTAAAATGAACTTGAACTTACGTGTCACTCAAAAGCATTCTCCTCGAACCTGTGATTCCCATAACACGCAAGTCGATGTTAAACTTTTCCTTCAAGACTGCTGCCTGCCAAAGAGAATTTACGTATCCGAGTCAGCGAGAAAAGGAATGTGCTATTGATTATCATTATGGATGTCAATCAGATGTTTCCAGAATAACAGATATTTTCTGTCATTAGTTGCATATTTGAGAGCAATGCAGAAGGGGGGAAAAGCAAGTTACTTTACCAATATCATATGATTAACCATGCCATCATTCCTGTCCATTTATTGAGTAAGTTTCCAAAGCCTTTCGATCAAATATATTCAAGTTATTTAGACCCATTATATCTCATAGTAATTTCAACCTAACAAAGTTTTTTCCAACCTAACTATGTTTTGTTCTACTGCACAATGCAATCATTGTGCTGTGAAGACTCGACGTATCCAAAACCTTTCAATCAAATAAATATTCAAGTATTTAGATCCATTATAACTAATAGTAGTTACAACCTAACTATTTTTGTTCTATTGCACAATGCAATCTATTATAAGTTTATAACAAATAGAATATAAGGTTTGAATGTTTATTTCATGTTACTATGACAATTACAGTTGCATAACAATATAACTTTTAAAAAAAATTAAAAACAACAGATTTCCAAACATTAACTTCATGCTCTCAGAAACTAAAACCTACCAATCATCGTCAATCACTAAAAGAAGCGTCAAAACATGTACAGTCTAGACTCAAATAATTCCATGTACCAAAACACATCATGGACCTTTTTTGTATGACGTGAGAGATAAAGAAGACATAATGTACCTGATCTCTGAGCTGGTCAAGCAAGGTACCACCTATCAATCCAGGTCCAACAATACCCATTGCTATTGTGGTTCTAGAGAGATAAAACCTTGAGTGAACAGCCCTTAGAGCCCTTACACAGTCTTCTCGCTTGACAACCACAGTGATATTATACTCTGAGCAACCTTGGGCTATAGCACGGACATTGATATTAGCCTGTCGTACAGTAAGTTTTCGTAAGAATTTCATGAAACTTATGAGAAGCATATGCATGTAAACCTAGACACCGGGTTCCACAACAGGGGAAAGGAAGTCAATTTATTTGCCATGTACATATTTACCTAAAGTACACACGCCAGCAATTAAGGGGTAATGCCCACTTATCTTAAAGTGCAGGGAAGAATTATTCTGAAGTTCCCTATTGGCATGCTAATATTTGCTCACTGCACCCCACTTCCCTTTCTCTTGAATTTATAGGCATTGACAACACAAAAACACGTGAAGCCGAAAAGGGGGTGACAGCAGCCTGCACATGAAAGTGTGGCAGAGTGTAATACTAATTGAAAACCACTTCACAACATTCCAACCTTTGCAAGTGCATTGAAAAGTGTCGCACTGACTCCGGGAGTACTAGCCATTTTCAGGCCTACGGCTGCCAAAATGCTACAGTTTGGGATAACTGCAACCTGAGAAGATCAGGAACCATATAAGATGGGAATGAAGATTAAAGAAGTACACAAAATAAAATTTCTACAAGGCAAGAAATGAATACAAGATGATATGGGTGTCCTCAAGTACGACAGAAGTACAAGGAAAACTAATCTCAGCTTCAAGAATGTTAACAAATCACACGAACACAAAGTACAAGACCTGAGAAAGACGCCCAGCAGCCAGAGCTTGACGAAATCTAGACTGTAAAGCCTTAGCAACAGCATCTACTTCCTTCTCAGGGACGGCAAAGCAGACAGAATGCTCACTGCTAGCCTGCATTAGGCCCAGTTAATGACCACATGAATTGTATAATACAGAAAAACAGACACCAGAGGATGAAGATACCTGGGATATCATGATTACGTTAGCTCCTACATCTTTCACTGTACTAAAAATGTCACTAGCGGTACCAGGAACACCAGCCATTCCAGTTCTGCAAAAGAGTGTGCAAGATTCAGTTTAATCAAGAAAGGAAACTAAAGAAAATGCATAAAACTGAAAAGAAGACAAACAGTATCATCCTAGCAATACAAGCTCACCCCTCAACATTTACAAGGGCCAAATTATCTATTGTTGCAAAACCTTTGACAAAAGATTCCATTCCCTGCCCATCTTCAAATTCATTGACAGGAGGCCGGCAGATCATCGTTCCAGGTGCCGAGAGATTGAAGATGTTTCTTATAAGAATCGGAATGTCATATCGCATTACGGGAATGATGGTCCGGGGATGTAAAACATTTGCTCCAAAATATGACTGCAAAAAAAACACAAGTTTTGTTGTTAAGAATGCGAAATAGCAAGTGCCAGCAACCTTGCCAGGTAGAAAAGGAGATTGAATGGTCACCATTTCCCAGGCCTCTTGATAAGACAATGTCTTCAGTACCACAGCCTCGCTAACTGCAGAAGAAATATTCTTTAGCACTCCAACGAAACCCCAAACTAACATAATTGTTTGCACCCATCATCATTGTAATTATACAACCAACATGTATAAAAGGATTTTCTCCATCTGGTTATGGAACAGAAAAGCGCTCAAAAAGTTCAAGAAAAAGAAACATGTCATGTGATTCAAACACAAAAACTAGGGGTTTGCACAACCTTTTCGTGGATCTGCACTATAAACACCATCCACATCTGTCCAGATTGTGACTTGACGTGCCTTGACCAAAGCACCCATTATAGCTGCAGAGAAGTCACTTCCATCTCTTTTCAGTGTCGTGGGAATATTTTGAGGTGTACTGGCTATGAAACCAGTTGCAATGATTGTCTTAGATGGATTTTGCGAAAACCAGTTGTCAAGTCTTTTTTCAGATTCGAAGTAATCAGGATCAACTTGATCAGAACCAGTAGGATTTACAATAAGTACATCCCTTGCATCCATCCAATTACAATCCACACCGTTCTGTGACAAAGAAAAGAAAACGAGAATAAGTTTTTATGACCTAACTTCCAAATCACAACTTAAAGATATTCTGGTAAAAGAAAAAAAGCAAGTAAGCACAGCACCACCTTTCTGACAAGAGACGCCAGCATTTGAGCTGACCATAACTCTCCATGTCCTACGACAAATTCTGTAAAAGACTCTGTTGCATGACCAGCTGCGTACATCAGGCACGAAATGAATTCCACGTCACCACCAGAACCCAAGGTAGCAACAATTATATGATTTGATAGATAAAAGATAAAGGGAAAAACACGTCTACAAGTTGCAGCATTCTACCCAAAAGAAAAGTTTATCAAGGATATTTATGGGAAGGAAAGCGGTGGGGAATGGAGGTGCGGTGGTAAACCATAAGCAAAGGTTCATCATCCTATATCAAGAAATCATACTTAATCAAATTCTCTTTCCCCTTGTTCCTTGCTTGGTGTCCGCATTTGCAAATGGGATATCACGGCAAGAAATTCAAACAATAAGCATGCATAAAAGACTTTTCTTATTTTGCAAAGGAAAATAGATCATAATAAAGAGTTGTTTTAATACCTATATATATTGCACGAAGCATCGCTTTAAGGTTATTAATGTCATGATACAACCGCGAAAGGAAAATAGCACGATCATCCCCCTCAAGTAGATCAACTGCTGTTAACTTGTGCTTTTCTAAAACAGAATCCAACGCAGCTATATAAGAATCATCCCGAGACTGCGCCTTGTAGATAAGGTCATACATCATATCAGTCACCTTTGACATTGCAGACACAACGACCAACTTTCTTTCTGAATCCTCATTAACAATTATCTGAGCAACATTCCGAATTCTTTGGGAGCTTCCCACACAGGTACCACCAAATTTATGAACAGACCAGGAGTCGCCTTTGGGAAACAGAACCTTTTCTACAGATGGTTCTTGTTTTTCTATAGATGATTCTCGCCCATCTGCCAATAAAATCAATATTATAAATATAAGTAACTGCACGGTATTCCTTGAACATCATAACATAACTTCAATGATCAAAAAATAATTGCCTGGTAAAGGTAGGTAACCTGTAACTGAAGCATGAATATGAAAGCTTAACAACTTCCTCTCCTTTCTGAAATACGGAAAAAAAAGGCAAAAACCTTCAGCAGTTAAGAAACAGAAGGGAAAAGGTGCATCCAAGTCAAATTCTTCGTAAAGAAACATACAGCATCGCATTCCAGATAATATAAATCAGGAAAAAAAGAAGGGAAAAGACCCTTCCAGAAAGCAAGGACACTCCCAAGAAGGTGGTGTGTCCATGCTGGGCACCAACATTCATCTACTGCCGACATGGATCAGCATGTCTGTGTTGTGTTTGTATCTCTATGCTGTGTTCGTTATTGAGTCCTGTGCCCAACTATGTGCTTCCTAGAGTCCCTTGAACAAACATAGGAATTAAATCGACCCGTGAAAACAGGTTTTATAAATGTATATGCTCATCAATAGATGTAGTCATTGACCCAACCCTAAATAAGTACTGATAGTATATTAAGGTCCGGCAGGATGTAACACACAACTTTATCACGCTGCAGCAATTCAGTGAAAGACATTGTTTGTTTCTATGTATATTCACGTACTGAAGAATTCTAACGTATAACACATGAAGAGCATTACCCAAATCTATAGTTTGATGAAATATATACCACACATAAAGTGCCTTCAGTGATGATGCCGTCACCAGAGCCGGCCCAGGCACAAGGCCCACAAGGCTTGGGCCTTGGGCATCTTGGGGATGCCCAATTTTGGGGGCACCCCAATTTTTTTTAGTACTTGGGTTGGGTAGGACTCTTTTGAGGAAAGGCCCAGTCCAAGTTTCAGAAGCAAGGCCCAATCTCTTGAGCATTGGTACTGAGGCAGTAGGACTTTCTACTTATAAAAGATTCTCTGCCTTCATTGTTTCCTTCAACTAGCGATGTGGGACTATAGGTGGGAGGCTTTGTTTTGCAACTTGTTTGTCCCACATCGACAAAGCCAAGGCTCAATTGGCAAAGTGCTCACCTATAAAGCCCTCTACTCCACCTGTTCGACAGAATGGTTGCACGTGAAAGCAACACGTGAGCAGCAAGTATCGGAATTAAAATTAAAATTGTTTTGAAGGGAAATTTCAAATTTTGATATATATATATATTAGTCAAGGCGATTTAATACTATAGTTTTGGCTTTCTTAGACTATTTTTTTTTTCCATAAAAATTGTCAAGCGTTTAGGGCGCCATTCTTAGAACAGGCCTTGGGCACCCAAATACCTTGGGCTGGCCCTGGCCGTAACCTACCCTTAATGCTAACCTAAGGAGAAACAGTGAGATGTAAACACAAGGCACATGTCACACTTTCTTGACATGATCATGTGCAAAAGAGGACCCACCTATTAGCGATGCTACCAACCTCAATGTAGATGAGGCCTTTTATAAGGCCAAATTTGTGATAGGTTGGTGGATGTTGAATTGTGGATTGTAAGTAATGTTATAGCTACTGTAAAAACGTGCCATAAGGTAAGAGTTATCGGTTTGTGATGCAAGAAAATGCATGGTTTTGGGGATGGTAGAAGTAACCATGAGAGAATGCTTATAAGCAAGTAACGCAGGCTCTCGAGAGTATCCCTTCCTACTTCCTATCGGTGCCCCCTGCTTGGGTCTTCTTAGAAAGCTACAGCTGCGTGGAATGATTTATCGAGAAAGAAAATAGAGAAGAGATTGGTAGGGCACATTGATGAACCTGGATACCAAACCAACTTCACCCTGATATGACTAGAGAATGTCATTCAAGACTGTTCTTCCAAACGAAAGCAACAAAGATCCCGGCGTTGGCTAAACTTACATTCGGCAAGTTTATTCTAGTCAACCAATTCATCCAAATAATCTTTAGACTGAATTCTCCTTCATGCATCGAAATAAACGTAGCACAGGAAAATTTTTGGATAGCCAAACTGTAATACAGATTAAAAAGCAAACACCTTTAGCTGAACACTAAACTTGGTTCCAATTATTTGCCTCTGTAGCCAAACAAGAAGTAATAAATTTAACAGAAAGAGGGAGAAAGCTATTTACTTGGAGATGGGAGAGGATTGAGGGATGGAGAGTTGTGATGGGTAGATCTTGGTGGTTGGATATAGTACGTCGCGTGACAGTGCAGTGCCCTGCAAAGAATGGGAGATCGAAGAAGCAAACGCCATTGGGATTTGGCTGCTTCCCTCTTTTGATAGTTGCGAAAGAGAGAGGCAGCAAGAGAGAGAGAGAGAGAGGCTGCGCCAAATTCGAACGAGGGAGAGAGAGAGAAAGAGGCTGCGCCAAATTCGAACCAGTGGAGTGGAGGAATTGAGTTAGTGCTCACAAGGTTTGTTGCGTCTTATTCTTTGTCTCGTCGGTGAACGGGTTAAATCTAGGGGTGCACACGGTCATGGTCCGATTAGGATTGGTCCAATAATCGGACCAAAATTTAATTATATATGTGGAATATAATCAGAACGAAACCGCAAGACTATCCAAAGTTCGATTCTGATTCTATCTAATTAACATCCAAACACCTACCTCTTTGGATGGAGTGATTTCAAGAGAAAATAAAGGAAATAGTTTTGATTTCTAGCCAAATTACCCATTTAAATTGACTATTTTGGTGAGAAATTAGGAGAAAAGTACAAAATGAAATATTTTGATTGGTTCCTCCCTTTTCTCACCCAATCTCACCAAAAATGATGAGATTTTGTGATAAATGACTTCTCTTTCTTATCTCACCATCCAAATAGGCTCTTAGAGATTTGGTAGGATAAAAGAATGATGGTAGGAAGGTATTCTGCTTGGAGCGCCATCAGTAATTTTAGGAGCGCGAATATCAATTTCCTAAAATAAAGGAAGAAAGAATTGAAATAATATAAATTAGGAGTTTAGTAGGGCAAAATAAATCGTAGAATCTTAAAATTGGATAAATATTCAAGTAAGAAAAAATAAAATTAGTTACACTCAATATTCTTAAGAATCCTATGGCTTGGGTTCCTATAAATATACTACTAGTATATTAAAAACTTTACTAACAAATGACATTTCTTCACTAAATAAATTAAATTTAGCAAGGAAAAGATGGATTTATCAAAATAGGTGGATATATATATATATATATATATAATTCTCAACGGTCCGGGATCGGTTCTAACTACGGATATTTAATTGAAAATCAGTAACCAAATCAAAATTAACGTTTTTTATTTTTTGGGCACCATAACTTGATCAATGAACCCTAGAACAAAATCAAATAGGACGATTCGGTCCGAATCAAACCGGTTTTTCTGAGCAGGGTTAAAACACAAATCCAAGTCCAAGCACTAGTGTTTTACAGATGCGAGTTTTTATCATGGAGCAAAAAACCTCCGGTTGCAAGCGAGTTCTCTGAGAATGAATACAAGGACGTCGTGCTTTGTTGACGCGCGTTTTACTTCAAGTATAAACCTCCCGTTCTGAACCTGTGAGTTCTCTGTATTGGGTGTCGAGTACAGACTAGTGGATCTGGCTCATCAGTCTCTCTCACGCAGTGTCTGTCTAAATCATCACCCCATTCCCGTCAACAATGGCGAATCCAACCAGCTGCGATTCAACCAAAGGGTCCATTACTCACGTCATCTTCGACATGGACGGACTCTTACTCGGCAAGATTCCTCACACCCCCCAAATCCGTCTTCTTTGATCTGTTTAGAACTGTCATTGAATCCTCATAATTGGTCTCTTTTCAACTGATTACCTGATACATTTTGGCATACTATATTTATTGCACATATGTGACTTCCTTTGAATTATGTGCGGAATTGTTACGGTCTTTTGTTCAATTTCTACTCTCTGGTTTGGTTTGGGCCAAGAACGCCATACATTTATACATCTGTGTCCCATATGTGCGCATATACATATGTAGCCCTAGAACTGCTTTTATACATATACATGTTTTCTTGGTTCAGTCCTTTAATGAATCGTTTGGCAGATTGGAATGCTTCTCCTTCTCTGACATAAAACTAAGGCCCACTTGCCAATTCCTAACCCTAGTTGGACTAGTTTGCAGCTTATTACCGATGCAAATTACGATGCATAATTTGTTAGTAGAACTTTTGATAACAAGAATGGTTCAGCAATAGGTATTGCAATTCATATATTTAACCTTGAATCTCATCATCTGCGTAAACCTGGCTAACTCTAGCTTTCCTAATTCTTGCTCATGGTCAAATGACTGTAGATAACCTCTCTTTTTCTCTCACACACAAGCAACGCATTTGGCAAATGTAATGCATTGGAGCATTTCCATGTCTCTGTGTATGTAATGTTTAGGACATTTCTATATCAATAAGGTTTTGTATTTTTTGCCTTTGGTCTTGTTTTGTTAATTGTTTCCCTTTGCATTTTCGTTGGAGATTCCAGTTGCTTAACAGCTCAGTTGGAGGCTATTAGGCTAAAACACCAATCAAACTTCTAACAGAGAAACTGAAATCTGATGCTGTTCTATTTTCTGCAGACACGGAGAAATTCTATACCGAAGTCCAGGAGATTATACTCGCAAGATACAATAAAACTTTTGATTGGTCTCTCAAGGCAAAAATGATGGGGAAGAAAGCCATTGAATCTGCTCGTATCTTTATTGAGGAGACTGGAATTGACTCTCTTACACCTGAGGAGTTTCTTGTAGAAAGAGAGGATATGTTACAGAGCTTGTTTCCGACAAGTGAGCTAATGCCAGGTACCTTCATTGAAAGTGAAAAATCTTTTATTAATTCCTAAATGGATTCATTATATCTTTTCTTTTGTAGTATATGTGTACTTCTTCCAATCAGAATAAGTACCTTTACAAAAGGAGCGAAGGAAGACTTAACGGATTGTGGTGTCCCGATTTATCTTCAAACCCATTTGGACCTTCAAAACTAGTAGAGCATTAGCCTCTTAAGCTCACTCTCTTTCCCAGTATAAGAGGCCCCATTCTCCGTTTTCCTCCTCGCTTTGCACATTCTTCAACCTTCATCAGAATCCATAATCCTCTAGTCACAATATAGCTTCCTTCATGCATTGCAACTAGTTACTCGTACCACTACTCTTATTCTCGTTTGCTGTCTTTTTGATCTTGTAGGGGCAAGCCGTTTGATAAGACACCTACATGCAAATGGAATACCAATTTGCGTGGCAACAGGGTAGGATTTATTCTTGTGATATCTCGTT
The DNA here is from genome assembly GCA_025642025.1 of Rhododendron ferrugineum. Classification (NCBI taxonomy): domain Eukaryota; kingdom Viridiplantae; phylum Streptophyta; class Magnoliopsida; order Ericales; family Ericaceae; genus Rhododendron; species Rhododendron ferrugineum. The sequence goes on from JAOTQK010000018.1 coordinate 25,564,328, forward strand.
TTTCTTGTATTGTTTCCTTTAGCGGTGAGATTTGGAGGACATACCTGTAAACCAGTTCAAGTATGGAATGGAAAGAATGTCACATCCATTACTAATTTGAAGATATATCTATCAGTTCTCACAAAAGGCACTTCGACTTGAAAACACAAAGACATGGCGAACTTTTTTCATTGATGCATCATATTGTTCTTGGTGATGATCCAGAAGTCAAACAAGGCAAGCCATCACCAGACATATTCCTGGCAGCAGCCAAAAGATTTGAGGTATTGGAGATGTGTTCTAGATGCCCTTACTGCATGATATATCTGTCTGCTATGCTAAGTCGACTTATGCCGTGTCATTATTTCATGTATCTGTAATCTGTATATGTGTATTCTTCTCTTTCTGTTCATTGCTTCTTTCCTATTATACATTTAAAACCGCAAGACCTGGATCATTAAATTCTTTGCTGAACAGGGTGGCCCCATAGATCCACAAAATATACTTGTCTTCGAAGATGCTCCATTGGGAGTTTGTGCAGCGAAGAGTGCTGGGATGTAAGTGATTTAATTAAAGTTCTTATTTTTCATACATGTAAGTTATCTACAGTCACAATGGATATACTCTACTTCAAACTTCACGTTGTTTGAGTTCGAATTGATATAAAACCAGAACAATTCTTTGACAGATGAAAAATCAGTTGAATACTTGTTATTGGACCACCGACCACTACCTTCTGTGATTTTTTAAGTTGTATCTTCCCATTGGTTTTAATTGACTTTCTATTTCTTGATTACCGTAAGTACCTTCTTGGTTGTTAATTTATGTGGGAGTATTTTCCCTAGTGGATTTTGGCGTCACTTGCGGATGACATGTTACTACTCTTGAGGATCTGTTTTAGCACTTTCACTTTCATCTGGCGTTCTTGTCCTTTGAGTGACAATGGGTGCACATGCATAATCATTCAAAACACTTTGGATGAAAGCTGCTTCAGTAAATTGGATATTAATTATCTTCTTCTTTTGTTTCCCATTTCTTCTGATGCTTCACTATTACTTGTAAAAAGTGCACCTCTGTATCGACTACGTTATGTTCTCAAGTTTGTGGTTGCTAATTATGTTCTTACATATGGTATGCAGGTCAGCAGTTATGGTTCCGGATCCAAGGCTCGATAGCTCTTACCATGGAGGTGCAGACCAAATTCTGAGCTCCCTGTTGGATTTCAACCCTTATGAATGGGATTTGCCTCCATTCGAGAAGGCAGCTAGTTAGACTCACATATAACAACTAGCTCCAGATAGGGAGAGAGTTGCCTTATTTATTGTTGAGGAGGTTCAACTGACCATTGATTTGATAATTTCCTCAATGCATGCATAATTGTTTTTAAGTGAGTGTTGGAGTATATTAGTTTAATGAAAGGACAAGTTTCCATTAAAAATTTGTTGTACTCTGGTTCAGTTGAAAATTTTAGTTCTTTGATGAAACTTATTCTACTTTTGATCAGTTCTTCTGGAATGGTAGCATGATGGTGGAGGATTGCCTTTGCTGTGGCAAATGGAGTTCTACTTGGGATTGGACTATCTTGCAATGGTTCAGCTAATTCACAATTTGATTGGCAATTGGGAGGACAGATTAGAACTCGGAAAAAGCTAGAGACGCACACAAACTCACACCAACACTTGCGCACACACGTCCTAACTCCTACAAAAATGGGACTTGAGA
>JAOTQK010000018.1:25573590-25587732 GCA_025642025.1 Rhododendron ferrugineum
ACACCCAGTACACAATGCATGGTGATTGTACAATCAAGAGCCCCATAATTTGTTTAAAATCTCTTTCTATATATTTTTGTAACAAATCAGTTCAATCATATATTGGTGTATACCAAATGGTGCATCCATATTTGAGTATACAAATATGTTTTGTCAATATTGGGCCCCCACAACAAAATAATTTATATTGTTCATTAAAGTTAAGTACTACTAAAATTTTAAGTTAGCTTGAAAAAACCAGCTCGATCAAATCAAATAACTGTAAATGTTTTATTGAATCATAGTTTTCCTTTCAAATCATGAATTCTAAATGTAAAGTTGGAAATTTGGATAAAGTACTTACAAATATCTAGTTGAATTAATTTTTTTGAAACAACATGAAAAATTATACTTACAACTAATGATGACCTTGGATCAATTGTGTGGGGGCTAAAGTGAGTCTCGCACACCCATTTGTGCACAATCTATGCATAAAACGATTACCTAGTGAACCGCATCCAACAATTCGACTCTTCATTCAACAACTCTTTCTGGAAAGATATTTTTGTGCAATTATGTAGATGAAATTATTCGGGAACAAAGGTCTAAACACTTTTCAAAACGAACATGGTCTTAGTTATGCATTGGAAAGTTTGCCGTCTGCCCACTAGAAATCAGCTTTCAATAGTAAGTCATACTTGAATTAAGATCTATACATTGCTAGGAGTATAAAGATACACTACTTTTTTGACCTGTAAAGCATAGACAAGCTAGCTAAGGGCACTGGGCACACTTGATAACTCTTGCTTCTTCTTGTTGGCTTATTTTTTTTGCTTCGTCACTAAATCTATATTTTTATACAAAAAATAAATATGTAAGATAAATAACCAATGATTACTAAACGTGATGTAAATATAAAAAGACAGCTTCTGGTAGCAAAAAAATAATAATATATACTACTATTCAACAAGGGAGGGCTCTTGTTTTTGAGTTCAGCTCCTTTTTAATCATTGGAGAGAACACTCTCTCTAATTCCTGTCTGTAAAAAAAATTTAAGATCTCACGTCAATGATCGGAACAGTTCATTTTGTTTTATTCGTTGAGAACATGGCGTACTATACCAAAAATTAAGTTTATTGGACATCATTAGATATGATTTTGGAACACATTATCTTGCAAAATGGAGTATGATATTGCAACACTGGAACAAAACCCCTTTCTAAATTTTTTTGCAATATAAATCTGTTTCGAAATCATATCAAACGATAATTGATCAAATTGATTTTTGACATGTTTGATGCTCTCAATGAATTATAAATTATGAACGGTCCCGATTATGGAAATGTGATTGAAAAAGTGTTTTTTCGAACTGAGATTGGAGAGAGTGTTCTCTCCGATCCATTTAAAGAGATTGGTGAGGAGCTGGGCTCGTTTCTCCTGCCGTAACCTTGTTTTGGTTGGTGTTCAATAGTAGAATTTATTAACCCAAAGCTATAGCTATCTTATGATTCAATTCACTTTTTCTGCTTTCTTTACAAATATGAATACAGGAACAATAACCCATTGGCCTACAAATTTCCCTAGTATGAGCGTGTCAAGGAAATACAAGCTATTTTTTTGGCATTGCTATTCATACAAAAAGTCTAGTTAATTTCTAAAGCTAATTAGTAATTTGCTATAGATGTTACGAGATTTGGCAAAGTTATATTTTTCGCATTAAGCAAGATTATACATTATAATGACAAACAATTTTCCGCTTGACCAAAAAAAAAAAAGACAAACAAAGTTTGAAGAGCGAGTTCAATAGTTAAGTGACCCTTTTGATTAGCCGATTGATTTTAACAAAATGAGTTTGCAGTTGCACCAGCAGAACAGTATTATTGAATTTTTTTTTTACTGGTTAGAAAGTTACATAATTGCTCCTGTTACTTTTTACTTCGAAGAGAGTAGAATCCTCAAAGATAAACTCTGAATTTGTTAAAATAAAACTCAATAACGTATGATCTAACTTATTATTTTCCTAAAGCTACAGAAAAGACTATTTTCCCCTCCAATTTGTTTCTGGCATCTTTCAACCCATACTTTATTCCTTCATTTTTCTATATTTTGGAGGGTTATTTTCCTCCGATTCATTTTTCAAAACTCTCGCTTATTTTAAAAGATTAATGTTCTTCAAATAGAGACGATGGAAGAAAAAATAGAGAACTTACTTATTATATATGCTTAAAACTCATTTGACACTCATTTTATAAGATTAGTATTGTTTAACCTAATATATATATATATTTATATTTAGAAGGAGATAAATATAAAATATACTTTGATAAAAATAAAAATACTCCGTAACAGTGTACTAGTAATTCGAAAGAATTTACAACCACCGAACCGTTCCAATTTTCCTGAAATTCAATTTCAAATTTCCCCACTATTGAGATCTACCTTTTCTTCACAAGACTCCCGCTGCGCTGACTCTCCAGTGTGTGCTCCCCCTTAAACCCCCGCGCAATCTCTCCAAAATCCTCCGAAACCCCTCTCAAATCTCGACAATGCTTTCCACTGATTCCGACTTCGATCTCAGAGTACGATCTCTCTCTCTCTCTCTCTAAAACCCTAACAGTCTTCCATTTCAGGGACTCATTGTTTCATGCTTTAACTCAATCCTGTCTCTTACTCTCTGCAGCCACCGTCAACTCAGTCCAGTTTCGGAACCAGGTGAGCTCATCTCCGTCTTATCCACTTCTATTTTTTTTTTTTTTTTTCTACTTCTTCATCCTTGATGTTTGCGCTGAATGTACGGTTCTGGTTCGTCGACTTAGCGAGCACACGTTTGCCGATGTTGGTAACTTGGACCACTGCGCCAAGTACCTGAACCAGACGCTCATTACCTTCGGATTTCCGGCCTCGCTCGATCTGTTTGCAACTGATCCGGTGTGCTTATCTTTGTTTCTAGTTATCTGTTTAGTTTTGCAGATTTTGGCTGTAAAAGGTTCTGGCTCTTGATTTTGAACTTGTGTGTGTATTTCGTAGGTTTCAATTGCGCGCACTTGCAATTGTATATATGCTCTGTTACAGCAAAGGCAACGGGATATCGAATTCAGAGAGTCTGCTAATGAGCAGAGACAACGGTATGTTTGTTTGACCTATGGTTTTGTACTGTTAGGGTTGGGGACAAAACCGTATTCTATGGCGGTGTGATATTCCACTGATGGTTGGCCGTGCAGTAGAGTTAGTCCTAAATTGTTGACAGGAGTGGAAGAAATTGTTGACGTTTCAAATACCAGGATCTACTATTTTTAGTGGATCCAAGTCATGTTAAACAAGGTCGATCTTACTGTTCACAACAAGAAGGAGCGTATCTTTCACTTTTTGCTGAATGTTTGGCTACGGAGAACTTTTTTTTATATAACCAACCATCAGTGGATGTTATACCACATCAGCTCAACTATGCGGTGACAGCGGTGTAAGCGTTTCGATAAGTACTTTATGAGGTGGTTAGGATGTTTGCACAGAGAAGTAAGTTGAATTTTGGTGCGCTGATTCTGTCCTTATCTATAATTAGATTCTCAAATTGGAGTGGTTTGTTTCTCTGTTTGAGGTAAGAATATTGTATGCGTGTTTGTTGTGTTAACAGTTGGAAGCAGAATTGTAAATTGTACAATTTAAGGATTTATTTTTTGCCATAAAAGCTGTGGATCAGTAGGATTATTTTGTGAAGTAGCGAGTAAGTCTCTTGATGCCTTTACGAGAAACAGGATAAAAAGTAAAGGCACAGGGGAAGGGCTATCCCATCTTGAGTAGCCCATCGCCATTTTAAATAAATTGTGGCAAAGTTACGAATATAATCATGAATAGTTGGAGACTCAGAGTCCCTTTCCTATCTCTAGTAGCAAGAGGGGTAGGAAAAACAATGTTTTAAACGGCCTGCTTAATGCACTTTGCTCCAGCATCACATGCGTGTAAAAACTTGAAAATGGAGTGATTTCAGAGAAGTTCCAACTTTTGTACATGGCTGCTTCAAATGCAGAACTTGATCTTAGAAAGCAGAAAAGGAAGAAAAATTTTTATATCATGCTTGCATGGTGGTTGTTATCTGGTCTTTTATGGACATTCTTGTACTTGTATTTAAGATTGCCGTTGATAGGTTGATGCTTATTTGTTTTCGTAAAATAGACTCCTCTCCGACATATCAAGATTAGAGGCCAAGGTGGAGAGGCTTGAAGCTCAAATATCCACAAAAGATAGGGAGATAGCAACAATTACTCGAACGGTTAGAGGCTATAATTTTTGTTTCTTTCTGGGAAGCGCACGCTATGCTTTCATATGGAGGTATTCAATCTGTACTGGCTTGATAACCTTGTTCGTTTTGTTTAACTCATTAACTGTTACATGGTCAGGAAGCTAAAACTACGGCAGCTTTCAAGGTCCAAGTTGAGAAGTTACAACAGGAACGAGATGAATTTCAAAGGATGGTTATTGGTAATCAGGTGAGAACTCTTTCCTTTTATCTTGGAATCTTTGTTATGGTGATTGTAAATCAAATGTATTGACCTTAATACAATTTTTCATGTTGCCAAAGCAAGTGAGAACTCAACAAGTTCATGAGATGAAGAAGAAAGAAAAGGAGTATATAAAGTTGCAGGTACGGTCCTTCTCATGTCATCATTAGCCTCTAAAGGAAATTTGCATTTGCTAAACTACGGTTCATATCACAAAACCGATACATTTGAGCAAGTAACATGGGAATTATAGAGCGATTGAATTTTCCTTGTAGGAGAGGTTAAATCAAGTATTGATGGAGAAAAAGAAGGAATCTAAATCAGGCATGGAAATAATGAATTTACTTCAGGTAATTGGTGAATTACTAGTTTTGTGACGTGAACAGAAGTATTTTATAATCCTTTTCTCTAATGGTCTTTTGTCCTATATTTGAACAGAAAGAAGGACGACAACGTGGCACATGGAATGGAAAGAAGACTGACAATGACTTCTATAAAAAGATTGTATGGAGTATGGTGACCTATTTGAAGTTTTCTTTACCACATCGCTTATCGATGATTAAATTCTATTGACAGGTCGATGCTTATGAGGCAAAGAATCAAGAACTCGTGTCAGAGAATGCTGATTTGAGGGCATTGTTACGTTCAATGCAAGTAGGTTAACAGTCTAGCATCCTATGATTGTTGTTATTTTTCGTTATTGCATTGATATGTTGATGGAGAAGGATCCACACCTCGATGTTCCTTAATCCTTCCTGTGAAACATTCCACTTGCAATTAAGTTCATAAGAAGCTTTTGTCTTATGTAGACAGTTTTAACTTGTATTTCACTAACAGGTGGATATGCGTGATTTCTTGAATGCTCCAAATGGTCTGTCCAAGCAGTCGTTTCCTGTTAATGAAAGAATAGACATTGATCCCTCAAAATCCCCATTGAGTGGGAGGACGGTATGGAAGATTGTTTGAAATGATGCAATTTTGGAATTTCTTGATGGCTCAACTGCTATATTAAGAAGTAAGCTATATTAGTTCATGATTTCCAGGATGTTTTTGACCTGCCTTTTCACATGGCTCGAGATCAAATAGAAGAAAGTCTCCGGAATAAAGTGGCTTCCATAAAGGTATAAAATTTTCTAATTCTACGTGTTCGCTTGTTAGCTAACATTGATAAGTCATTCATTTGTTTATGTTTCCTGCTCTCAAAATTGAAGGAACGCATGGTTCAGCTACAAGATGCACAAAAAGGAGCAGAAGTCACTTCTGAAGCAACTGAGAGGGAGCTTGAGCTTGAAGCTCAATTAGTTGAGGCAAGGAGCATAATTCAGGAGCAGGTATTGAATATTCCCAGTAATGCAGGTCAAAAAAGGAATTGCTATTTGTGGATTTCCTTTGAATTTACTATAGACTAGTTGGAGTACTTTTGTCAAGTCTTAATTTACTCCAGATAAGTTTGATAATTTTACCAGGTGTACCATGCTATATATCTTCTGATAACATGAAATGGGCATATTGTTAGTTGTGACTGTAGGTGACACTGCCTTCTTTATAGACATCTTCTTATTGTAGATACTTAACTGTTGTCCTTCTCTAGCGTTTCAGGCTGTTCTTCATCCCTTCAAAAGCCAATTTCCCTTATTTTTTATCTTATATACTAAACTGATTATTAGCAATTCTTAATCTGTTGAAGTTTTGCCCTTCGTGTTAGAAGAAAATGTTCGTTATAAGTTACACAAGCGATTATTTATCAAACACCCTGGCATTTTGGTACCTCATGAGGACAGAGAGGACATGATTGTATGGATCCATAACCGCATTGGGGTTTATTCTTCTAAATGTGCTTGGGAGTTGTGGGGTGGTGGCTTCTCGTCACAGCTTCTCAGGGATCACCCTCCTCTGCTCCGCGGGGTACCTGCAGCAAGGCGTGAGGCGGTTGGCAGCCTCTCGCCCCTTCGATGAGCAAGTCAGTAAAACAGGAGAGAAGAGTGTATTCAGAGTGCGTCAGGTTCCGTACCTCCTCTAGGGTTTATCCTCCTCCTTATATAGGCGACGCACTTGCTCTCCAAGCCAAGGGCGGGCGTGACGTAGGGCACATGCTCCTGACGTCATGAATAATTGTTTTCCTTCTCAGACCTTCCAGCATATACTGGAAACAACAGGAGGTGACGCCACGTGGCCTTACCATGGGGCGAACCGGCTGACCCGACCCGACCCATTTAAACCGACCCGAAGGCTCAAACGGCGGGTCAATTCCTGGGCTGGAAATTATTGACCGGACCCTTCGGCCCGGCCCAACTCCCTTCGGCCTTTACCTCCATTGGTCATGAGCCCAGTCCGTCGGCAAGGCAGGCCGGGCGAGCCCGTCAGCGGGCTCTACCCGCTTTCTCCACGAGCCCGTCTTGGGCTTATGCACGGTTCGGCCCACCACAGGAGTCCTCCAGAACAAAAAGCCCTGAGGTGCTTCGTATAAGGCAGTGTGGTTCCACAAACATGTGCCTAGATGGTCAACAATCCTATTGATGGCCATCTTGGGGGCAGGCTTTTGATGAAGGATATGCTTTCTAACTGGGGAATAGCTACTGATGAAAGTTAGTCATGTCATGTGTTCTCTCAGGTTTGAATCTCATGTTCACTTGTCCCTTGAGTGCCTCTTCTCTAAGTGGATTTGGGGTAAACTTTGGGATAAGTGGTTTCAGTAGAAGTCCCCAGAATATCATGGCTGAAGCTATGAGTTAAGAATCATGGTGAAGGTAAGGGTTTGCAGGATTTAATGTGAACGTTAGCTTTCTCAGCTACTGTATACCATGTTTGGGTGAAGGAAATAATAGGGCCTTCAAAACGAAGGGCATTGATGCTGATGGAGTGTACGTAAATATTAGAAGAGCAGTTAGAGATTGCATGGCTGCTTGGGGGAGAGTTTCCTCTACGATAGAAAATGTCAGTCTTTACTATTAAGAACTTATGGTGCATGCCTATCAGTTTCTTAGAAGAAGGATAGTGTATGCAGCAGTTTTGGTTGTTAAGTTTTAGGTGTCACTTCTTTTTGTAGACAGGCTTGATTGATGCCCTATTTCTAGATTTTGACCTCTTGTCTTTGCTTTGGCTCTCAAGGATATTCCCTTAGCCCTTGTTTAAGATTTGTTTTTTTGATCGGCAAAGAAAGATATTATTAATAGACAAAAAGAGTCGCATACGGAGAAGGGGGCAAAGGGAGCCGCCCTTGTTTAAGATGGTGTTTCGCAATGAAATAAACCAGAAAAAGAAAGTGTTTGTAGCTTTCCTAGTATGTGCTGTGTTTGAAGTTGTTGAACACTTGCGGGACTTAAAACATTTGATCGAAGAAAATGCGGTCTCATCTAATATGTTGCTGGCCACCATTGATATCCCTTTAACTCCTATAGGTGCATTCCTGGTCGTTGCAAATCATTTGCTATTCGATGATGATAGTTTTATGATGTGTCCCTATTTTTATTTGAATTTTTTGTTGCTGGGGCAAAGTTCAAAATATATTCCTGGGTCCCATTGCAGGCATCCATAATGTCGAAACATCTTGCCAAGCCTGACAAGCCAAGGTATTGACTAAAATTTCATCCGTCTGAATAAGCACAAATTCAAGCAGTTGGTTCTATCATGCAGGCGACTGAGTGGCCACATGAGTTCTGATAGGGATTCAATCATTTCGTCTCCATCTGAGGTATAGATCATTGCATCGCTTATTGTGGCTATTGGAGTGCTGATGAATATGCCATTGAGTTGTTTTTTTTTCCTTTCTCTTTTCCATGTTGGAATATCAATGCCATTTTATTTGACGTGGCTATGAAAATTGAAGTCAAGTCTGCTTAACGACACTATCTATTTGCACTGAATTGTTTGGACATTGGTATGGAATGGAAGCACCACTCAGCTGGCAAGTAATCTACACATACTCATATCACCAAATTTTATGTAGGATATGCACATATCTCTTATGATGGGAAAAGATAGGAAAGGTAAATGAGAGAAGCTAACTTTCTCTCCCCTCATATTTCATTTCTCTTTCCCTTTCCTCTTCCCTTGAAGGAAATTGTGGGGTTGTCTTGTATTGTAAAGGAAATCCTTTGTGGTATAGTTCGAAGGGAATTACTTTGAGAGGGATAAGATTATTCGCAAGGAAAAACTAGTTTGATGATGAGTTTTGTTGCATCGTAATATTCTTAATGATAGTGGTTTTGATCATACTAACCAATGTTGGTTCTCCAGGGCATGTGAAATCATCAAATTTGAGTTGCTGAACTCTCCAATGCCAGCTTCCGAAATTGGATCATATCGACGCCATGTTTAGATGGAGCTTCTGTACTAGACTCACTGCAGCAGGCAAGTGTTTAAATTGTTGTAGACTAATTTTATCAAGGAAATCTAGAGCGGTAGGTTTGGCTCTTTGAGAAACTATGGAAGTAAGTGTATTTGTGAGCCTTTATGTTACTGTGATCAGTATCTTGCTGTTCCTCAGTTAAGGGTACACACATCTAGTATTATGCGAGTAATCAACAATTTTCACTTCTTTGTATGCCGCACTTTATTTTCACTTGGGCTACGCATGGATCTTGAATTTATGAAGGGAAAAGGAAAAGGTAAGTGAACTGGAATCACTTCAAATTAGTACTCATGTGTTTTTATGCTTAATAAAAAAAAGTTATAATTCTTGTGATAAATTTGGTGTTCAATTTTCTCGTTTTCCTCTTCTAAGCACAACAAAGAAAAACTTAGCAAGTAAACCCTTGGGGAAGCAAGATTGCCGGCGTTTTGGGCATTAACCCACTGTACATTCAAATCAGATTGAACTTGAACTTATATGTGAAGCAATTTTAAATCAGGTTGCAGCATCTTCACAAATAGTTACCCAACGTATGTGGTAGAATACCAAAAGTCAGCTTTTTTTGCCCTCCACTAATCAGGGCTTCGGATCCCCTGTCCCAATCCTTCTGTCTGACCTCCATGTCCCAGTCTTCATCAAGTGACTGTAGACATCCTATTCTGGACTGTCCAGATTAGTTTACTTACGATCTTTGATTCCTCAATGATGATTAAGGTCAGGAACATCCCGAGGTTGTTAGTGTGTTTGAGCTTTCTACATCCTGAACCTCATCCAAACCCTTTCGAACCCTTTTCAAACCCTCCGAGCCAGAGCCAAATAGCCTCCGCAAAACCCTAATGGCATACGCTGGTAGTGAACTGGCGTGCGTTGGTAAGCTGCTACGTGTCAGTTATCAACCATTGACCCAGTTTCTACTGGCGCACGCCACTCAACAAGCTGCGTACGTCAGTCAACTCCAGCCAAATCACTTTTATTCAGCCAAATGCGCGGGACTTTTGTAGCCACCCTGACGTGGGCTACAGCTCCCCTGATGATTTTTTCGTCCAGGGCTGTCCCCCTTCTTCCTACACCACCTTTCAAGCCAAGTCCCATGCATTAAATGCATGGGAGGCTCCCCCCTTTGGCTTAGCCAACCCCAAACAACCCCTAATACCAACTGATCTCAGTCCTCTCACCCTCCATAAATACCCCCCATTGTATTCATTTGGAAGGGGTTAACCTCATTAAGGCTCTAAGTCTCCATCTCTCTTCTTTTTCTTGCTTTCTTTCTCATCCATTGCAAGGGAAAGACAAGGAATACACTCATACACTCCATAACACCCTTACATACTCACACCATCTATCAACCATTCTCCCATACCCCAAACTCAAGCTCAAACTCACTTCCAAACTCAAATCAAAGGTATACCATTTTGTGTTACTTTTCTGTTCTGACCCCTGAGGGGGGGCTGGCAGGGTCAAGGCTGGTAATCTATACCAGTCCTGGCCCTAATGCTGACAAGGTTTCAAAGCCGTGTGTGATGATTAGTGGCGCACGCCAGTTAACTTAAGCCGTACGCCAATCATGGTTGCATGGTAAAAACTGACGTGGGGATCACTGATCATCCTTTTTATTCACTGTATTTATTCTGATCACCCTGATGCATGCAAAAATCAATCTTCTACTTTTTGTATCTTAGAGCTGAGTAGTTATTGATCTGTTACTTCTGCTTTAGAGGGCCTCTGGGATCCTTCTGGTCCTATTCCAGAACCCAAATGATGCAAAGTTAAGCACTGGGTGAATGCAACAACTGGCGTACGGGTCTCTATGACTTGCGTACGGCTGTTGTTGCATAGGCCAGTGGCTAGCCGTTGCATCTTGTGTTAGCTCTAGCCCCTGTTTGTTTTCCCCTCACTGTTTAAGGGGTTTTCTGCTCATTTAGTGACTTTTAAGTCCTTTATCTGCCTGTAACTGTATATATTGCTTCATATAAACTGCGTGATTTGTCCTGGGTGTGCACTGGTCCTTTCCAGAGCCCAGAGGGTTAAGTTCAGAAGCTGTGGGCTTAGGCACACCGGCGCACGCCAGTCAAGAAGTGGCGCACGCAGGTTAGGTCTGCATGCAGTGGCATGGCCAGTGCATGCATATCTGCTCCTGCGTGTATCATTCCCTGACTGGATGTTCCAGTCTGTTTAAAATGTTCAGAGTAGCTCGTTCTCAATCTATCATTCATTGTTTCATTAATCATTAATCATTTTGTCACACAAATGCCAACTTGTTATAGTTTTAACTCCCTATTAACTGTTCTCCCGCCCTAACTGGTTAAAAAATGATCAAAAGAGATAAATGCAATCGTTTTATAAAAATGCCCGAGTAGAGACCGATCTCCGGATTGGGCGAGAGGGGTGCCATAAAACCCTTCCCCTCTTGTAATTTGGCTCCCGAATCTCAAATATCGAAGGTGACGACGGTCCAGTCTACAAGCCTTTTTAAAATAAAAAACGTAACAAAGCGTTTCAAGTTCAGTTCCTTGGGTGTTTTCTGCAAAACCTGAGTGACGACTCTGAATCAAAGCGTTTCGCTGCGCTTTTCCAAAAAGGGCACTCAATTTTACAAACAAAATCGCAGAATTTTTGGGCGTGTGCCCACAGCGACATGTATCCCTCCTACCAAAACCCAAAAGGTCACATCGCACCCAATCTCTCTCCCTTCACCTATCTTCTCCATCTGCTACCATGACCTCACTCACTTGACGACGACGTTTCCAGAATCGCCGCCTTCTACTCTCACCCCATCGACGGCGGCAGCGTCGAAGATTCCTCCAACCCAACCACGCCACTCCGAGCGGTTAACTCTCACCTCTGAGCGGCCTATCGTTTCTTTGAGGTCTAAACCCTTCCCCCTTTGATACGTCTCTCTCCACACACACAAAATATATATAGAAATATATACACACATCCAACAGTACATGTGCAAATATGTACAGTATTTCTGTTTTCCAATTCCGATTTTAATTTCGTTAGGTTCTAAATTTCATGAATTAGGTTTTTGTTGCTTCTACTTGGGCTCGTGGGGGCTGAATGAGATGTGGGCATTGATGAGTGACAGAGTGAGAGAGGCTGTGTGAATTAGGTTTTTGGACAGAGGTAGCACTAGCAGGGGAGAAGACAAGGTGAAAAGGAGGGATTAGGTGTAGTGTGACCTTTTGAGTTTTGGTAGGAGGAACACGTGTCGCTTGACGAGGACCGGAACAGAGAGATTAGGACAGGAGATCCGAAGCCACTAATCAGCAGGACTGACAAATCTCAACATAAAGCATGTTGCGAGAGGTTATCTGGCATTGATGTGATGCAGGATAATTTGTAATTTGGTCTCCCCCCAAAAAAAACACCTTCTGGAGTTACTTAAAGCGAGAAAAGCTTGGAATTTTCAGGACGTGTAAGAAAGTACGTGTAGAAGAAGTGAAATTGGGCCATAACTAGGACGGCAAACGAGCCGAGCCGAGTTTTACTGTGTTCAAGCTTGTTTATTAAGTTTTTAACAAATTCGAGCTCGAGCTCAGTGAAAATTTAACGAGTCAAGTTCGAACCGAGCGGGTCTTGGCTTGACTCGAGCTCGAGCTTGTTCACGAGCCTCAACGGACCAACGAAATATGTATATATATCGCATAGGTCTAATACAACCAAAAATATTTTGATTGTGAAGGTATATATCTTTCATTTTCCTATGAAGCGGGGGTGTACTAGTGTGCGTGTGCTCTCGCCTCCCTTGGTTGACTGGAAAGTGAAAACGGAAAGAACAAATTATGAAATAACAATAAAAACCTTAAACTTAAGTATATATATCCCGGCTCGCCAGCCGACTCGAGCCGAGCTTATCCTAGCTCGAGCTCGGCTCTTTTACAAGAAGAGCTACAAAGATCGGCTCAAACTAGTTCGTTTAACTTCTGAGCCGAGCTTGAACGAGCTGAGCTGCGAGCGGCTTGGTTCGTTTGCAGCCCTAGCCATAACGCAATACAAAAATCGTATTTTTTTAAAACCAGAGATTTGGCATCAGCGAGAAAAATGTTGCAAATTTTTTTTCTAAACCAACGCAGGAGGGTAGTTCTGCTTTGTTTATTTGCACCGGTAAAAATCCCGGCGCAAAAGATTCTAAAAAGGCTTCCCAGCATATATTGTAGTTATGCTTTGTTCTACGGTGGATATCCCGTTGCAAATAACAATTCGATGCGAGAGGGTAGGTCCACTTGATCTCACTCGCTTTGCGACTTGGGGGGCAGCTGTCCTTTAGTAGCAGCGCTCAATTTCACTGTCCAAAAGTGTTTTAAAACAGTCTACATTTTAAAAGAATTTTTTTTTAGAAAAGTTCTTTTAAAATTTGGACCATTAATTATCGAAATGACGTTAAAATTGAGCGCTGCTACTAGCTGGACCGCAGCCCCCGCTTCCCTTGCTTTGACTGTACACTAGGATGTTTCTGATTTTGCGCATAACTTTAGAAATTTTGACTGACTCCACAACATACACTGTATTATAAGGTGCCTCAATTTATTTCAAAAAAATATAAGATACCATACAAATGCTCAAGCATTCTATTCTGTTTGCAAGTTGATCTCATAACAATACAAATGAGGATATCATGCATTGAAAATCAATTTAGTAAAGCCAGATTACATTAACTAATCTACGTATATTTATTTAATTAACCTCACAATTTAATTATTTGTTTCCCTTAGTAGAAAAAAATAATTTTATACCCGAGTCGTACTGCTATAAAAATACAGTACATAATGTATAGTAGGAACTACAGTAATCGATATCGATTTTGTTGATCCCCCCCTCCCTCCCTCCCTTTTTTTGTGACCAAAAAAGCTGAATAAAAATGGGTGAAATTGGCGGGAAGTCCCTCTATGGTCTATAGATACAAGTTCACGGTGCCGATCTTTTCCAGTTAGGGTTTGAGAGCAGAGATGTACGGGAGCCAGTTCGATGGCAACGCCGCCTTCGCCGGCGGCGGTTTCATGCCCTCTCAGACCACTCAGACCGCCGATCCTTCCTTCTCTGCCGCTAAAGTACATGCAATCTCTCTCACCTCTTCTTTAATCTCATCATTTCCTTTTCACTCACCCTAGCTTTTTTAAACGAAGTTAAACATCATTTTGAAATTTATATTTCGTGTTTTTTTTTTTTCCCCCATTCTTTATTTATGCTGCTTTAGTATTTTACTCTCTTTCGTGCTTCTCTGGGATTCTCAGTTTGGTTATTTATGCTGCTTTAGTATTTTACTCTCTTTCGTGCTTCTCTGGGATTCTCAGTTTGGTTATTTATGCTGCTTTA
>JAOTQK010000018.1:25589956-25601885 GCA_025642025.1 Rhododendron ferrugineum
TTTTGTATCGTATGGCTCGATCTGATTTAGGGGGTCATTGATATGAATAGGTTGTATGAATTGGAAATAGCTGCGAGTCGATGAATCGGTGAACTGAATTGAAAATGACAGAAAAAATGGCATCCAACAACCCTAAATACCCTCTAAGGGTTTGTTTTGTACTTTTAACTCCTTTTCATGAAAAGGAGCATATGATTCAGGAATATTCATCTTTTGCAAGTTGCAATAGCAACAGCTTACCTATTAGCCCACTGGGTTATCACTTCACCGTTTGAAACAAGCTTTTGGATGATTTTTAGGTCTAAAATTTCATTTATGGTATATATATTTATCTCTCAAATTCATAAATATGCTTTTCCATGTATTTTAGAAATCCTGACTGAATAGGAGTGTTTCACAATTCGTTTCTATTCACAATTTGGGAAAGGACCATCTCGATTTGGGAAACTACATATCCTTGCCCTTGTGGAAGGTCAAATTGGCATGTCGTGGCGTAGGCCTGGGCTTGCCATCTGATACATTGGGAATTGTGATGAAGTGGTAACTTATGGTAGCAATAAAGTCTCAATACTCAATAGTGTTGCACTCTCAATCCTGATTATTCAGGTTTTATGGGTGTTTTGTTTGCACTGCTTTCTGTGACATGAAATAACTTTTAGGAATTGATAGTTGTTAGTTCTAAGCTTTTGATGTCTAGACTGTTGGTTTGGATTTGGAAAACAAAGTCCTGGTTGTTGGATTTCCCCTTTAATACCCTTACTTGGCCCTGATAATGAACTTGCAAATAGCCACTTTCACAATTTGTTTTCAGCTAGTTGTCAGTTGCATAATGATAATTTAAGTGGCATTCCTCGTCTTATGGCTTATACGGTATATGGACTATGATCTACTGGACATATTGTCTTATTTGTAGAGATAACATGCTGATGGATCATGCTTTTCCTGCCAAGTTCTTTTGTAATGTCATTATTTTGAATTCTTAAGCATGCTGGTTTTCAGGCCTCTGACTGACTACAATGAGATGCCATACCACTTTGTTGAGTGTATGTATGTCCATAACTACAACACCAAGTCACGGGTATTGGTCTAACTTTTCATTTTTCTTGAGCAAGTACGGCAACTATGTATGAAAATGTTTTATACGTGGTCTACTCTCTGTATCCATGATGGAGTTTGTAATTTTTTGCTGGAAGAAGCTACAGGGTAGTGTCCCCACTCAAAATATGCCAAATTCAGCTTTTGCCACACCTTCAAAGAGTTACCAAGCTGCCCCACCAAATCAAGTAAGCCAGTCAGGTAGTCACAGTTCGTAATTAAATTCTGTTAATTTTTGATTGATACATTAAGTCTTCTGGTATATTTCTTGGAATGTAGTCCACTGGGCACTACGGCATTGATGGAGTCGAGGGCATTGATAAATTGGTCTTTGACTATCTGCAGCAGCCTTCGTGCCTGTGAGTTATCTATAATGCCTACTCATAAAATGTTTGTTTGCTTTTTGGCCCCTGCTAGTTTATAGCTTCGAGTCATGGTTATGACTGTTTTGGAAGCTAGAATTTTGTAGTGTTGTGCTTTCTATGGTGGCTGATGACCTCCATGGTTTGAATTCAATCTCATCGGGTGGGAGGAATGCTTCTATGTCGAGATCGATCCTACTCCGTATATTGCATCAATATGTACTAGTGGCTTACAATTATGTTATTAACTTAATAACAATAATATAGTTCTGCTACTTTGAATGGATATCAAGATTGTAATATTTTTCTTGTATTAGTTTTGGGTTCATTCTTCATTCTCCATTGGGAATTTCTTGCCCTTGACTCCTTGAGATCTTCCAAATTTTCAGCTCACTGGAAAAGGGAGTGCATGTGAATGAAATTGCCCAACAACTGAGCATGCCGGTGGAAAAAATCTCGTATGTCTCCCTCTCTACTCATGCATGTTTATCGGCATGCAATATATATAGGACCGTTTCTTTTTTTCTTTATCCTCCTAAGCTGTTCCGGCATTTGGCAGAACATCAATCAAAGCTCTTGAAGAAGATGGCTCGGTTTACTCAACGATTGATGAATATCATTTCAAGTCCATTGGCAATGGTTGATTTCTTGCTTATGCGAAGTGAAGCCGGGCAGGAACACTCTCCTAAGTTCTAACCGGATTGTGCCCACATCTCCCCTTTACTCTTTTATATAAAGGTGCAGATATGTTAAGAATTTTGCATTATCTAGTAGTATGAAGTCCTTTTTGGCCACAATATTAGTTGAACAGTCATGTTCAAATGACTAATTGAGGTGTTTTTGCTAGTTTTCATGAGAACGATATGCTCTAAAGCAACCTCTCTTTTTTCCCATTTGAAAATGCACTGTTCAGTGGTTTGGTTTAAGGAGACGTTGACGGATTTCTGGAACTGGAAGAGAAATGGGAAATGGAAGAAACCATGAAGTGCGAAAACTCTTTTTTGCTGCTCATTTCCATCATTTTCCTTTCCGTTTATCCCTCCCCAAATCCATGATCCATAGACAACCACAAGGTTTTTGTCGCTCTAATGGCACAAAAAATCGGGTAGTAGTCGGGTATCTTTTTCGAGACTATGTAATTTTGTACTCTTATGAATTTTAGCATGGTGAGTTTTAATCCAAATGTTGTGGATTTCTAGAGTTAAAACACAGTATACATTAACATTACCTAGGATTGGCCAGTGGTTTACGTACTTTGTTTGACAATTTTATATGGTCGGTTTGTTGTACCAACGGAAGAAGATTAGGGTCGGCACCCAATCACAATCACAACAGACTTTTCGTCATCCTGATTAACTTACGCATTTGTCACTTTCTTGCTTCCTTTTAGTGATAATTCCGTTAGTTGGAGATGGGACTACACATGGAGATGGAGTTTACTCTCGCCAACAGTCCAATAATTACTACTCCTAGCAATGAAAGCTGTAGATACGTTGTGTGATCTGATTGGACAAATCCATATGCATAAAGGTAAATAGGCAGCTCCAGCTCCACGCCAATCCCCTCCAAATGAATTGAAGAGTGCAATTTTAGTTCAAAAAGGATTCTTTCGAGACTCATTTCAATGATTAGGACCCTTCGTTTTGCTTAGCTCGTTGAGAATATTAACTATGCCAAACATTAAGTTAATTGGATGTAATTTGATACGACTTTTGAACTCAATTGTATTATGAAATCATATCAAACGATGTTCGATCAACTTAATTTATTGCAAGCATCATTGAATTGGGCTCAGGAAAAATCTTTGAGATGAACTACTCTATCAAGCTTATTGCAATTTGTTTTCTTAAAAAATACTTATTATATAATTGATTTTTTAGTTTTTAATTTTTTAGGAAAGACAAGAACTCGTGCAATATACATTAGAAAGTTAATAAGTTAGTAGACTTCAAATTCCCAACCCGATTACTAGAGACCTTGGTGAACTTGGAACAAACACCCAACCAACTGAGCCAACTTGCGAGTTCTTACACAAAAGATATTTATTATGATAATGAGCCCAAGCTGGAACAAAAATAAACAGTTTGGAAGAGTATAAAAGACTTTTTCATTTAGAAATTCCGTTTGACCAAAAAAAAAAAAAGACTTTTTCATTTATCTCACCACACTTGTTCAACTTTTACTGCCGCCTAACAAAATGTGATTAGGAGTACAACTTTTCCAAATTATATCGAGAAAGAGCTGGTGAATTGAATAAAGTCCAACATTGAATGTTGTAAAAAAAAAAAAAAACACAAAAGAAGTCCAACATTGAAGCAGACTATTGGGTGCTTTTTATATATAATTGAGACTTGGCGTCGCACTCATATTTAACTGGTTCGTACGGTTAATGATGTGAACTGTTAACAACAATTATAAGGTTGACTCAAATTGTTAATTGGTTCTCTCAGAAAAAATAAAAATAAAATTATCTGCAAAATAAAATTAAAGGTGTTACTAATAGATTGGAGCATTGCTCCAAAAAAACAAAAGAACAATATTTTGGTGGAGTTTACCAAATACGGGAATAAAAAACTATCAATAAGTCTAGGTACACTACATCCAACCACTACACCATCCACTATATGTTTTGTAAGGCCCACCCCGGGTCTCAAAAAAATACAGAAAAATGTTCATAAATTTTAAAATAATATAATATGTTGCCCAGTAAAAAATCAGCTCCAACAAATATCGGTAAGTATTATTTCTTGATTTGTAGGGAGCCTAGAGACGAAACTGTGCAGTTGAGCAGTTTTTTCCCTACAAATCAAGAAATAATACTTACCGATATCCATTGGAGTTGATTTTTTACAGGGCCACATAAAATATTATTCTAAAATTTATGGACATTTTTCTGTATTTTTTGGGACTTGGGGTGAGCTCCACAACAAATGTAGTGAATGATGTAGTGGATGAATGGTAGTGTATGTAGCATTATTCCCGCGAGAAGGTGGAAAACATGACATGCAGCCGCTTTTGGCGCTATTATTTAGAGCCTTTATTTATTATTTATTGATAGCCTCACCTTTTTATCAACCGTTTCTCTCTCTCACATCTTCTCTCTCTAGGGTCCTCGACTCTCTCTCTCTCTCTCTTGGGGTCCTGAAAAAGCCCAGTCGAGGACACGGTCATGGAATCCTTCCAAGCTGCACAATTTCCAGCCTCTCCTATTGGTACTTGTGCTTGTGTTAGCTCTGTAGTCTTTCTTCCCTCTGCCATATTCACTCTTTTTGTTTAGCAGCACATCACATCACATCACATCACATATGTGTCTCTATTTCTGGTGCAGAATTGGGGATTTGTTGGTAATGTGGCCGGCAGATTGCAGCCTGGTCTTTTCATTCAACAGTAAGCTATGGATTCTTCGTCCTTTGAGGGTAAAACCTGTGGTTATTCTTCTTCTTTTTTGGTTTTTTGTTGTTTTTTCCCCTCTGGGTAGTTGTAAATTAATGAAAATTGAAAGATTGCGAGTTCTTGGATATTGGGTTTTTGCCATATTTGTGGGCTCTAAGATGAATCTTTTGTGGGTCTTGGTGATGGGTTCACAATGTTTGAGACTTTGAGCTGATCTGCTTCTTTGTCATGTTGCACTAATATTTCATGATCTGTGGTTTTATGATTTGCGCGTACTGGGATTTTCTCTAGGTTTCTTTGTTGATGATTGAGGTGCTCTCTTCCTCACTCTAAAGATTGTTATGCTCCTTTTATTTTCTAGTATTCGGCATTTCATAATTTTAACAAATGAGTGGGTGAGCAACTTCGCTCAATGAATTTTGAGCTGGGTTGTTATACATAAAAGGAGAAATCGACAATACACATCCACATATCGTGACCAAGGTATTATCTTTGTGGTGGATGTTATCAACCTTGGGTGTAGTTACAAAGGGGTTGTCCTACAAGACAGGTTTTAGTTATTACTCCTTCATTTTATGGTCATGGTCAACTAATAATTCTTGCCTGCGTTACTTTCTAAGTCTGGTAACTTCTTTTTGACATAGTTTGGACACAAAACCGTACCTTTGTAAGGGAAAGATAAACAGTGGACGACTTCAAATTTTGAGGTTAAGATGGTTTACATGCGATATTTGACATACTCTACTTGAGATTTCTGTCCCTCTTCTCCCAGCATTCTTGTTCTCTTTGTTATTTGTAGTGTTGCCCATATACATGTCTTATTGGTCAAGGGAAGTTTCTCTGTTGATCTCCTAGACTTGCCTTTCAGAACAACCATACAGTTGATAACTATATCTCTATTTCTTTTGGCCCCAGGAGTAGTGCTTGATCCATCAAAATGCAGTGAGTTGAGTATGGAGGAAAAGAGAGAACTTGTTTATCAAGTATCAAAGTGGCCTCATGCCCCTGAAATGTTACAATCATGGAGCCGACAGGAGATTTTGCAGATACTATGTGCGGAGATGGGAAAAGAAAGAAAATATACTGGCTTGACGAAGTTAAAAATCATAGAAAACCTTTTGAAAATTGTATATGAAAAGAATTCGGAGGGGAGTGAGGCTGCAGCAAACCTTGAACCGCAGTCTTCACCTGCAGTTGAGCAAAGAGCTTCCAAAAGGCAGAGAAAAGCTGATCACCCTAATCGGGTTCCTGTTGAAGTGAAAAATGGTTTAATCAACAATGTTGAAAATGATATGGCTAATATTATATACTGCAAAAACTCAGCTTGCAGGGCTAAATTAAGTCGAGAGCATAAATTTTGCAAGAGGTGTTCATGCTGCATCTGTTATCAGTATGATGATAATAAGGACCCTAGCTTGTGGTTAAATTGCAGCTCTGAGCCTCCCTTTCTTGGCGATTCATGTGGCATGTCATGCCATTTGGAATGTGCTTTAAGGCATGGAAAATGTGGGATTGCTAAAAAGGGGATGGATGGGAGTTTCTTCTGCGTGTCGTGCGGGAAAGTGAATGATTTGCTCGGGTAAATCCTATGTTCCCTTTCTTACATTTTTTATAGAATGCGCCTCTTTATTAAAGTTCCATGTTTCTTTGCTGAGATGTTTGCTTTTATTTTCAAATCCTTGTATCCTTACAAGGGTGATTACAAAGAAAACCCACGCAAAGATTTTTTTTGAAAGCAGTTTGGCTACCATGTAGGATTCAAATGACGTATAATGGAGAATCTAAATAACCTGGTTAGTCAAGAAACATTGAATTTATGTTACTTATTGGAAATAACTCAAATAAGTGTTACGGCTATTTGTTTTGGTCAGAAAATGGATTCTACCGCTGCATTACGTTTTGAAACCTCTCCATGTATGAATTATATTGGATTAGCTGGGTGAGGTCTTCAGGTTACCCTTAACCCTAAGTCATAAGATAAATAAGGATTTTTGCACATTATTTATAACTCGAATGTCTTTGCCGCAATTTTTGGATTCGTCAAACCATTTGGATGAATGCTATGTGTCAAATTATCGAATAAGGCTAACAAAATAGAGGTTATGGATAAAAAAAATGCACAACATAGTGTCCGTCAATGGTCCTTGTCGTTTTAGTGCTTTCAGTGTGGGGACAAACAAAAAGCTATTATTGTAAGTGACTTCTTTTCGGAGATCATTTTTATTGAAGTGCGGAGAACATAGTAAAAGGAGATTTGGTAGATTAAGTGGCACATTTAAATGAAGCTGTGGGAATCTAGTTTGGGATATAATCAAGCAATCTTGTATTTGTCGCCTTCAACAGTTCTGAACCCCTTTTCATAAGCTTTTTCTTTGAATACGCATGCATAATTTGGTGATTCAAGCTTAAAAAGTCTGATTTGATAACTACTTTACGTGATTTCGTGGAATGCCAGAAATTTTATCAATAGAGGTGTACTGCTGTATGTTTATGTACTTGCTGGGTATCCCAGTTGAAAAAAGTGGGGGAAAGATGTCATTTGAACTCGGGGTAGAAATGTGAATCTTCTTATAATAGATGTGAATCATGTGATCTTTTGAGGATTCTATTGTCCACTTACATTGCTCCATGATTGAACAAATGGGAAGATGGAGGTTCATTTAATTTTTTTGACATGCCTTCTACAAAATCAAATGAGGCTTGGATTGTGTAATTATTTCCTATGCTAGTCATTTCTTGTGAAGGTGAAAGGAATGCTCAAGGAGAAATGTTCAGGTTACAGTGGACTGGAGCCCATTCCCAACTCCCAAGTATTATGACGAAATTGTGCGATGTCCTATATATCCTGCTTTATTGGTTGGCGCAAAACAATTTTGTAGCAAAGGATTTTATACCTGAAGTAAGAACATGCACTAGTCTTTTCCACGAGAAGACTAGATGCAAACATTCTTGTCTTTATTGTGCCTTGAATTAGCACAAGGTTATACTTGTGGTCTCGTTAGGGAGTAAGATGATATCTCATGGCGGGGTTTGCTGATTTGCTGTTCGTTTCATTCTTTTGGCTAAAATTCCCATGAGGCATTGGATTGTCTGTTGTCCTCTTACTTCCATTTGCCCTTCTCTTTCTCTGTCATATATGCCTGCGTATTAGTGGTGGAAGTTTCCCCAATAAGCAATATGCTTTTCCAGAGAAGGTGATTGATTGTATAGGCAATGGGACCTCTCAATATCTAAAATTAAATTTATAAGAAGCGAATGACCTACTCAATTCGATTAAACTATTTCCTTCAGGAAAATACTTGATCTCCTTGTTGCTATGGTCGATATGTGGATTACCTCCATTCCATGGCATTACAAAAATAAGGACATAACTTGTGATTTCTTGATTTAAGTGCACGGTCACAATTTCTGTCTAAATTCGATGGACGTGCATTTCACTGATCTAACTTAAGATTGACATACTGATGCCGTTAATTTAGATTTTAGAACATAAATGATATTGTTATTCTTTGGAGTTATAGAATGACTGTAATGTACAGAAAGAATTCTTCTTCGATTCTGTGCGGTACAGTTGCTGGATGGCAACTGGATGTACCCGAAACCCGTCTGCTCTCAGTATCTCTCTCTCATTCACTGTATTACGCAATGCTGGAGAAAAAGGGCAGTGCCTGTGCTTGGTGGTTTTGTGGTGGCAGCAATGGCGGCTCTTGTATCAGTGTATTTTGTGTTGAAGAGAAATGGTGCGTGAGAGAAGAGAGTGGGGTTAATGAAGCCAATTAACTACACCTGGTAGCAGAATTAGGGGTGCATTTTAGTGTAGAAACCGAGATGAGCCATGCGCTTGTTTCAAAATAACAGCTAGGTGATCCGCACGGTGGCAAACCAGATGGGGTAAAATGAATTTTGCCCCTATTTTCTCTCTCTCTCTCTCCCCCCGTGTACTTGGTGCTGAAACGAATTGGTACACATGAGAGAAGAGAGAGGGGTTAATGAAGCCAATTAACTACACGCTGGTAGCAGAATTAGGGGTGCATTTTAGTGTAGAAACCAAGACGAGCAATGTGCTTGTTTTGAAATAACGGCTAGTACGCGCATGTTGGTAAACCAGATGGGTTAAAATGGATTTTGCCCATATTTTCTTTTGACACTCTCTCTCTCTCTCTCTCTCACACACACACACACACACACACACAGAGCCATTGTAGTTATACAAAAGTCAAAAGGATTCTGTTCTTGTGGTGGCTTCGAAAATTTTCAGCCTCAGCCTCAAACTACCAATTAGTGGCAACCTTCTTTATGTTACATTTATTTGCCAGTGGGGTGTGATAGGTAGAATTTTATTTTAGAGCACAACATTGAAGCCTTGTCAAATAGAATGCCTTAGTTCGAGTTCAAATGAAGTGAAATTATTGTCAGGAGTTTTTTGAAGTGTCGAAAATTCATCCCATGGTCATTGCTATTGATTTCTTTAACTTCTGTAGATGCTGGAGAAAACAACTGATGACAGCGAAGGATACCAGACGAGTAGATATATTGTGCTATCGTGTCTCTTTGAGTCAAAAGCTTCTTGCTGGTACCAAATGTTACCAAAAGCTTCACGACATAGTGAATGAAGCAGCAATGAAGCTTGAAGCGGATGTGGGTCCTTTAACTGGTTTACCCGTGAAGCAGGCAAGGGGTATTGTTAACAGGCTTTCTTCAGGTCCAGAAGTTCAAAGACTCTGTGCTTTTGCAGTGGAGTCCCTGGATTTGGTGCTTTCAGGAACTTTCCGCCGTGTTTCATCCAACCATGTCATTCAAGGTCAGCTTATTCATTATTAGTGCCGCAAGTAGCATCTTCAGTTCTGATGGATTTTCTATCTACAAGGTGCTTGACCTGTGTGACAAGAGGAATGGCCAAATTGTCCGCCTATAATTTTGGAAGCATTTACTGAATGGTTTTTATTTCTAAATAGTGGAGTTAACCACTTTTCTGAGCTTCCTCGTCACACTGGTGGGCAATTAAGGCTTTGTTTTTGTTTTGTTTTTTATGTGGAGGCTTTGTTTGGATCTTGCCTTTTGTGGAGGAAAAGGAACAGAAAGAGGACAAGATCCAACAGTTGGCATTTTTGGAGAACAAGAAACAGAAAGAGGAAACGATGAAAAAGTAAAAATAGATGTTTGAATAGCTTTCCCATGCGTTTTCTTCTCTCCATAGATTCAAGATCCATGCACTGGCAAAACAGTCTTCTCACTCGAGAGAGTGCATCAACTTTTTATTATTTGTTTGTGGTAAACGAGTGTGAACTTGAGGGAAAATATTAATCTTTAAGCTGCTAAACGGGACTTCATTCTATATTTGCAGAATCCAGTTTGACAGCTTCCAAAATAATCCGGTTTGAAGACGTCTGCACTTCATCTCTTACTGTTGTATTGGGGTCTGAAGATCCCCCACTGGAAAATATTTCTGGTTATAGATTGTGGCATCGTAAAGCTGACGATGTGGACTATCCAGCGGAACCCACGTGCACATTATTTACGCCAAATACAAGGTTTTCTCTGTCCAGACTGAACCCAGCTACAGAGTACATTTTCAAGGTTGTTTGCTTTGATAAAGCTAGAGAGTTGGGGACATGTGAACTGAAGTTCCGAATGGGAATTGTTAGGAACGATGTTAGCAATTCAAAGAACTTGGTCGTTGGAAGAAGTGGAAGTCCAGTGACTAACTCTAGCAGTTTATCTAATCCTTCTTCTGTGGAGGATGAAACTAACAACATTGTTCCATTCATAAATGGGAATAAGAATACAGAGGACCATAGTCTTACCTATTCTAGAAACCCTGACGAACGTATTTCGTGTCAAGTAGGATCTTCTGGAGAGTTGGCATCTTTGTTGGATGAGGAAGGGCAAATGAGGAAAATGAACTCCCTCCCAAATGGTGAAGCTCTAGATTTTGTGAACAAGGACTCACCAGAAGGTCAAACAATTGAAGAGACGAGCACTGATAATGGGTCAAATACCCATTTTCACACGGTTTCAGAACGTGTACCGCTTGTTGGTAACACGGAAGCTGTATTACCCATTACCCCTTGCAAATTGGAAAATATTGCCATGGGGCTGGGAAGAAGTGGGAGATGCAAAGTTAGAGAAAAAGGTCTTTCTAGTGGACATGGGACGGAAGAAGAGCCCCAAGGTGGCAGCTCATCAAAGAAGAGAGGTGGCTGTGGGGAAAGGCGGGATTTGGAGGATTCCGGAAATGGCAACAGGGATTTTGAGCATTACGTGAAAGTGATCAGATGGTTGGAATGTGAGGGACATATTGAGACAAGCTTTAGGCAGAAATTTCTGACCTGGTACAGCTTGAGAGCAACTCCACAGGAAGTTAGGGTTGTGAAGGTGTTTGTTGATACTCTTATTGATGATCCCGCGTCGCTAGCCGAGCAACTTGTGGACTCTTTCTCGGATGCTGTTTCG
This sequence comes from Rhododendron ferrugineum, assembly GCA_025642025.1. Lineage (NCBI taxonomy): Eukaryota > Viridiplantae > Streptophyta > Magnoliopsida > Ericales > Ericaceae > Rhododendron > Rhododendron ferrugineum. The sequence goes on from JAOTQK010000018.1 coordinate 25,601,260, forward strand.
AGCAAGAGATCTTCTGTCATGCCATCTGGGTTTTGCCTTAAGCTTTGGCACTGACAGTTTCTTGAACGGTCCTTGTTATTTCAAATGATTTGTCAAACCCTATTCAGGTTTGCGCGTAGGTTTTTGTGGACCCCCAAAAGAATTCTTAGCATTCTTCCTTTAGATTTTCCCCAATGTATTTGATCATTAGTATTTGACATTTTCATTAGCTAAGACATCAATTCATTGCTCATTTTCTTCCGTAGAACAATTATCATTCACGGATATGCTTTATCGCAGCAGATGATGAATCAAATACGTTTGATTTCATGTTCTTTATTGAATGTGGACATTTATCGTGATTGGGTTACAGGAAATGGATCTGAGGGTGCAGGAAAGAGGAGAAGAATTATCATTTCTAGCGCAAGCACGCTAGTATTTTACTCTTATTCTGTAGTCTTACTGCTGCATAGTGTAGCCTTTTCTAACCCTATTTGCCCTCTGGGATGTAGTATATTTGTGCATCTTTTCGGATCTAGATTAGTATTAATGCAAGTACAGAATGCCAATATATATATATATATATATATATATATATATATATATATATATATCTAGATATCACCTGACTAAAATTGCTTTTCTTG
>JAOTQK010000018.1:25623778-25634505 GCA_025642025.1 Rhododendron ferrugineum
TCTGCTCTTCATAATAATGGCACATGGGAGTTGGTTACTCTTCCTGCTGGTCAAACTACTGTCGGCTGTCGTTGGGTCTATCCTGTCAAGTATCTTCCTGATGGCAAGTATCCTCCTGATGGCACTGTTGAGCGTCACAAAGCTCGTCTGGTTGCCAAATGTTACACCCAGACTTATGGTGTTGATTATTCAAAAACGTTCTCTCCTGTTGCCAAGCTTGGTTCTGTGCGGATTCTTATTTCTCTTGCCGCCAATCTTGGTTGGCCGTTGTTCCAACTCGACGTCAAAAATGCCTTTCTCCATGGTGATCTCCAGGAGGAAATCTACATGGAGCAACCACCTGGGTTTGTTGCTTAGGGGGAGCGTCATAAGGTGTGTCGTCTTCGCAAAGCACTCTATGGACTTAAACAATCTCCTCGAGCGTGGTTTAGCAAGTTTAGTGATGCTGTTATGCGATTTGGCATGTGTCGAAGTCAGTCAGACCACTCTGTATTCTCTTTTATGTTGGCTCGAGGGAAAGTATTGTTCATTGTCTATGTAGACGACATTATTATTACTGGAGATGATCAGAAAGGGATTGATGAGTTGAAACAGTTTTTACATAGTCAGTTCCACACTAAAGACTTGGGTAAGCTGCGATATTTCTTGGGTATAGAGGTAGCAAGGTCCAAGGATGGGATTAGTTTGTCTCACAGGAAATATGTGTTGGATATTCTAGAGGAGACAGGTTTATTGGGAGCTAAACCTATAGAGACTCCAATGGATCCTAATGTCAAACTCTGCATTGATCAGGGGGAGATATTTCCTCATCCAGACCAGTATCGTCGCTTGGTTGGTAAGTTAAATTATCTTACCAACACACGCCCTGATATTTCATTTGCTGTTAGTTTGGTGAGTCAGTTTATGTCTGCTCCACGTCTTCCACATTGGGAAGCTTGTATTCGCATTGTCAAGTATTTAAGGCTCATCCTGGACGCGGTTTGTTTTATCGTTCTAATGGTCATTTTCGTATTGAGGCATTTACGGATGCAGATTGGGCAGGGTCACCTTCTGATAGACGTTCAACAACTGGTTATTGTGCTTTTGTTGGTGGCAATCTAGTTACCTGGAAGAGTAAGAAGCAAACTGTTGTTGCAAGGTCTAGTGCAGAAGCTGAGTACCACGCTATGACTCATACAGTCATACTACATGTGAGATTGTTTGGCTGAGATCCTTTCTTGAGGAGCTGGGATTTTTGGTACAGTAACCTATTCCAATGCATTGTGACAATCAGGCAGCAATACATATTGCCTCGAACCCGGTGTTTCATGAGAGAACCAAACATATTGAGGTAGATTGTCACATCGTTCGAGAGAAGATTAACAGTGGCATGTTGGTTACGCCCTTTGTGTCCACGGGAGCTCAGATAGCAGATATTTTTACCAAATCACTGTTTAAATCTCGTTTAGAGTTTTTATGTAACAAGCTAGGATTTTGTGACATCTATTTTCCAGCTTGAGGGGAAGTGTTAGAAGTGTTAGTAGAATAAGTGGGTTTGTCCCACATCGCCTATCTAATGTACATGTAACTCTCCAGAGTAATATAAATATATGTGTGTGTGTTAGGGTGAAAGATAACACCCTATACACTTTTTCCTTCCTAAACAACACAAACCATTTAACTGGTCACTCCTTTTGTTTCCAAATTCCGATAAATGATACTTCTATTTCCAATAAGTATAATTTTTCTTACCCTGTAATTTTACCATGATACAACTCATATATTTACCCCCTCTTTTCTGCTTTGTGACCATATTTATCACAAAAACCTTCCAAACAAACACTCTCAGCTATATAAATTTACCTTGCATTATGTCTTACAAAATGTGCCCCGAGCGTGCCAAAAGAATTCTAACATCACAAATGACCCTGGAAACATTCCCATTTAGACCATCCCATTCTAAGTCTTACACGACTCCCCCCAGATGACTTCTTACTTGCATAACTATTTAAGGCTTTTTAGAATTATAATTCTAGGTATATCTTAACCACCAAATTTCATTCCCTCTTCATTCCTGTAAATAGTTTGGCGAAGTTAGTTCTTATATTCTCTAGCCTGTGGGGGTAAACGTAGTTTGTCAATGTTTTTCCTTCTCTCTTCGGAAAAATAAGGACAACCAGGAGCATAAGATTGGGTACAAAGGGAATTAAAAATACAAAAGGTCATGATGACATGTCATTCCTGTGGAGGTTAAAAAGTGCTTGATAATAGTAAAACTGGGTAAAATTTGAAGGATTATAGCAATTGATTAAACCATTTGCAATGAGTTGGGTGAAATATAGTAATCAAGGGTTTCAAGTGTCAGCAACTCGGTGACAAACTGTTTCCCAAGCTAAGCACCAAGAATCAACTGATTTCCAAATCGAATAGAAAGAGTCAAGAATAACTAAGTGTAAAAGGGAAATAACTGAACCAATGTTTGTACAAGGTGAAAAAACATGATCTACAAGAAAGCTATGTATTTTCACCAATTATATATCAGTAAATAACCATTTTCTAAGGTTGCTACCAGCTAACAAAGATGTGCATAATACCAGTTTCTCCATCATCAGCAAAGCACGCTCCTTTGTACGGCTACGAGTTGACTCCCATCGAATCCGGAAGATGTCACAAAAACGACTAATCTGAAAGGGAATGAGGTCATAACCATGTGCAGGGAAGAAGCATATCTAAAAGGTGCTGCACATACTGCAAGTATAAGCAGCCATCTTCTATGGCTAATCTGCTATCCTCTTCCGATACAGAGGATTATTACCTCTCAAGAGTTGCCATGAAAAAGTCTTGTGGCCAAGAACAAATTGGCCATAAGCATCAAGGATTTCTATCTGATAATAGCTCGATGATGATTCGAACAATAACTAGAGAGAGCAAAGCTCCAAGATGTCTCAAGAATACAGAATATCAATAAACATGCAGATAAGAAAGTACAAGTTTACCAAGGTCACATATTAAAGCACTCACCTATATTGATATCTCTTTTAAACACCACATTTTTTAGAACAGAAACGTATGAAATAAGGGCCTGCCTGGGACAGGATCATGGTGCGCATATACACATGACACGGGTAACACAAGTGAACTATTAAATACCCGTACCCAGGGCAAGCATGCACATAGGCAACCATCTGTACATTTATTGTTGTAAAGTGCAGACAATCTATATAAGCCCCTTAGCACGTTACAGTAATTCAAACAGATGTAAAAGATGTGTTGTGTAAAGTGATTATGGGATTTGACCTGCTAATATGTGTTTTAAACAAGAGGTAGCTCAGTCAACTTACTATGAAGGGAGAGGATAGCTGAGAATCCACCGCTTCTATGTATGGCACCATCTCCCACCCTGCAATAAAAAAGGGGTTTAAGACAAAGAACCTAATGATTTCAAACAAAGTGTCTCATTTTTCATCTAGACATTATAAGTCAGAACCCTGAGGCACAAACCAAAATAAGTGATTTCATTATCACCAATTTCCAGGTCATTCATCTCCCTATGTATAAGACTAAAAGTCATTACTAACCACTATGAGGTATGACCCGTCACCTATGAAGCACCGACACCTCTAGAGGTCGATGTATCACAGTGTCGGACACGGGGACACGCCACGTGGCGTGTCCCACAATTTAATTTAAATTTTTTACAGGGACACTGCTTGTGGGGGGGACGACAGGGGCCAAACTGTAATTTTGAAAAAAAATTGGGGGTCAAATTTAGTTTTCTAAAAAAATTGGGGCCATATTGTAATTTTAAAAAAAATTCTGGGTGTCAAACTATATTTATTTATATAAAAAAATATACACGTGGTGTGTCCCACGCCGTGTCCGTGTCCCCATTTTTTTAGAATTCCCGTGTCAGTGTCCGTGCATCATAGCCCGTCACAAAATAGAACAATTCTGTATAGAATTGTCGGGTGCAGTTTGTTATATGATATTACAACATCTACTAAGAAATACAGAGAGAGACAAATTCCTATAAAATAAAAAAAACACTTGCCTTGAGCCCTTTAAAACTAAGCAAGTATCATACTCGTTAAGTTTCTTCTATAAAGCAACAAACAGTAGCAAGTTTTTTATGCATGGCAGCATGTGGATCACTTTTAGTGAATGCAACGAATCCTTACCATGGTCACCAATAACCCAATAAAACACATAAGAGCAAAATAGAAAAATGATGTTCATTACCACTCTTCAATCAATGATATATATAACACCATCACTTGTTCTCACATGCATCAACCGAAAATACACACAAGCAAGAGTGCACTAAAATGTTCAGACAGATTACTTTGCATTTCATCATGTGGAGTGCTTTTCTCTATGTAAAGACATTGTGCCAATATAACTGCCTGTTGGATTGCCTCCAGTGGGGCAGCCTGAATAACACCATTTCCTGGGCCTTTTGGACTATTTTCAGAGCATTTATCCTCCTCTATGAATCTTGGGGTCATCAGTACATCAGAAGCTTCAGAGGTCTCATGATGATGACGTGCATTTCGGTGAAGTTCTGGGTTTACTGGAGGCCGGTCAATGACATCATTTGATGTAACTTGGTTTGCAACAAGCAGAAGTTGTGCCTTTGGTTCAACCTACATCAACATTATCCAGAAAGGACCATTTAAGGCAAAGAAGACATTGCAATAAAGGTCCACATCATACATTTGAACAAAAAACTATACCTACAAACAATGTACCTGATGCACCGTGCGAAAACCCAGAGAACCAGTCACAGAAAGCTGAAGCCCCGATTCTAGTTCAGCTGACTCAAAATGCAACCTAGAAATAGAAGGCATCTCAGCAAACAAGGAGATCTAATGATCCAAAAGCTTGGTTGTGCCGTGAGCAACAAAAACAGAAATCCAATTTCTTAGAAACATTGCACACAAGTGTTGCAACGTAAAATAAAGAAATCTACTTGCTAGTTTAATGACTTTAACCAGCTTTAGGACCTCCCAAACTCATTATTTTGCTATTTAGTCTCAAACAAGAGAACATGATGGAAAGTGTAGTTTAGAATCAGTGACACCAAGACCATTAATTTAACAAAACTATGTCAACCCCCCCCCCCCCCCCCCCCCCCCCCCCCGCGCCAAAATATATATATATATATGCATATCAGTCCGTCTCCCGTAAGAACCACCTCATTCTAATAAAATGCGGACCTCCCATTTCCCGATCGAATTTCGATGATCCGAGCCGCTCAATGTGTTCAAAACGTGATTTTAAGGGTACCCGCTAGAAATCAGGGGAAAAAAAAAAAAAAAAAAGGAACCAGAAAGGGCTTCATCCGAGCAGTTTTTGTTTGTTTTTTATCGATTGGTTCAAATAAAAACTGCTTGAATGAAGCTCTTGCCGATCTTTTTTTTTGCTGATTTCTTGCGGGTACCCTTAAAATCATGTTTTGAACACATTGAGCGGCTCGGATCATCAAAATTCGATCGGGAAATGGGAGAAATGAGGAGGTCCGCATTTTAACTAAAATGAGGACCCTCATGGGAGACTGACTGTATGTATATATATATATATATAACATAAGGGCACACAGATGACAATACAATACATAAGAGAACCCCCTCCATATACAATTACACTGACAATATCAAAAGTCAAAACTTCAATATTGATGAATTACCCATGGAATGGACAGCTCATAATTTTACAGGTAGAAAAATGCACTAAGTTATGTCGTAAAGAGTCATCAATGTACACACATGTACTAGATAATTAGGTATTTGAGAACCAGATGACATGGTTTGATCTCATTAATTTTCAAAGGAAAACTAATTTCAAATAGAGATCCTTCTTTAATTACCTCAGGCTCTAAGTCAAAGTATGAAGAAGTGCAAACGAAGTCTGTAATGCAAACAATCAAAGTCAACGACTCAAGTAATATGGCCCACAAGTCTTCCCTTAAAGCGGAAACTTACATTAACTATTATCTAACTCACCTAGAAGAATCAACTCGCCCATAGGTATGATCCATCATTCCTGCTTCCAAATGAAGCATTGACACAATAGTTGCAGCTTCCCCTTCCTGTAACTCGGTACCCCAGTAACTTTTTACTTTCTCCGAAGTACCAAAACACTGTAAAGTCTCAAGTGTATATACTTGCAAAAGATCAAACAAAGAAGACGACCGCTCATCCAACATTCTTTGTTGGAGGAGCATGAGCCTAGCAAGCCACCATGAAATGCTTCTAATTCCATCTATTGAAGAAAGTTTCCCTTCTGACAACAAATCTTTCAACTTCGTGAGCAAGATCTTGGCAAAAACTATATACTGCAATCAATATTAGTAAATATAAATAAACAGGTGACACTAATAAATCGATGATTAAAGAAAGAAACAACATTATGCATAAACAACATTATCAGAACGGTTTGACATGACAATTCTTTTATTGGGTGAGCTGGATTATAGATTTGCTAAATAAAGATGAATACTTCCTTTCCTGATACGAAAACGAGATCAACTAAATACCATCCATTAAAGGGCTCACTTGCTTTTATATTGTTTACTCACTTGCCCCAAAACAAACAAATAGCTAGAGCAGGGTAAAAAAGGCAGGAGGAGGAGTAGAACTGCCAGCAAGGTCTCTGAATTAAGCAACATATAATTTCCTGTCAGCAAAATCAACTGGACCAAGAAGGCAATAATGAATTGAAATGGAATCGAATCGAATCGAATTACTAAAAGCTAAGCAGGACTCCATCTCAAAACTCGACCAACAAATAGAAAATTTTGGAATTTCCAGCCATATTCAGATTACGACCGAGTATTTCATCAAAACCAGGAAAGATTGAGTCGGTAAGAATCCATACCCAAAGGGATAAGTTGGCAAACAGAAAATAGGAAAACCAAAACTTGTTGGCACTTCCTTCCAACATTATTCAAACAATCCCTAACACTTTGGGAACTTCTTTCAAATCCAGAGAAGTTAGCAAGATTAGCTAGGAAACCAAAAACAAAGGCAAAACTGGCGAGATTTCAAATTGCTGAAATGCAGCAACACTTGGGAGTTCTAGGTTATAACTGGATAATGGCTAATGATATCTCCAAAAACAAAGGCAAAACTGGCGAGATTTCAAATTGCTGAAATGCAGCAACACTTGGGAGTTCTAGGTTATAACTGGATAATGGCTAATGATATCTTTCCAGTTTCCATGATTGTGATTCAAAGAGAAAGGACAAAGCAAATGGGGTGAATTCATTGAATATGAACAAAATACCAATTCCAGTCACGAACCCTTTTGGAATCAATGCATAATAGCAGTAAGATTGGCGACGACAAGAACAAGCACAATTGTAGTGAGCATATAAATAATCAATTACCTGAAGATTAGAGAATTTCCCAAGCAAGTCAGACCCAGCAGCCATAAGCTGATTTCGTGCCCACCCTTCCCATTCTGCACCTCCTGTGCCTCCATCACCGTCCTCAAATGTCCCAATAGGCAATGTAGGGAACTTCTCAAAAGGTCTTAAAAAAAGCAGAAACAAAATCCAGTTAGAAAACAGTGAGTCTCCCCGTTAGAGTAAAGTAGAGAAAAGCGGATTGTAACCACATAACCAATGTTTCATAGAAAACCCAATGTTTCATAGAAAACCCAATGTCAACACATGACCCACATATTGCAGCTAAGGTACAAGAATCTCAAAAACCAACAACTGATCACAAATAGTATCTTGTGTTATTTGGACCACTCTCTCTCTCTCTCTCTCTCTCTCTCTTGTTTTTTGTTGATAAACTGGTGTCCATGCAGCTTACCCACACCGCTACTAATCCCGAGGCCTGAACTTAACAACAGGGCAACTGGGGGCAAGCCCTTTAGTTGTTGTCTCGTGTCACTCGGTAAAACCCCTCTCTTGGTTTTTGTTGATAAACTGGTGTCCATGCAGCTTACCCACACCGCTACTAATCCCGAGGCCTGAACTTAACAACAGGGCAACTGGGGGCAAGCCCTTTAGTTGTTGTCTCGTGTCACTCGGTAAAACCTCTTGGGGTTGACTAATGAACTATGTTGCCAATATTCCTTATCATTAATCACAAATCTCACAAATAAACGTAGGACAGTGCTGGGATGCTGAAGAAATACAATCCCTCATTGCTTGGGTATCGCATGGGCGATCACTTAATATAATATTTGAACCTCTCCGCTTAATAGCTTAAAGCTTTTGGCTTGAATATAAAGTTTCCACATGCTCTATATGTACTCTTTTAACTTTGGTTATTGGTCCATGCTATACCTTTTTTGATTCCTCCTGACCACACCAACGATTAATCCTAGAAATTATAACGAAAAACTAAACAAAAAAATAACTAAACATTAGTAACATCCAATGTCTTTAAAAAGATTAATTTAGTCCAAAGGAAACCTAAACGTATGAGAGTGAATGGAGTGGGACTGACCCAGTTATGTTACACTGAGTGCAGGCCAGAAAAGCGGCGACGGCAGTGGCCATCAACAATAACGCCTTGAACCGGGTATCTATCTCGTTACCAGACTCGTCAGCAAACAAGAACGACTCGACGCGTTCAAGCAGTAGTTCGGAGTAAAAACGGTCGGGGGAGTCTTCCAGGGATGATAGGGACGGGAATTTGAAGGCGGTTCGTGCAGCGGCGGAGGATAGGGCTCCGACGTAATCTCCCGCCTCGATTGAAGTGACTACGTCGTTGATGATGATGAGGGTAGGATGTGTAGGATCGTTATCGCGGGGTTGGTATGAGGATTGGGGGGGTGAAGGAGGGGGTAGAGAGCAGCGAAGGAGACGTAGCTCGTAGTGGCGGAGGGAGGCAATTTGTGCTTCTTGGGAAGCCATTGACGGCTGGCAGCAAGAACCGCTTCAGAACGTTTGAGAGTGAGAGAGAGAGAGAGAGAGAGAGGAGGGGGGCGGGGGTTTTACAGAACAAAAAAACCCTCGATATTTAGGGGTCCTTTTTTGGCTTATTTTTTATCCTTATTCAAATTTTTTTCGTATTACTTGACTTATTCGTATTTTTTTAGGGATTATTGCATCTTCATGACGAGAAGAATCTAAAAAGTAAAAAATTTTGATCAAAATTCAATTTTGACTTTTTGGCGGGAAAGCCAATAAGCCATGTTTGTGAGACTCAATTTTGGCGGGAAAGCCTACGGCTTTTTTAGCCGAACACCACCTTATACCGTTCTCGAAGGAAATTTAGGAAAGTGATTTTATTTTTAATTTTTTTTAAAAAAGGAAAATAATATTGTAACACCCTTTTTTGTTATTGTCACACTCTTACAGTGTATTTTTTTGTACAAAAATACACTGCAGGAGTGTGGCAATAATAAAAAGGGTGTGGCAAAATCACTAGCTAAAAAAAAGGATGATATACAAAATGAGAAAAAATTCTATCCGGATCACCCGGTAAACCGACAGTGTCCGGTCATCCAATGGAGCAAAGCCACGTCAGCAAACATACAAAATCCCTCTCACTTTACTCTCTCCTTCTCCCCCAACTCCAAAACCAGCAAACAAAGAATGGTTTGGGAGGAGGAAGACCCAGTAGTGTGCGACCCCATCACCACCGGCTCCACCTCTGGCGACAACCGCCCTCTTCTTTGTCTCCAGCCTCGGCTCCGTGCCCTGCGTCAAAATCCTAGCGGAATCCGGCGCCGACGTCAACCACCGAGAAAACAATGCCGATCTCACTTTTTTTTTTTTGGTAACTGGTGCCTATCTCACTTGATTCAACCTAATATCCTGATTCAACCTACCCAAATCAAAATCTTGGTAATCAGAGTCAGGAAAGCCCTAATTTACAAATTGGGTAATTTGGAAATTACCAGAAATGGTTATCCTGAATTAGATGGAAACCGTTTGTGGGATTTATAATTTGTTTGCAGAATGTAATCTATGCTAAGATAGCCATTTTGGAGATGTTCTTGATTTTCCTCATTTAACGTTCTCTGTAGTTTTTTTTTTTTTTTTTGTCTTCATTAAGAAGTTCAAGAGAGAGAGGACTGTGGAGTTTGCTGGTGGCGGCGGCGGGGGGCGGCGGTGGTCGGGAAGAGGCAAGCCAGAAGAGGTGGAGGTGGCCATTTTTTAGACCATATTTGGGAGAGAAGACGAGAAGAGAGATGGAAAAATTGGATTTTGTTGAGAGAGAGAAATGGGAGACGGGAGAGAGAAGGCGTCGGTGAGTTTGGTGGTGGCGGCGACGCTGGTGGTCAAGGTGAGGCCGGCGGTGGTAGTATTGGTACAGTGGTTTTGGGTTTTGGTTGGCTGGTTTTTGGGGTTGGGCACTGACGTGGCTTTGCTCCATTGGATAACCGGACACTATTAGTTCACCGGGTGATCCGGACAGAACTTTCTCTCATAGAAAATACTACGAGTAGGAAATACTAGTAACTAATAAGGGAAGTGGTTATTAAACAATGATGTAGAAAAAGTGATCTTGTTTGGGTATCGTGATCAAAAAGGAAAACAATTTATGTTTTACAAGTGCCCTCCATATATAATTTATTTACTAAATACTAGTAGTGTATGTGTGTGCGGAAAACGGTAGAGAAAATTAAGAATAGAGTGACACTTTGGTAACTTTATTGATTTTTGTTGGACTAGTGTTAGTCTGTACCTACGGCACTACGCATTCCGGTTGGAAGAAGATAGAAGTTGTGTGATTTAGGTGAAAATCATGGGCACTTAACCGGAAAGTGGGAGGATGCACTAC
>JAOTQK010000018.1:25639941-25661123 GCA_025642025.1 Rhododendron ferrugineum
TTTTTACAGGAACTCTTAAAAAATTATTTTAAAAATAATGAGCGGTTCGGATCATATTGGTGGGACCCGAGGTGGGCTCCATAAAATTGTATGTGCAAGATATGTGCACAAATGTATGTGTAAGTAGCATTACTGTATTTTAGAGTGAGATGAAGAGGGGCATTAATAAATTGGTCCAACAAGTTGTACCAAAAGAGATGAAAAACATGGGATCCAATCGTTGTTCCGTGTCTGATCAAGTATATCGAAACCCATGGCTTAAACTTGACTTTTCACCCAATCCCTTTCTCAAATCTTTACCAATTCAATATCTTCCCCGCTTAAATAAACGTCTGAAAACCCTAATGAGATTGACATATTTGTTATCTTCTTAAAGCTTTTGAACGCCATGTTTATCTTCCTATATATATTATTCAAGCCAGTATATACACTCGAAGTTACTCCTATTAGGTGAATAATCAAGTCATTAAGTTCAATTCTTACGGGACATATTTATTTAATTCAGATTATGGTAGCGGAGAGTACATCACTATTAAATCGGCAAGCTAGTTTCATGTGGTTGGCCTACTGGTGTTGGCCAGTAATTTAGGATTCTCTCTCATGAGTTTTCATATTCGATTCTCCTCGCCAGTAAGCAAGTTGAGCCGCACGTGAGCATATAAAACGCCTATGGAAAACATGAGCGGATCTGTATTGGGCCCCGCCCTGCTCCTTTCGAATTTTAAAAATTCTATTTATATGATACTTAATTATTGATATTAGAAGTGTAATAGTTATTTATAATCTTAATAAATTTTGTTTGATTTATTTAAAAGCTGGTTTTTTTTTTTTACATTCTCGTTTACTCAATTTATTTCATAAATAAAAAGAACTAGGTGACCTACCTAAAGAAATAAACAAAATGATTCAATATATAAGGCTAGAATCGTTTCAATATAGAAAAATTATATAGATACAATAAACACACGTACCCATAAAAATATATGTCTATTAAGCCGAGACACCTCAAACTAAAATCCTTACTCGTCTATAGATGAGAGGGTTTATATGAATTAATTCGAGATTTGCGTAAACTTGATACACCCGCATTACCCAAAAAAGAAAATAAAAATCTGCACGCTACATCCTAAACAGATTGAACCAGATACACTCAAGTCGGGAGCAGGTTAAAAAATTACACAGTTAACAACGCACCGAAGAGTCGCAGATATTAGCAAATTGGGCACAAAACGTACACGTCATCATTGGACGGTCGAACACTCTATTGACGGACTCTCCTGCACAGGCGGCTTCTTCCCCTCATTTTATTGTTCATAATAATTTGCTCACTCAATTCCACTCCACACTCTTTCAGTCTTTCTGTTGCATTGAACGCGAGAGAGAGGGAGAGAGAGAGAGAGAGAGAGAGAGAGAGAGAGAGAGAGTGGGGTCGTGCATAGTTTGCATAAGAGAGAGGGCGAGGGTGATTGTCTACTCACATTACGAGCCGCCAAGAATCGTATGTGCATGAACTAATTTGCTTGATTGAAGGAGCCAAATGGAGTCTATGCTTATTGGGTCTTTTCCCAAACCTCTTTCATTTCCAGTTGTATCTGAGGTCTCTGCATCAAAAACTACTGGTATGACCTCTTCTCACATTAATGACTTCTTAGTCTCTATGCATGCATGTTTTCAATTTATTATTGGAGCTGTTTCACTTCTGATTTTCTATTTTAGGGTTTTCTAATTTGCACTCTTTCTGGGTTTCTTTTAACTCACAAATTTATGTTTTTGGCACATCCATGAGTGTCGGTCATTTATTGTACTATCTTTATTCTTTATTTTTGCAAAGAAAAAGTAGTTCATTAATTTTCTCTTGTCCATTTGACTCATGGTCTAAACTGGGTTGACTTTTGTCCTTATTCCGAATTTGTGCATCTACGATTCTACTGGATCTTTATACTCCATACGGGCTTTCCCTTTTCGTTTCTCTTTTTTTTTGTTAGGAAAATTTTCCTTAAGCATTGATAGAGCGATAGTCTACTCTCCACTCTTCTGGTGTGAAATGTTACGAATTGGCTACTGGATTCCGAAGAAAAACTTGATCAAAACTTGGCACTTGTTGATTGGAAACTTGAATTAATAGATATTCGTAACATGATATGTGGATCTGATCCACTGTGTAGATTGATAAGTAGCAATGGGTGGAGGAGAGAGAAATTCAATACAGGATATTTCAGTAGTCGGATTAGTTCTTCTCATCATCTCATTCCAGTTCTCTTCACTTTTTCCTGCTCTTTCCCTCATGAAAACCATAACAAATGTCGTGGCAAATTGAAGATTCCATTTTGAACGACTATGTTATGGCAAATTGTTCAACAACCTCTGCCTATTTTCAAGGTGGACTGTCGGAATGTTTTGCACCTTGCTTTAAGACGTAAGGTGGTTAGTTTAGAGCGTTTAACTGTATTCGTGCTACGTGGTTCAAATTCTACATGTCTTCTTTCCAAGCTTTGATATGCTTTGTCCTTAAAAAGTTCTTTGATGTGATGTTAAGTTGTTAACTTTAATTCAACACGAGACCTATTGTGAAAGTTATCGAAAATGACAATCTTGTATATGACTATACGAGTTCAATGGTTCAGCTACTCTGGCATTATTATTGCAGTATAGCTGTGTTGATGTAGCAAAAATTGAGATGGTTTACAATTTAGATGATCTATCCTGTGATTCATGGACCCAAGAATGTGGCCTGCAAAAGAGAATGAAAAGGCGCAAGGTCAAAGAATTAAAAGTGATGTCAAGAAGATTTGGAAACAGGGAGATTAAGAAGAATAGCAAACTTGTAATAAGGTGACTTGCCTGTCATGTTGGCGACTCTGTAATACAATTCAGAGAATCCCTATTCATTGTTTAGTTCACCAGACAGAATTTCCAATCAGATGGAACTGCCTTGGTGGTTAAATACTTGAAGTCGGTCTTAGAAAGAGATGTTTATCACCTACTTGACGTTTTACGTTATCGTCTGTTGTTCGGTCATGTCCTGGTGGATGAGGTTGTCTTTGTTTCTTGTCCACAACGTTTCTAGCTTGGTGCGAAGGAGCCTAGTGGAACTCCTCGTGTTTTTTATTTCTGAGTATCATTGGTCAAGCACTGGTAATGTTTCTTATGGCCCCCTTTTGAGCGCTTAAAAGCAAAACATCGAGCCATGCTGTAGATTTTTCATTTTCTGTCTCTGAAATTGAATGGTTTGTGTATAGGTGTACCATTTCCAAGATGCAGAGTGCGGAACATGCTAGAAAAGTACCACACTGTGAAGTTACAGAGGGGGCTTGTAGCACAACATGTTGCACATAACAATGAAATATCTTCAGTCTATCAATCTCGTAGTGCAAAGCACATAGCAAACGCAGCCTCCAGTCAGCCTCTTGAATCGGAACCTGGAGCTTATCATCCCAAGAACCCTCAGGAATCCATGAAAGATGCCTTGAATGCTTTCTACAGATTTTCGCGTCCTCATACCGTTATAGGAACGGTTGGGTTCAAATTTATCACTTCCAATTTGTGTATTTATATGAATTGGGTTTAGCTAGGTTTTCCCTTCTAATTTTTTTTTAGAATTTAAAGGAGATTTTGTTACTTTTCTGTGAGCAGGCATTGAGCATAAGTTCAGTTTCTCTCCTTGCAGTGGAGAAGCTATCTGATTTTTCTCCATTGTTTTTCACTGGAGTGTTAGAGGTGCTTCAAAACTTTTTGCTCAAGTTGAATCATACTCTTGATAAAGTTTTTTTTTTCTTACTAAATTTCTTACTTCTTTTCAGGCTATTGTTGCTGCCCTTTTGATGAATGTATATATTGTTGGTCTCAATCAGTTGTCTGACATAGAAATAGACAAGGTAGCTCATGTATAACTCTTCACTACTAACACTGTGACAAAGTCAAAAGTAAAGGAAATTTTGCTGCCTTAACTATGTTTAAACTTTAAAGCGTTTCTGTTCCACTGACTTTTTTGCACCACTTGTGTTGGAATCTGTGTTTCTAGTAATAGTGTAATGACATTAATTCAAAGTCTTATTGTTAGTTATTATATTTTTTTTTATTACAGGTTAACAAGCCGTATCTTCCATTGGCGTCAGGGGAATATTCTGTCACAACTGGTGTTATGATTGTTTCATCTTTTGCCGTACTGGTAGGTTTGGGCCAAAGAAAACCAAGGGAAAAAAAAAAATTCCAGCAGTTTGAGTTGTATGTTGAATTCAGGTTTTCAGGTTTCATAATAATGTAGTTGTCATGTTTGACAGTAGACATTGCATTGTCAGAATTTATTTTGCTTGTTGATTTGTGAGAAGTTTGTTGTGTAGCCAAACATCTCTGGATGTTCTTGTGAAAATTGTTTGGCATATGATAGATGGACTAGTGCACTAATATCTAGTGCACAAACGCGAGACCTTCTTGAACTTATCTTAGGGTATTGAGACACGGGTCCAAAAGCGAGTATGGGTGCATACGTCCTATACGCTTATTTGTATTGTACATTGGACATCATACTTAGCAAATAGGTTGTAAATTATTTAGAAATCTACTTGAGATTGAATAAGATGAAGGAAAAATTAAAAAAATATATAAATTTGATCTCCCATCCATGTGAACTGCCAGGAATGTTTCTTTTCTAGTGAATGCCAACTTCTTTTTGTTTCTACAAAGTGAAAATTAGAGGCCATCTAAACTGGTTGAGGGTGTCGGACACGTATCCTAGACCCTCACCCATGCTCCATCTGATCACACTAGGGTACTGTGGGGAAAATAAAAGTCCATAATAATATAAGCAAGAAGTTTTCTCATATATTGTATTGTTTATCTTCTGACACATAGTCATTATCACCACTTTTACTATATCCGAAGCTTAACATAATGAACCAAACTGTTTTTGTTGCGATGGAAAGAAAAACATCAATAGTCTTTCTAAAGCATTAATGACTTGTTCCTAATATTCAAATGGACTTTCTTTGCACATTGTTTTACAGCATTTAAATAGTTAACTCAGTTATCCACACCATCAAGTGAACTTATTAGTGAAATGATGTATTTCAGTATTTCCGTACGTTTCAATATTCCTCCCCTTTTCACAAGTTTTCAGGTTCAAAATTTTCCTTGTTCAGCATTTTCTGAAAATGCCATTTAGATACCAGACCAATCACCAAGGAAATAGGTTTGGGTGGTCAGTGTTTATCAAGCAATTTAGATCATATGTAGTGCTGTAATTGTACTTTTACTTCCTGCTATGTGTAATATCATGGAGATATTTTTTCTATATGTTGGAGCATTGGACTTGATTTCTGGACTAAGAAAGCTAATATTCCTTTATTTACAGAGTTTTTGGCTTGGATGGATTGTTGGTTCCTGGCCACTATTTTGGGCTCTTTTCATCAGTTTTATGCTTGGAACTGCATACTCGATCAATGTGAGTTGGCTCGTCAAGCTTATGGTCTATTTTCACCACATAGCATAGTGGAGTAGATCTTGTTCTCCTGAAACACCTATGTATTAACTGCTCTTAGTGGCATAGCTAGGAAATTAACTCGGTTGGGGCACCATTAAACATGGTCCTAGAAGTTCTTTTCTTTTTCTTTCTTTTGATAGAAGGATGTTCGGACCAACTAGTTCATACATCGACTAATTCCGGGACCATGAAATTTTTGGCCTGACAAACCCTCCGGTGGCCTCAAGGTTTACAATTTCCTATCTTTTACTCACAATAAACAACAATTATCTAAAAGAAATGAAGTTAAAATGTAAAATTTGCTACAATGCATATATGGGTAACAGGTCTTTATGAAAAACAAAATAAGTTAAAAAAACTTTTTTGAAAACTTGACAAAGATAGGGATGTAAGTGATATAAAAGAGAAAATGTACATAATTTTTTAGGATACAAATGTCATGACCATTATAAGTTAGGGGTAAAAATGAAATTATTGGAAAGTGCAGTGGGGGCCGTGCCCCCACTGGTCTAACTTTAAATCCGCCACTGACTGCTCTTCTACTCGTATGAATGTAGTGGACAAACTTGCATCGAGTATCGTTCGAAGAGTGCGTTATAAAACTACTGCTCTAACTCTTGCTAAATATTTTACAGAATAAGCTATCCATTATTAACAATTTAACATGTTAAAGTTCAGCGTAGATGCAATTTGTTAGTGGACCACTTATCAACATAATAAGCACGAACACTAGTAAAAAAAATTGGTGCGGCCGCATTGCATGCCAATGCTCTTGGGGCACTCATCGGACACATCCAAATGTGTCTTAATTTTCGTTCTAGAACTCGACACCCTTAGGCACTTGAGAGGGGCACACATCTCCTTAGACTCAAGTGAAACAGATTATAAGTAGGAAAATCGTGGGATACAACGGAAAATGCCCATATTAGTTAGATCCTATTTTTGAAAACTCATGAGGTACAATGGAAAATGCCTGTATTAGTTGAGTTATATTTGATTTAAAGCAAGCAGGAATAGAGCTAATTTTCTAGCTTGGTCTTTGGAATTTTTATTTTTAGGTGCCCCTGTTGAGATGGAAGAGATTTGCTTTGGTTGCAGCGATGTGCATCCTGGCTGTTCGAGCAGTGATTGTTCAAATTGCATTTTTTCTGCACATACAGGTTTTCCTATGATTTTCGTGTTGGATGGATGGTTTGTTTGTTGTCTTTAATATTAAAGCCTTTCTCTTCTAGGGTATCTTTTTTGGAAAGGATATTTCTTGACCCTTTTTTGCATGCAACATCCATTGAAACTTTTACACATGGTTGATGCATGCATGAAACTGTGTCCAATATGTTGTGCAAACCCAATCTCCATTTTTGAGGTAGTCAAATAATGGCTCGAACCAAAGTAGAAAAGAAGGGGGGTAGATGGGATCTTGTATTTCCTTATAGCTCGGTTTCTTGATTTTTCAAGAGCCTTTTCTTCATGCTTCGATGGACTTTCATTGTCTGATCCCAATGTGTTTAACAATGTCCAGACCTATGTCTTCGGAAGACCAGCTGTCTTTTCAAGGCCAGTGATTTTTGCAACTGCATTTATGAGCTTCTTCTCAGTTGTTATAGCATTATTTAAGGTAAAGTTCCTAATAACCTTATCTTTTAGCAAATGAGCAGGTAGGGGCTTCATGATTGATCACCTAAAAAGTGTTGCTTGAGGAGTTTCAAAGTTGGGTGGGTTGAGATTTTTCATATTGGAACCATTTGTGGTGCATTGGGCCGTAGATTTATCTAATGAACTGAAGAGAGAAATTCATTCATGTCTGATAGTGGGCATGTCTTTTGAGTTCCAAAGCTGGAGCTCTTCTTGTTTTTACCTTCTTTGGTTAAGGGAAAAGAATGGTATATAATGCAGTAATCCTTTTTCTTTTCGGGAAATTCCTGGCCGGTCCTATTTTTTTGTTTGGGTTCCATGCGGACCCCCTTTTGTAGGTGCTATCTCTTTCAGGCCCTTTTTAAAGGTGCTTTTACAATTTTGCCCGTTTGAAGAATTCAGACACTCAAGAAATCAAACCCAGAATTCACACCCCAAGAATTCTTGAGGGTGTGAATCCTGCGAAGGGGTGTACTGCAAAAGGTGTGAATTCTGACTTTTTCAAAGAAGTGAATTCTTCGTTTGGGTGTGAATTCTGTCTTTTTCAAACCTGTGAATTCTTCAAATAAAGAATTCACTCCCCCATAGTTCACACATTTTTGCAGAATTCATACTCTCTTGTAGAATTCACACCCATCTGCACTGTTCACAAGCCTAATCCAGAATTCACACCCCCCAAATTACACAATTCACACGCCTAAATTCAGAATTTACATACCATCTTCACAATTCTAAATGCAGAATTCACACCCAAAATTATTGTTGTTTGGCAAAATCATTGCTGCTGCTGCTGTTTCCTCCCTCTATCTAGATCTCTCTTTTTGCAGCTGTTGACACTCTCCAAAGAAACATAAAAGAACAGAGCAACAGAGTATTATTCCCTCTAGCTCCTCAATCTTCGCTCACTGTCATATTCGTTCGTTTAGTACTATAAAGTATGGATAGATCGATGAGAGAAGATCGATGAGAGAAGATCGATATTCTAATTGACTACATAGAGAGAATACGTCTTTCTCGTCTACTCTTCTCGACGCTATCTACCGCTTCATCGACGAGGGAGAAGACGAGCTAGTCCTTTACAGAGAGACAATGAGGAAGACACGCGGTAGTGGGGCCGCCGTGCACCGCGGCGGCGTGGAAAACGACAAAGAGATGGCGAATCTCCGGCCTGCTTGCCTGATGGAGAAGAAGGTGAGCGAGAAGGTCGTTGTTCACCGGAAATCCGCGGCGGATCTCGAGAGGAAGTCGTGGCATGATCGCGGTGGTCACTCCCAGATTCCGAACTCAAGCTTGAGTTTGTCGGACTCTTCGGGAGGAGGATTGGTCCGGTTTTTCTTCGGGAGGAAAGGCCATGTTCGGTTCAGTAGAGAGAGAGAGAGAGGAGGAAGGGGGGGGGGGGTATTTTGGGTACTTCACTTAAAATGGGGTTTATGCGGGTAGACTTTGACAAGGGGTGGGCTTGGATAGGTAGGAGCGGACAAAAGAGGACCGGCCAGTCAGAACCCCTTTTCTTTTTGGTCGGATAATGCAGTTATCTGAACAGTATGAACTACTGTGCTTTCATATTGAGATTCGACCTTTTATTTATCATTGATTGGTGGGCTGCAAGAACCATAAGATTCCAACATCCGATGACATTGCCTCTGTTTTTGAGCCTAAGGATTAGAATTCAATGTGTGCATTATGATTATGATATGTTCCACTTCTCTTGATTTTCGTCCAATCTTGCAGTGATTTGAAGCATAGGATTTATACATAGGTTTAACATTTAATTGTATCTTCAAGGATATACCTGATATTGATGGAGACAAGATATTTGGCATTCGTTCCTTTACTGTCCGATTGGGTCAAGAGCGGGTGAGTGGTCAAGCAAACTAAATACAGGATCGTCTACATGCTTTTAAGTAAAATAATTGAACTTTTGTCCAAAATCTAAACCTTTTCAGGTGTTTTGGATTTGTATTTCGCTACTTGAAATGGCATATTGTGTTGCTGTGTTAGTGGGAGCAGCCTCTTCAAGCCTTTGGAGCAGATACATAACGGTAATTGGTTCAGTTTAGCTTTATTTGATTAATCAACGTACAAGACATAGATGCCTTGGTTATTGGATTGTTGACCAACTCATCTCCCTTCTAAGTACACACAAGAAACAAACATGGCTCTAACCGTCAATATACTGCCTGCACTTAATAAAGGTTGACGTGGGTGTGTATAAATCATGTTCAGCAATCCATCTTACTTCCGCAATAGATTTGCCTCGTTAGCTAGGAGTTATGGATAATTTGGGCTTCAGAAACCAGTTGTTTGTGTCCTGTATTCAAGCTTCCGACAACCATGATTATGTTTTTCTGAGCATTCATTCAGGTTTCGGGTCATGCCATACTGGCCGCAATACTCTGGAACCGTGCCAAATCTATGGATTTGAAGAGCAAAGCTGCGATAACATCCTTTTACATGTTCATATGGAAGGTAATCAGTTACCTTATGGTTACAAGTTTAGATGCGGAAAGATGAATGGCACAGATGGTTCTTTACAAGAAGATTAACGATTTTCGGACATTGATTTATTCGTTTGACGTCTTGCTTCCTCTTGCAGCTCTTTTACGCTGAGTACTTGCTCATACCACTTGTAAGGTGAATACGAAGATATGAACTGGAAAGGAATGGGGCCTTCCCATTCTTCTTGTCTCCCACTTTCCCCCTTTTCGGGGCCGTAGGCCTGTAGCTGGTGTCAATTGTTTGAATGTTGTATTGCTATCTCAAGAAGCCTTCAATCTTTTTGTGGTTATTTGGGAAACTGCCTACATTGCCCTATTCGTCGTCACCGCTGCCATCTCTTGGCTCGAACAAATCCTCTCCTCGGTGAAAGTCAAACCGCAAGGGGATTGCAATAAGAAGAAAGCTATGATGCCCATAGAAATGTTACTGAGGCATTAGTGTGTAAATCACATGTTGGCCAAACGTGTAATCTCTTGTTTACTGGTGGCTGTTGAAAGTTTATGTGTGGCAATAGATTTTTGGCCAATTAAGCTAGTTTTTCATATAGCCTGAGAATTGCGACGTAGTGGCTAGTGAGGTTGTGTACGGATCATTGGTTTCTCGAATGCGGGCAAGAAGTAAAAGAAGATACTTTATTCTCCCATCCTTCTACAAGTGTGCGTTTCTGTTATAACCAAATAGACTATAGACTAATGATAATAGTTGAGTTGTTTTTTCTACGTAGTATTTTAGTTAAAGATATGCGAGGAGAATGACAGACTTAGAAAATCTGTGAAAACATGAGCTCTATTTAAAGCTTTTCCAATGCAAATGATGTTTGGAAATATTTTATTTTTTGGATCAATCCGAAATTTGCACGAATTTTGTAGAGGCGAAATTGGGACTTCGGGAATAGTATACTTTATACTTTTTCCTTACACCCCTTGTTATATGCAAGGGAAATGTTAGGGACACATTATTAATATGTCACACCCTAATCACACATTTTTCACATGCATGTGTGGAAATTGTACAATAAATGGTAAAGACCCGCTAGGGACCCACACAATCCCAGATACTTCTACTTTCCCTTCCTTTCTCTTTGTTTCCACAAGTTTCAAACAAAGCATAAAACAGAGGTTTCAGTCGACCAGACCTAAACGTCCAGAGAGGGAGAGAGAGGAGGAAGAGGAGGAACGATCAACACCCAGCCCCCACCACCGGAAGCGCCTCAACTCCACCGCCAGCGACCGCCGACGCAACCCCTTTTGAAGATCGCCTCCCCCAGGCGAAACCCTTCACCGACGCCAAACCCACCCACCGCCAAGGTCTCTTTCTGCTCCTCCCCAACTTCAGTTTCCACACTCAAACTTGTTTAGATTCAAACATTGATCGACGTGTTCTTAGATTTTATCCCAGTTTGATTTGTCCCCCACCTGCTCGTGAAAATGCCTCAATGAGATGTTAAGCTCATATAGGCATTTAACTTGCTGCCCATTAACTGTTTGATGAAATGTCTCGCTCACATCAACTCCAGTTAAAAGTAATGGGATTATGTGTTGTTGAGCTCGAAGGTGAGAAAGGGATTATGTGTTGTTATGTGCAGACATTGCCAGCATTGAAAGGTGCTCACGGGGACCACGACAAAGAACCGCAAAAGGGATGAATTTGGTGTCCCCACTTGATCAAATTGTTGGGATCTTCAAATGGATGAAAATTCCTTTCTAGTCTATATCTTGAGGTCCATTCGACCACTAGTATCTTTTGTTCTTTATTCAGTGAGATGATAGAAGTTAATTATCTTGTTCTTGTAGCTGGATTCTTTGGATTGAAGATGAGTGATCATAATTTTGATTACGTGATTTAGAGCCTGATCATGATCTAGATTCTTCTAGTCTATATGTTGAAGTCCATTCGACCATTTTGTGCGACGGGTAAATGCTTGTGGAAAATTGTTAAAAGCAATATCTTAATTTAACTTGGGATTTTTTCATTTTGAATTTGCAGTTAAATGAATTTAGAGATCTCCTTTTTTGTACCGTTCGGTCAAAATGGATTTACTCTTCAGTCTTCACTAATAAAGCCCGATTAGATTGAACTTTAACCTAAAACATATATCCATATATGCTAGGTCCAGATGCAGAACTTGCTTTTGTGCGCGGAACACGTCCGTTTCCATACGACGGTGGGAATGGTACGGACCAATCCCAGCCCTAAGGCTACTATAGTTGCATCTCTACCATCTCTAGTTTGTTGTTGCCCCATCTTTTTCATTTCCTCATTTCTTCACCTTTTTTCTTCCCTCATTTCATACTCCCTTCACCATTTCGTCCCTCTTCCCGGATGCCTCAGAATGTTTACTGAAAACTGTTTGCCCTCGCGTGCGATAGCCAGTTTTGTTGAACACCAGGATAGGGGTACGTGCAACGAGCAGCAACCGCAATCTCCTTGGTTGATGACGCGAGGGCAAACATCTTTCGGTAAACATTCTGAGGCATCCGGGAAGAGGGACGAAATGGTGAAGGGAGTATGAAATGGGGGAAGAAAAAAGGTGAAGAAATGAAAAAGATGGGGGGAAGGATGTTTAGCCAAGCCACATCATGAAAAGGCAAAATGACCCTTATAGTTTGTCATTGATTGATTTAAGTTGTGGGGGTATTTTCGTCTTGGGTCGAAGGGCAGGGTGGTATTTCCACTTTGTCAAAATCCTGTAGGTTACCAATGGATCCTCTGGGTAAAGAGGGGCACAAAATAATTTTTCGGGTAACACTGAAATGGCTTTGTGCATCTTGAGAACTTGAACGGCAACCACTTTTGTACAACGCCGAAGACTGATTTGAGACGTTACTGTTCTAGTGGCTCTTCATGTAGTCGGTCATTGTTGTACATAAAAGAAGAGTGGATCGATTTCTTCTTTGTTCATTGAATCAGTTCTCGCATGTAGTTAGAGCTGAAGAGGTGTTCGTCTGCCACCACTTCTAAACGTGGCTTTTTAGTGTGATTTCTGCTGAAATTGAAGCTAGGATGGCGGAATCGGCAATATTATATCTATTGTTTACATGTGTATTTGGCTATGGTTTTCTTTTTCTAAGATTGCATTCTCTTTGGATCTAAGGCTCATCTGCTTATATAGTTTCATCTTCTGGGAGGAAAACATCCTTCTTTTTCTTCTTGACAGATGAAGAATTTACCTAGGGTCCCAGTAAGCTTCCATAGAAAGCATTTCTCTGTCTTCATGGTTCAAGCTGCGCAAGGAACACAAGCACAATTGGGCTCTACCGTACTTCAATTGAATTCATTGGGTAAATTTTTTCCCACTCTCTCAATAGGACTACGCTACAATATGGTTTTTAAGGTGCATAACTATGAGAATTTGGGTTACCGGGTTACCGATAAAATGAGAATTTGGGCATTTTGAACTGTAGTTTTGTTCAATTTTTATGTTTGAAAGATCTTGCATTTCCTGTGTCATCCGGAACTGAGTAGCATTCATTTGGGAAGTCCCAATGTTACAAGGTACATTATTAATTTTCTTTAATTGTTTAAGTAGTAGAAAAAACCCAACATTAGTTGAAACTTTTTTTTTTAATTGATCCTCTAGTTGAAACTTCTTTGTTAAAGCCCCTTGTGGGAAGACCCTGTTACTAAGCTTGAAACTTTTTTGGATAGGCATGTTTGAACTATTTATGAATGAATTTTAACCACCAAGTTGTTTGGTGTTTTGTGTATGATGTATCAGTTCGAAATATTGTTAATGTCAATGATTTAATGGGACATTGGGGAGGTGTTCGATTATGTATTTAAGCTATGATTTTCCTGTTTGATTTGGTTCTTTTACTGTGGGTTCTCCTGAAAAGAAGTTCATTAGTGAACAAACATCGAAAGCAAACATTTATAGTACCCATTTTGAGTATATTGGTTCAAAAAAAAGGCAAGTTGATTGGGTAAATCTAAAATTTAAGGATAATAAACTTCATCTTCCATGCTTGATGCCTTGGTGGGGGCAGGAATTTTTTTGAGGGAAACACATCAAGTAGGATTTGATATTTTCATGCTTCTTTTTTCTTTGCAGGTGTGATGGAGCTATTTTGTGGTGATTCTGGACACTCTCTTTCTCATTCTTGCACCTCTTTTTTGGTTTATGTTGAGAGGAGTAGAGTTATTTGGGAGGCTTGGTTGTGGTTGGTTGATTTTATGTTAGTTTATATTCTTTGCAAAATGTTTATAATAAATTAGGTGATTATCTTTGTTTTAAGTATTTGGCTTTGGCGAGTTTATACAAAATCTAACTCATTTGATGGTCATGCTTTGTAGCCCCTCCAATAGGGGCCTAGGGTAACCTATTGTGATAAATGTGTATTTGGTTAATATGTAAGTTATAGGTGCTATTGAAATATGAGTGTGAGATGTGTTTGGTTTGAAAATACACTTTTGTTGGATGTTAAAGTTGTCATTCACAATGCATTGGTTGGAGCATGTCCTTTACCTTGAGATATTTCGAGGGATTGGCACAAATCCTTTCGGATTAGTTGGATATTATGTTTTGGTTAGTTTTGTCACTCACCCTTTTTGTTGACATTTGATTCATTTTAAGGGACAATCACTTACACTCCGTTTGGTTTAACATTTTGAGAGTTACTTTTAACTTTCGGCACAATTTTCAATAGATCTTTCTCTCTATCTCTCTTCACTCATTCCCACTCCAACTCTCAAAAATAACTTTCTAAAATGTAAACCAAACGGAGTGTAAATCTCTCTCCTTTTTTTTTTTTTTTTTTTTTTTCATTTTATGGAACATTCATTTGGCAAATTTTTTATCCAAGTGATCTAGAATATACTCTAGAAGGTTGTTTTAGGGAAAAAATATCACTGAAAATTGGTGGTGTTTTTATGCCACTGGTGTTGCTTTATCTAGATTGAGGAGAACAGGAGCTGATTAAAAGAGAGAAAAAAAATGGAGAAGAGGAGACCATTGCCAAATTACATTCAGAAGGTCTAGAAGGATGTAAATCCTAATAGGAGGTTGATTTAGTGGATTGTTTGGTGGAGGTTTCTGAAGTGTATAAACTTTACTACGATACTCTCTTTATGTCTTATCTCTTCCCTTTTGTAAATCCAAAGCAATTGGTACAAATTTTACTATGATACTCTCTTTATGTCTTATCTCTTTCCTTTTGTAAATCCAAAGCAATTGGACTCCTATGTTGAACCACAACATGAGTTCATAATCTTGTGTGCTTGAATCACTTTGCAACTACTGTTCCAGCTGTACAAGAATTCCTTTCGCATTACTTATTAAATAGTAGTATTTTTTTTTTTTAAGAAATGATCTTTCATTCAATTACTTACGGCCCCTCTCTGTCCTGTGTATACCTATCCATCTTCCCTTCCCCATCCCTCAAAATCAAAAAAATTACTTACGCTTAAGACTTTTTTCTTTCCATAACTGAATCTTAATTTCAACTATCTCACATACAAGAACAATTACACCAATGAGAATGAGAATGAGACCTTGTGCGAAGCATGCAGAATTATACTAGTATCAAAATAAAGTGCATTAATATTACTAGATGATTATGAATTTTGATTAAGAATTAAATCGAAGACTCACGGACGAAACAGTTATTTGTGGAAAAAGAAAAAAAAGGAAGTGCAAACAGGAAAATATCAAAATAATAATAAACTACTTTAATTGCTAGACGCAAAACGTAGTAAAAAAATGAAAATTTTCCGTCGCCAAACGGGGGATTTCGTCTGTTTTCATAACGGAGGAGGATGAAGGAGTAGCATTGAAATGCACTTGGAACAATACAGTTAAGTTGCTAAATAAGAAACCCAAAGCCAAATTAAAAAATCGTAGTAGTACCCGGTTCCGCTAACTCAAATTCGTACTTAGAGTGTGTTCTTATGAACTTAACTTAAATATGAAAATTATGTTCTTATTTGAATTTTTTCAGTATTTGTTAGTTTTGCGTTAAACCTTTATGGGTTATTGATTCGTCTCGACGAGATGAATCAGAAAAGTAATTTTTTTTCACTTTTACCCAAGTATTTTGAGAAATAACTAACAAGAGATTAAATTCTTTACAGTGTAAATATTTGTTTCCTCCAAATCAATTATATTGCGCCACGTCACTATATTTTTTAAATAAGTACTTATTTTTTTGAATTAGAGGGTGATGTACTGTGAAAAATTGACCTGTCTCGTCAAACGGAAAATAAGAACCTTATCGGAACGGGGCTCAGTATGCAAAGTTTCCCTATTTTTCTAGTATTGTCTCGAGAAGCACTACCGTCACCAAAGGCAAAATGCGGTGGCCGGCCACCGTACGCCTTTTGGGGCCTACTCCGGGCCCCACACGAATGATTCGAGCCGTTCAATAATTCTTTAAAAAAATCGAGTGGGTCTTGCCAAAAATCAGCTCGATCCGATATGTGTAGGTGCTCGGATCAAGCTTCTCATATTTGAAAAATCGAAAAAAATGGAAAGATTGGTTTTCCGGTTTTCCAAAGATAAAAAGCTTGATCCGAGCACCTACACATATCAGATCGAGCTAATTTTTCATGATGCCGACTTGGTTTTTTTTTTCTAAAATTATTGAATGGCTTGGATCATCCGTGCGAGGCCCGGAGTAGACCCTCACGGCGTGCGGTGGCCGACCACTGCATTTTGGGTTCAGTGGCCGTAGACTTTTTGTATAGTCTCTAGTTTATCACGTTGACGTCCTGTTTAGAACATAAAAAAAAATACATAAAAAGAAAAAAAAAGGAAATGAGGAAAGTTTGGAGAAAAATTTAAGATTGTGATTTAAGCACTCCAAAAATTGATAGATGGACTCCAAAATTGCACTGTGTTGATACACCAAACGACGTCATTTTGAAATCCCTCAATCAATTTTTGGAGTGCTAAAATCAATTTCCAAAATTTATTGTTCATAAGTTTTAGTTTGGCTATTCTCTCCTATTTTCTTCTCTTTTTTCCTCGAACCAAACTAAGGTAGAGATTTTTTTTTTACTATTTTTGTTTCCTTTCTTTTCTTTTTCCTTTGGTTCCAAACAAATTTTTTATAATTGTAGTTTTTTTTAATTTTGGAATTAATTTTTCCATTCTCTTTTTTTCTAATGGCACCTTACTTCTCTTATAAAATAAATAATCTAATAGAGAGCACAAAAGAAAGTGCCGTTATAGAAAAAGAGGGTAATAGTTCCGAGTGACATTTACGATATGTGCAGCACAACAACGGAGAGTATTTAAAGACGTGGTCCGCTTCAAATTTAAGCGCTCATCCATAAAAAACCCTACTTCCTCCCAAATCCCCGCCACTCTCTCTCTCTCTCTCTCTCTCTCTCTGCAGGGGGCGGTTACGCTTGTGGGCTTCAATTTGTACAGCAAAGTGTGAGTAACCCGACCAACACAGCTCTCCACTCTCTTGACGAGTTGAAGAACAATCTGAAAGAAGAGGAAGGAAAAGGCTAAGCAGGTGAGCCTCTTTCGTTCTGTTTTCTATCAGGTTTTAAGGTGCTCCGTTACATTGTTTGGATGCCTGGAAATTCAGCTTAAATTAGTCGACGTAGTTGGAGGCAATTGGTTGAGTTTAGGGCCCATTCCCTTCGCTACAGTTACGTTTTTTTTTATAATTTTTGTCTAGTTCTTTTTCCGTTCGTTTCATGGAAGCCAAACAGAGCCTGGAGTTAAATTAGGTTTTCATTAGAATGCTCTTTCCGGAAGCGAATGCTTTGTAGCTAGAAAGACAGATTTGAGTGATTTGGAGGTTTTGTTTGAGCTCCAACTTGTCTTATTTCCTAATTTAAGTTATATACTGCTCTTTTTTTTATTCTCGTTTTGGTAAGTACCTATAGTTGTGGTCTGCAATTTTTTTTTTTGATAAGTTACAAATTTTATTGAAAAGGCAGCAAGGGATTCTTAGTTTTGGTCTGCAATTTTACAGTTCATTGAGATGTAGTTCTTATCCTTTGCTCCGCTTGCCTGTGTGGTAAAAATTGAGTGTTCACTTTCTTGTATTGATTTTTGTTTCTTTAGATGGTTTTGTCCTGAAGGCACTTTCAACACGTTTTATATCTCTTAGTAATTCCCGTGCATGAACACATTTGCCTCCAAATTCACTTTTCCATTTTCACAAAGTATCAGAACCAATTTAAGAGAGAGAGAGACTGAGATTTGGTAGAAACAGGTGAGATTAAGTGTTCCTTTTTTGTTTTTTCCTATTCGTACGATCATAAATTTTAAAGGAAGTGGTTGTAGAAGTTGCTTTCGTTTATATGCCTAAGACATTTTTTTTTATAGAAACCGCTCTATTTTATAATATAGATTTTCCGGTTGGGCGCCTAGGCTGAATAACAATTTGCCCCTTTTTGGTGCATTCAAAGGGTGCAGTTTTGAATGTTTGACATTTGACCTTTGGATGTGAAAGTTGAGTGGCAGCGCAGTCGAACTGCCCAATGGTCATTAGCACATCAAAGTTGCTGATTGCAAATTAATGTATGTGTTTTTATTAGTTTTTGTGGAATGTAATTGGTATCTTCACAAGATGTTGGGTTTAACTATAGGATATGTGACTTTCTCTATCTTAATTAGTGTTACGCTGAATTTTCATTATTTATGGAATTAATAGCCGATAATATCTCAAATAATAACATCTCAAATAATAACATGTAATAATGTTAACCTATACGTTTAGTGTGTCCTTGGCATGTCATGCTGTGTTAGCATGGCAGTGTCTGCATCCTTGTCGCGTCATATGTTTGTGTACGGGCTACTTTTTATGCTATATATTGTGAAACTTATGAACTTAGTTTTAAATAATTCTTTACTAGTCAAACTGGCCAAATTTGGGGGCGAGTCAATCTGGTGGTGAAGTCATTAACGAAACATCAGAATTTCTTATTTATTTAGATTGACAAGTGCCTTTGCCTTGGGCATAGATGATGGTGATCTCTACCAATTTCCATAACCGAGTTGGAAATCTTTCGTGTATGAATGTTTTGCAAAATTGAAATGTTTAGCATCCCATCTTTGGAAGTATACTGATATGTTTGTCTCCTTGGCTTAAACTGCTGACCATAGTTTTTAGCTTCACAGTATGTAATATTTTGATACTGCATTCTAAGAATGGTGACAATTGCTCGCAGTTTGCAGCCATGTCGAAGTCCAAGGTTCAGAAGCCCGAAGTGGCAGATGACGAAGAAATGGATCCAACAGTAAACCATTTTTTTTTACTACTTGATTTTCAGGTTCCCGTAGGATATATCGTAGGTCTTTACTCTTTACTTTCATGAACTTTATGCATCATTTTTACTGCAGCAATACTTTGAAAATAGGGTGAAAACCCTTGGAGCTCTGAAGAGTGCTGGAATTAATCCCTATCCTCACAAATTCCATGTTTCAGTGTCCATCCCTGAATATATAGAGAAGTATAAAGGCCTAACTGATGGGGAGCATCTTGAGGATGTCGAAGTATCTTTGGCTGGTATTTATATATAAGTTTTTGATTCACATGTAGAGTATTTTCTCTCATCATTATGATTCATTCAAATAATCTCTCTCATACTCCTCTATTGCCAGGGAGAATCATGGGCAAGCGATCTTCTTCAGCAGGGTTGCTTTTTTATGATTTGCATGGTAATGCTGCCAAAGTCCAAGTTTTTGCCAGTAAAAGGTATTTAATCCTTATAATCGATTGTGATAAAAGAAATTTTGGGCTAAGTTCGTTTGGAGTAGACACGCTTGAGTCCCGACTAAAATGAGCTTATATACTCTAGCCCAATAATGTCAAGTTCGATTTATGCCCTCTCAACCTCGTACCCTACTTGTTTGAGAGGATTGGCCATGAGTCCATGACTGCATTCGTCTGATCCGATTCAGGCATACATGTTTACATGCTTGAATGCATTGGATGATAATCAATTGGATATGCATGCCATTTTGAATCTTTTGATGAGTATGTTGGTTTTTCTTGCGAGTCGGTAATTATAATTATCTGGTTTATACAGCCATGAATATAGTTTCCCCCCCCCTTCAAATCAACGCCACCTTGCGATAGTCCCAACACAAAAAACTTCTATTTGAAACCAACGCTTATGTCTTCACTCTGATGTTTACTTGTAAACATTACAATTTGTTTTTCATGACATCAGTAATTGTCCATCATTGCAGCGTTACGAAATTGGATGAAGCTGAATTTTCCAAGCTCCACTCGGGTGTGAAGCGTGGAGATGTTGTTGGTGTTATTGGGTATCCAGGTTTGGAATGCTGCTTGCTCCTTTAAATAGTCAATAACTGTCCAATTTCACCAATACCTTTTGCCTCCAATCTAGAAGAAAGAAAAATGGGTCATCAGTCTTGCGTGTCCTTTAGACACAGTTCTTGGTGTCTTGAAGTTGATTTAGTAGATAGCGACGCATTATGGATTTAGTTGTCGTTTGTAGAATAGGACCAAATTGATGAGAATATCTTTTTACTAGAAGAAATCTGCTTTATGAAAGAGATCTCTTCAACATTCCATCTTGATTATAAGATTCTAGTGCGGGGTGTAAGGAGGTGTCGACCCCTTTGATAGGCCACTTCTTGCTGTCCCACTGGGATAGAGCCCATATAAATAAGTCTAGCTTACCTGGAACAATTTCTCGACAACCATTCATTCTGAAGTTTTTGGGGAGGGTGTGGGGAGTTGTTTTTGTTTGTTGGGATCAAGTGCTTGGTGAGCAGAGTTGTGTTTCATATGTTTTCTTTCTGTGTTAGATAATCAGAGATCATTGTGAAACAACTTTCTGTAGAATATTGTTACTTTGAATTGCTCTTTTAGTCTTTGATATAAATGCAAACTTGAACATATTTGGTCGTTTAAATAGCTATAATCATAAGCTTATAAACAGTGTTGAGAACATTAATAATAAACATACCCTCTCTCCTGCAGCTTAAGCTTTTAGATTAGTTAACAATAGATCCTGTGTTCCAAGTTCCAACCTCACCGCTTTTCTAAATGTTTGGAAGGAAGGCTTGACCATCCCTTCTAAAAGTAGAAAACCTTGATGCAGTTCTGAAAAGAAAAATATGACTTACCTGGAAGGGCCATTTCTATGTAAAGTCAAGTGTCAGGGTTGTGTTGACTATTGATATGAGAGAATCTCTCTCTCTCTCTCTGCGGCTTCTATTGATCTACCTCTTTGGTAGAGCCTACTGGTTTACCTTGAGGTGGAAATAATTGCTTGCATATCACACACTTTCGTACAGCTTGGATTATATTATACCCATTTATAGGTTGTAAGAATTTTGTCCCGCATCTTTTTTGCAATTTTGTGAAATTTGGTACTTGAACAGGTCTTTCTGTTCTCCAACTCTTTCACTGCAACTGGAGTACGTAGATTTGGATTGTATGATTATTTTATGGATTGATGTTGATGCTCAAAAATTTCATTGGTCTTACTCCAAGGTTGCTGCTAAAAGTTTGATCAGTCCCTTGCATTACAGTTAAATGTATATTGTATTCTTCAATGAGCTGGTTAAAAAATACTATGTAACTGGTAAGGAGTAGCTACTAAAGCAAGAATGAACCTCTGTATCCAAATTGGTGGA
>JAOTQK010000018.1:25693163-25705263 GCA_025642025.1 Rhododendron ferrugineum
TTTTTAATACGGTGCAAAAAAAATTGAAAAGTTATTTTTCATTTACATTATTTTTGAGTTTGAAAATGTGAAATAAGCACTTATTTTTTAAGATGGTGTTCTGGAACGGTCTCTACTCTTCGATACCGCTAATGTAAGAAGAAAGAAAAAAAGAAAAAAAAAAAAAAGGGGGGGGTGCGCGTGTAGCGACTAGAGAGGGGCTTAAAAGGGCGGGGCATCATATGGGGTGGTGAATGGTGATTGTGTTGACTGAAGGTAATATATATAGGGGGCGGCACATAAGCCTATGCTGAGAAACCCACCACCCGCTGTCATCATATTGTTTGATTAACTACTACTACTATCCTTTTATATACTGGATTAGTAGTTTTCTTTTCTTTGGGATTGAGAAATTTTCATTCAATGAATTGAATCTCCTAGCACTTCTTCTTCCCCCTCTCCCACCCTCTCTGTTTTTTTCCTTTCCGAAGCTTAATTGTTGGCGATCGAGATGGAAAAATCGATGAGTCTCGAAGGGATCAAGAACGAGACTGTTGATCTGGTAATAATCCTCATTCCTCTTTCTCATCCCTCTCTGCATGATTCTTTTTCTATCAAGTTTTTTTTCTTGATTTTGGACGAGTTTTTTTGAATCTGGGATTTGGTTTCCCTTCTTCATTTTCCCGGAAAATGCAAGTCTGGAATTCAGATCTGTGAGGATTGAGAAGAAAACAATCCTGTCTTACATAATTCTCTCTAATCACCGTCTACAACGGTGGAGTCTTTGCTCTGAAACCTTTCGGGTGCTATCAACTCATCTAGAACGACCGGAGGATTGTCCGGTCATTAACTCCCGGACCCAAAATTAGTTTAGGTGTCTAGTAATCCAAAAAATGGTGGAGTCCCCTGTTTTAAGGAGGGTTTCATCTATTTTCTCAATCAATCTTCTGCAAATTAAAAGGATACATATATACGGTGAACAAAATCGATTTCGGATTAAGGTTGGGACTTTGAGGTGCTCAACATAAATTTTTTGATTTTGGGGTTTGATTCGATACAGATTTCTTTAATGCGATTATTTTAGTTTGTTTTTTGGTTTCAGCAACCATTTGCTGATATTATGGAACTTTATCAAGCTGATTCTACGCCGTAGATATCGCGACTTCCCTTTTACTATATATATATATTTATTTATTTATATATAGTTTCAGATTTTTTAAGATTTTTGATCTTCATTTCACCGGTTAAAATTCCATGACTTCTTTTATGCACCCATGAAAGCAATTTTGTTCACACGCAATAAACATTTTTGACTTTTTTTCCCCCTCCCTTCAAACGATCTCGTTGAGATAATTAGCTCTTGATATTTGTCTTCAAAAGTAGTAACTTTGTTTTTAAGTTAAAATGACACGACTTTTCGAACAAATCAAAAGGGGATGAAGGGAGCACTTTTTTTTAGATGGTATTCGTTTGTTTGTGCATAGTGTCTCTAATAAATCATTACTCTAAAAAACCTCTCTAAAATCCAAACCGAACATGATTTTGTATGTTAACGGATTTATATAACTATAGGTTCTTCTCTATATGAGTATTCCTTGTCAAAATTCTCAAGTTAATCGGCTCTTTTTGTAAAAAAATTCACATGAATATGAATAGTTGAACTGATAAACCTTTCATGTATCTAAAACTGTGACTTGCATGTTCAGAAAATGAATTCACGGATTTTTTTTATTTGTTATAATTTTTTTTGGTAAATTTGTTATTCTCTTTTGTTTCTTCCTTTCTTTTGTAATTAATTATTTTCCTTTGGGACTTTGACTGTAACTCCATTAATTTCTTTGCGATGATGGTTTCTTTTGAACGATGTTGAGTCGTTGACTAGCCTTAGGGTCTGTTTGGAAATTGAAGAAGAGAAAAGAAGGAAAAATAATTAAATTAATTACTCTATTTGTTCTTCTTTACTTTTACATGTTCAGTTATGCTATAATCATAAACACACAATCACACAAATTTATTCACATCAAACATGGGACAGTATGTGGGTCCCATGATTGATGTGATTAAGTTTGTATAACTGTGTGTGGTTGTGGTGTGTGGGTCCTATATTTGATGTGATTGAGTTTGTGTGATTGTGTGTGGTTGTATATTAATTGTTACTGTACATGTTTGTTGTTCTCTTTCTCCACTACTAACCAAACAAATGAAGAATTTCTTTCTTTCTTTCTTTCTTTCTTTTCTCTTTCTCCCCCACAAGTTCCAAACAAACCCTTAGGAAAATATAAAAATGAACATATTTTCCTGTTTATGAATCTTAAAGTAGTACAGTACGTAGTTAATTTTTCGTATTTACTCGAAGCATATGTGATTGCGTGCCTAAGAAGATAGGTGGCGAATACAGTATACATATAACCATGTGAGCTACTATTGTGAAAACGTTAAAAGAAGTGCCACTTAAAAAAAGGTGGAGAGTACTGCAACTAATTTTATTTCCCCTAAAGGTAAGGGTGTTCGGGCCCTTTTACGCGCACTTCTCTCAGTCCGGTAAAAGACAAGTAATCCACGCTGGGTCTAGAGAATTTATAAGAATTTTCTTTCTTGCGATTGCCCAAGTTTCGAAAGCTTATTCCTTCTGTTGAGACTTGACCTACCAATTGGGGTTTAATGCAATAATTTGTTGAAAGGGTAGTGTTTACAAGAGGAAAAGTGACAAATTAGAAAGACAACGCAACATCCAAACCTGGCCTTGATTACTAACGTGTTTTTACACCTAATCTTGTCGTTATCAGAACTAATCTTGTTTTTTTTACCTCTTGGGTCTAGTTTTTGTTGCAAGGTATAGGAGTAGTACTTTTCCGTGGTACCTAAACTTTTTCTGTAAAAGACAAAACTCACAGCGTGTTTTTTGCCCCGCAACAGAAAGTGCAGCTTTTTTCTTTTATTTTCCGGGCACGCAATTAAATTTTGAAATGAATGGTAGTTAAAGTATAAATAATATTTTTGAAATTTTTTAAAAATAAGGGTCATGGAATTTAATTGTGAAATGAACGGCGACGATTTTTTTTTTAATCGGCAACAAAATTTTATTAAAAACTCGACAAATGGTATATCGAACGGTGATGATTAAGGTCAATACTAAAAAAGTTGCGAACTTTTTAAAAGAATATTACATGCTTCTCTTATAAGTTTCCACAAACTTTTTTTGAACATTAATTAGGAGCATATGCTTCTTTTTGTTATCTTTTTTAGTGTTAAAAGTGTATGTATTTTTTTAAATTAAAAATTTAAATAGAGAGTGTGAATATTAAAATGGGAAGTGTGAAATTAATTCCTTTTTTGTATTGTACTTTTTTTTGTTACTCGTAATAAACGGCTCTGATACCTGACTATCACTGACATATTTCTTGGTTTCCTCAATTCTTTAGTATTTATTATCACATTTCCCCTGATTTTGGGTAATATTTCAAAGCTACCCCACTTTCGGGGGAATCTGATGTTGTGCGTGAGAAACGCGCATGTCTATACGTTTCTTATCTCCACAGTTTTTTTTTACTTTCTTTCTTGGTTAGCAATCCTATGCCATTCTTTTCTTTGGACTGAACTTCTTTGTGGGACCCCAAAGTGCCGTTGGGGCCTCCGGGCCCTACCAATAATATTTTTTTTTTGACGATTTCTTCAGTTAATTTAACTACATGTTCCTTGTTGAAATCATCATTCATGAAAAACATAAATTTAATCCCATCTATTTTAATTTTATGGGATTCTTTTTAAATTTACTGAACGAGAACTACAACTTAATTAAAAAATTTAAAGGTTGTGTATAAAATAATATGACCAAGCCAAATTTTTTTATGAATAGTTTCCATATTAAAATTTATAATATAAACGAATCAAATCACCGAATACCTATGGTCCCACCACACATCCTAATAAGCCTAATATATGTAGTCACAAGAGAAAGTGTATTACGTACCAAATGTTACAACAATCTTACTACATGACATTAGCATTTTCACCATTTCAAGAATAGTTCAATATTCATTTTCAGATATTGTTGTTTTCTTGAAAAATTAGATTCTTGGAAATTTACTGCCTACATATATTTTGTTTTGGAACCACTACCTAACTAGTTATCAATTTAGTACCCATTGCTTGTGTACCCCAAAGCAAATGATTGGGATTTAAATTAATTGTTTCATCCAAAAGCTCAGTTGTATTGTCAGCAAAATTATAATTTCTTTTTGTTCAATTTTCTGAGGTTAAAAAGCTGGATAATTTCAGGATTTTAATAATTGCCAAAAAAATTCAAATTTAAAATCATTCAACCATTGTGAACAAATACTTTGGGACTAGTCAAACTCATAAATTGGCGTCTCAATCAGTTTGCTAGCAAGTAACTTCTGACTAAGGAATAAAGAAATTTATATACGTACAAAGTTGTACTAATAACGTCAACCCAGTTCTGTCAAAAGGATGAGGAGTTTAACGAACAAAACCAGTAGTACAGTAGTAGTATTAATTAAGGACTAATCATTGATGTATCAGCAAAGTCGATAAACTAATTCTCGAGTTAAGTAGTAACAATTCCTACTATACTCCCTCTGTGATGGCCAATTCACCTCAAAGTTTGAACAGAGTGGTCTAGAAGAAGAGTACTGAGCTGTTTGGTGCCATTTTTTTCTTTCTATTTTACAGGAAAAAGTTCCTATTGAGGAAGTGTTTGAGCAGCTGAAATGCACAAGCGAAGGTTTAAGTTCAGAGGAAGGGGCCAACAGGCTTCAGATCTTTGGACCAAACAAACTCGAAGAGAAAAAGGTTCCTTTTCTCATTTGTTATCAATGGCTTTTTTTTTTTTTTTTAATTATCACAAAACCGTAACTTATCACTCGGTTTCTTACGGGTAGAAACTTCATTCTTCTTTTTGGTCTTTCTGGGAAACAGGAAAGCAAGATACTGAAGTTTCTTGGGTTCATGTGGAATCCGCTCTCCTGGGTGATGGAAATGGCAGCGATAATGGCAATTGCGCTGGCTAATGGCGGAGGACCTCCGGATTGGCAGGACTTTTTGGGCATTATTTGCTTGCTTGTGATCAATTCCACCATCAGTTTCATTGAAGAAAACAATGCTGGTAACGCTGCTGCTGCTCTTATGGCTGGTCTTGCCCCCAAAACTAAGGTACTGAAGTAAATTTTTTTTTATGTGAATGTACAAGGTGCAACCGTTATGTTTGGTTTGCTTATTTGGGTTTGGAATGGACTGATTTTTCATTTTTGGTCCACATTAAAAATTGCAATTGGGAGCTTCAGATTGAAAGAGTTGGATTTGTTTGTTACAACAAGTATTTGAATCCCTCCACAAATGATGAACTATAAAACAAACAAGAAGACTACATCTTTTACTATATCTTTACTATAGCTCCCTCAATTTAGTACTATTAGATATGTTTTCGAAATCAACATGATAGTACTTGTCTAATATGACCACTGTAAGTAATGGGTTTTATAAATTGAGCTCAATAAAAATGGCCATTTTTTGAAGCAGTTAGCTTTGCTGGTATTGCATAATATAGGAAGAACCTTCTTTAGCTTATTGGATGGGGCTTGTCTCTATAGGTACTTAGGGATGGTCGATGGAGCGAGCAAGATGCTGCGATTCTGGTTCCAGGTGACATCATTAGTATCAAATTGGGAGACATCGTCCCAGCCGATGCTCGTCTCCTTGAGGGCGATCCTTTAAAAATTGACCAATCTGCCCTAACTGGAGAATCGCTTCCGGTGACCAAAAACCCTTCCGATGAAGTCTTCTCCGGTTCCACTTGCAAACAAGGTGAGATCGAAGCAGTTGTCATCGCCACTGGTGTCCACACCTTCTTTGGAAAGGCTGCACATCTTGTTGACAGCACAAACCAAGTTGGGCACTTCCAAAAAGTGCTCACTGCAATCGGAAACTTCTGTATTTGTTCCATTGCGATTGGAATACTGGTGGAGATTGTTGTTATGTTCCCGATTCAAAAAAGGCCGTACAGACGTGGGATTGACAATCTCCTTGTTCTATTAATCGGAGGCATTCCCATCGCTATGCCCACCGTTTTGTCTGTGACAATGGCTATTGGGTCACACAGATTGTCACAGCAGGGTGCCATTACCAAGAGAATGACTGCCATTGAGGAGTTGGCAGGAATGGATGTTCTCTGCAGTGACAAGACCGGAACCCTAACCCTAAACAAACTTTCTGTTGACAAAAGCTTGATTGAGGTTTTTGCAAAGGGTGTGGATAAAGATCATGTGTTGCTTCTTGCTGCTAGGGCTTCTAGAACTGAAAACCAGGATGCTATTGATGCTGCAATTGTTGGGACACTAGCTGATCCAAAGGAGGTACCACTCTTTCTGTTCCTTTGCATTGTGTTTTTTTGTAATTTAGACAGAGTTTGGACCAACTTTTTGATGAACCAAAATGACGATAAAGTCATTTCGTCTAGACACAAATTTTGATCTAAAACTGATAAAAGTTACGAAAATATGACAAAGATGAGGAACGGAAAAGAATGATGGCTCATATTAGACTACCATGTAATTCTAGGCACGTGCTGGTGTTAGAGAGGTGCATTTCTTCCCATTCAATCCCGTGGACAAGAGAACTGCTTTAACCTACATTGATGCTGAGGGAAGATGGCATCGAGCTAGCAAAGGTGCCCCTGAACAGGTACCTTATTTTTCTTGTTTTTTCTTTTGGTTGCTTTCTACCTCTTGAAGCAAGAGCAAATTGATTCATTGTTTAATTATTGGGAAACAGATCTTAACCCTTTGCAATGCCAAGGAAGATTTTAAGAAAAAGGTCCATTCCATAATTGATAAGTTTGCTGAACGTGGACTCCGGTCATTGGCTGTTTCAAGCCAGGTTTGCAATCCTAACCTTAATGTGTTTATTTTATTTTGTTTTATATTTTCCTATTTCAGTTGAAAACTTACCCTCTTACTGTTGTCTTTTGTTGTGTTTAGGAAGTGCCTGAGAAAACCAAGGAAAGTGCGGGTGGGCCATGGCAATTTGTTGGATTGTTGTCCCTCTTTGATCCTCCTAGGCACGATAGTGCAGAGACAATCCGCAGGGCTCTGCATCTTGGTGTAAATGTCAAGATGATTACTGGTAACTAATAAGTCTTTAGACTCTACTTCTTGTTCATCCTCTTGTCCTTGTTCTTCTTAATTTGATAACTTAGTTCTTGTTTTAATGTCTAGGTGATCAACTTGCCATTGCTAAGGAGACTGGACGAAGACTTGGCATGGGAACGAACATGTACCCATCTGCTTCTTTACTTGGTAACCACAAGGATGAATCTATAGCCGCCCTTCCAATTGAAGAATTGATCGAGAAGGCAGATGGGTTTGCCGGAGTATTTCCAGGTGAGTTTTTTTCATGTACTTGCTGAAGACAAACATGACGTTTACCATCTGGGTTTATTCTAAGATTCGATATCTCCGTTTTCTGACCTATAGAGCATAAATATGAAATCGTGAAGAAATTGCAAGAGAGGAAGCACATATGTGGAATGACAGGAGACGGTGTGAATGATGCCCCTGCTCTGAAGAAGGCAGATATTGGAATTGCTGTTGCTGATGCTACTGATGCCGCAAGAGGTGCTTCTGACATTGTGCTCACAGAACCTGGGCTGAGTGTTATCATCAGTGCTGTGTTGACCAGTAGAGCTATTTTCCAGAGGATGAAGAATTACACAGTTGGTTTCTTTACTTGTTCTTCTTCGTCTTCTTCATCACCTTCTTCTTCTTCAGACTATTTAGTATTTCTGCTGAATTTGGATCATGGATTTGCGGAAGGATTACTAGAAAATGGATATATGGGAAGAGGAAAATAAATGTGGTTCCTTCACTTTTTAAACTACTTTTAGATGCCTTTACCTTTTCCTTTCCTTGTCTAAATCTCAGCATAAGTCCGTTATATAAACACAGCCTTAAGATTTTGACTGGACTGTCTTTAACTAACCTTCAATCATTTTGACAGATATATGCAGTCTCCATAACAATCCGTATAGTGGTAAGTTCACTTTGTCCGTCTAAGCAATGTAACTGCTATTTTGATGCTATGGATAATCACTAATCTATTTTCTTTTCTCGCTCTTTCATCGCCATGTTGCAGTTTGGGTTTATGTTTATCGCCTTGATATGGAAGTTCGACTTTTCTCCGTTCATGGTTTTGATCATTGCTATTCTAAACGACGGTGAGGCTTCATTTTCTATTTTTCGGGAATATTATGCTGCTCATAATCTGTTGTTTATGAGTTCTGACCCAGTGTGTAAATACGTACTTAAAGGAACCATAATGACAATATCGAAGGATCGGGTGAAGCCATCTCCTCTGCCAGATAGCTGGAAACTGAATGAGATCTTTGCTACTGGTATAGTTCTTGGAAGTTACTTAGCATTGATGACAGTGATATTTTTTTGGGCAATGAAGGATACTGACTTCTTCCCGGTAGGAAACAGCATTCTAATATTTATTCTCAAGTACCTTATTTTCTTCCATTGATGGTTTTCTTGGGAACTAACTTTCATTTTTTTTTTTCGTGGTCCAGAATAAATTTGGTGTAAGGACATTAAGGGATGATGAAATGATGGCTGCTCTATACCTGCAAGTGAGTATTGTGAGTCAGGCTCTGATATTTGTCACTCGATCTCGCAGCTGGTCCTTTATTGAACGCCCTGGAGCGTTACTGATGGGTGCCTTCATGATTGCGCAACTGGTAAGCATTGTATTCATCAGCAGTTTTACGTACACATATAAACACCACAAAATAACATACGGAATGCTAGCATGGCTGTGGGCCCACAAACAGCAGGACCCAAACCCATGCGAGTGTCTGTGTACTTTCTTTAGCTGGTTTCTATGTTCCTAACTTTTTAAGCCAATCGCGGCTCATGTTCTCATGTAGTAGTTTATTCAGTATATTATGAAGAATAAAGCCTCTTAATGGCATGGATTAAGTTCCCAAGTAAAATGATCTTTTTCAGGTGGCAACTCTGATAGCGGTCTACGCGGACTGGAAATTCGCTAAAATTAAAGGATGTGGTTGGGGATGGGCTGGTGTTATTTGGATTTACAGCATTGTCTTCTATGTGCCACTTGACGTGATGAAGTTCGCCATTCGCTATATCTTAAGTGGCAAGGCTTGGAACAACTTGTTAGATAACAAGGTATTTCACCTTTACAAATGTTTTCTTGGATGGGAAGTCCTCTCTTTGTTGTTTTTATAAACTTCCTTCTCTGAAATTAATGGTCGAGTAACCTGTTCTGAATATTTCAGACTGCTTTCACCTCAAAGAAAGATTACGGCAAGGAGGAGAGGGAAGCTCAATGGGCACTTGCTCAAAGGACATTACATGGGCTTCAGCCACCAGAAACCTCTAGTGTCTTCAACGATAAAAGCAGCTACAGAGAGTTGTCTGAAATCGCTGAGCAGGCTAAGAGGAGAGCTGAGGTTGCAAGGTAATTAACTAAGTTGACATTCTATTAGCCTTCCTAATGTCATTTGATATGTCTAGGAGCTGAAAAGTGATAGAATGTCCTTTTGTTTCCTTCATAACATTTCTAGCAGTGGCAAGGCTAGAATTGTGATTGTTATTTGTTAAGAATTGACCCCTAATTGATTATTTTTCAAAGACTTGAGTTGGTCGAAAATTTCATATATGCCCATAATTTAGTGCGCTCAGTTGAACCCACTGAGAGATATGCAACTCCATCTAAGTGCACATTTTTGTCTAAAAATGATGTGTTAATGCTGTGGTTGTAGGCTTCGGGAGCTTCATACGCTCAAGGGACATGTGGAGTCAGTGGTGAAGCTGAAAGGGCTGGACATTGGTACCATCCAGCAGCATTACACAGTTTGAAATATTCCATCAAATACTAACCGTGAGGAGAAGGGCTGCGGACCCAAGAAAAACCTAATCATGAAGGAAAGGGAATTCAATTCCTTCACTAGCTAGAAAATAGGAACCTTTCTCTGCCATAAATTTCCATCTCTGTCTACCTTTTACTCTCTTTTGTATTTCAAGTGGCCAGAGAAAACATTGTGCTTGGCTTCTTTATATTTTATGCTGAGCAAATTATGAGAGTATCTTCTAAAATTGTTTATTATGCTGCATTCTCTTTTTATCCTTGCTCTCTCTCATATGCCTTGGCATTTTTTTAAGTTTTTTTCCCGTCTGTCTGGCTACTACTTTGGAGCATGCCACTTTTTGAAGTGTTTGCTTATGTAGTTGCAAGGCAAAATTAGACTTATGTGTGATTTTCCTGGTTGGTTGGTTGATTGATTCTTTCTGGTTGGTTGGAACTTGGAAGTATAGCATTCGAATAAGAGAACACGTCTCTCAGATCCTTTATCACCATGAACAATTCTGATCATTAATGCGGGTCCGGGAGAGGTCCAAAAAGGCCCAAAACTGAATTGGACTTGACACTAACAAAATAGTTGAAGTATAGAATTTTTGCACAGAAAGAAACTAAAAATTGTTCAAAGCTTATTTTTCCTCTGTTTTTTGGCCTGGGAATTCACACCCACGTAAAGTACACATACATACACATCAATGTTGGGAAACCGAATCCCCAAGACCCAGTGATGATACGCACAAATTATACAACGAAATATATGCGAAACCCTACAAGACGGAACTAGGGTTTTACTTCAACTCCAGCTACACAAACGCTGGTTGAACTTATTATAGCACGCCTTGCTATAAGCCACGAACCTTATACCTCGAATCACGTGATTGTTTGTTCTCTCTCACAGCCCACTTTTCTGATCTCGTGAGACCTAGAGAACGAAGCGGTATATTTATAGGGCTAGGGCAGGGACCTCAGGAGAAATAAATTAGGCTCCTTGTTTAAATAAGAAATCATAATCTCACCATGATTCTATTTCTTATTACACCAAATTACAATTCACCCCATTACAGAATTATAATTGCACTTCTGTCTTTATCTCAATTATATTCCGAGCTCCATGTTATTAAATACTTATTAATCTTCCCACGTTAAGATTACAAATACCTGTTGATTAAAATAAATTACTAACAATCAGAACATGTATGTACCCGTAAAGTGAAAGTGAAATAAACCAAACTATTCAATGCTTGACTTAAGATACCAAAATTGATAACCAGACCTATATTTGATCCTTGTTTTTCAACAGCAAAATGAATGTCATGTCCTTTCTCATTGACAAAGACAAAGTAATTAGCTCAAAATGAGGGGGCCGGATCTAGTCTATTTGCTCAGGACCAATTCGGTTCATTTGGTGCATCCGAGTCGTTCGAAAGTGTTTTGAACGGCTCGAATGCACCAAATGAACCGAATTGGTCCGGAGCAAATGGACCGGATCCGGCCCCCTCATTTTGAGCTAATTACTTTGTCTTTTTCAATGAGAAAGGACATAACATTCATTTTGCTGTTGAAAAACAAGGATCAAATATAGGTCTGGTTATCAATTTTGGTATCTTAAGTCAAGCATTGAATAGTTTGGTTTATTTCACTTTCACTTTACGCGTCCAAAACACTTCTGGAGCAAATGGACTGAATCCGACCCCAAAATGAGAGCCTCCCAAATGCGTCTATATGCACATACACGTTGCTTTCAAAGTCAAGCACCAAAAATATTGAACGAAATTAATACTACTAAAATATCTCATAATATCAAACAGCTTAGGATTCGGTGACCAAGTGTTTCTGGCTATTATGTTTGATCACTTGGATAAATGATCGTGTACGGGCGTGTCAAAAAAGAATATAAATGGCTTAAAGACTTATTTGGTCCTTACAAATAAGGCTCGG
Source organism: Rhododendron ferrugineum (assembly GCA_025642025.1). NCBI lineage: Eukaryota > Viridiplantae > Streptophyta > Magnoliopsida > Ericales > Ericaceae > Rhododendron > Rhododendron ferrugineum. The sequence goes on from JAOTQK010000018.1 coordinate 25,704,978, forward strand.
TTTCAATTTCGTCCTCTTAAAAATTTTCGTTTCAATTTTACCCTCATAGTTTTAATACGATTTCAATGTTATCCTTCCCGTTAAATTTGGATGGAAAATGCTTATGTGGCAAACGGTTGGTGATTAAAAAGAAAAAAACCCCTAAAAACCCTGTAAAAGAAAAAGAAAAAAACCCTGTAAAAGATAGCCTGTTTTTTTTTTTTTTTTTATTTATCACAGATAGATCTAAATATAAACGAAAACAGAACTAAACAGTAATTAATTAACTTCTGGAATTAAAAACAGG
>JAOTQK010000018.1:25750776-25762687 GCA_025642025.1 Rhododendron ferrugineum
TTCCGGATATAATATTGAAATAGTCTTGCCAGTAAGATTCACAAACCTTGTCACTGCGGATTTCTTGATTGATGAAATAACGGCTAAAATGAAGGGGTTTATCCTTAGAGGCATGCACATAGACAGAAAATCTACCCTCTTGGCCCTGCAAAAGTACATAAAACGATATCTCTAGATGACAGCTAGACAGGTCATGAGAAGTGGCACAAATGAATGAATGAAAACAGAAAAGCCAGCACTTACACCACACACTTAACAACGTAACAAAACCTCTTTTCAGAAAAATGGATTCCTATAAATCTTGAATTAATAGGAAGTTAGAATTCCACATCATTTAAAATTCCTGGTGCAAAACATGACTGAGACTGGAAACTAGACATTTCATCAAACAATCAATCAAGTGGTATTACCGATATAAAAATCAATATCATCTTCACAATGAATCAAACACGTATATCCTGTTTCATTTGATAGCTAGAAATATGCTGATGGCCACTGACACAAAGGAATTGAAGCTAGAAATTCTTTACCAATCAAGGGCAAAAATTATTGAGTGATTTGAAAAATTGCAGGAGTCCTAGAAATCTGATGTGCAGATAATGTGGTGATGCTATATGGTGAAGTTGGGTGAGTGGATGGTCACACCGACCAACACCTACAGGCTACAACCCCTCTTGGCGTGATCTACATGATCCAAATGTTCCATCACAACAAACGCAAGAAATGACACCTGTAGAAATTATGTTTGACTTGCTCATTTTAACGACCATACTATCTAACACAGTAGCCATACATCCATCAAATAGTAGAACCACAAACATTCCTGCCCCACTTCAAACAATGCTCCTATGGATTATCAAAGTTTACATTTTGCCACAATGATCCATTAGGCTCCACATGGCGAGCTACGTCCTATGTGGAGTTCAAACATGTCTTCTAGTTAAGATTACAACAAGAATCGAATTACACTTCCCAACAGAACTCCATGTATCACAAAAAGTTGAGGAGAGAATTTTTTTCCCAATGATAGAGAACAGAAGAATGATGCAACAAGGTATTAATGTTGGATTAGAAGTATCTTACATGAAAAAACTTATCCCAGAGCCTCTCAAAAGGCAATGGACCTGGAGTCAAGAACAGGAAAGCAAGTTTGGGGTTCTTTGTTTGACATGGTGGTGTACTCAAAATATCCCTAATCACAACATGAGAGGCAATCTCGTCATCTGTAAATTCCCTACCAGCAGCAGGTGGAAGCCATTTGGAAAATCCGTTGCAATCATTAGATGAGAACACATAACAAGCAGCTGTGTTATGGGGTTGATAAACATAAGCGCAAATCAAGAACATGCAGACCAATGAAAGTAAAACCATGATCCATGTTGGCTTCTTCAGTTGGGTTCGGTGGCGAGAGACAGGCAAGATCTGCATTTCTTTCAGGCTTAGACGCCACCCATGAGCTGTCTTCATCTAGAGTTAATTCATCACAACTTGGCCTCAAAGTAACTTATCATTTTCCAGCATCTCCATCAGGCATGTATGTCTGTATTAAGAGAGACACACCTAAGAGCCTACAACACCAGCCTTAAAACTGATTTTAGCTAGAATCTGAATCTGCAACCAGACACAAATGCATTAGTGGACCTATAACTGCAAGAGACCGTAATATCAACAATTTGAATGCAAAATTTGTTCCAGAACTCACATCAAACGAGTTTAATTCAACATCTCCGGCTGCCCAGGGACTGGGACTTGCCTAATTAATGCATGACTACTGCATATTATTCACGGTCATTTGAGAACCATTTCACCATAAACAAAAAACGCACTACATGATCCAGGTTTTGATTTGGAACCTCTTGCATAAACTAATGAACTGCTAAACATCAAAAGGTAAACTCAAAGCCGATAGGATTTCAACCCGGAACTCTGAGATAAAGAAATTAAAATTTCGATCGTGTACTCAAATAACAGAACAAACTGATATCCCCAGCTATTCATAAAAGAGTTCACGTTACAACAAAAGTCAACCGTAGGAAACACAATAGCCCTCAGGATCAAGCTGCCCCAACAACACTGCAGAAATCCGATTCGCAGCAGAACTTCCATTCAGACACAGGGATACATGTTTGCTCGGGCATAAATTACGTAATCTGATGACTGGGACCAGTAATCTATTCCTATCGGAACTAGGCACAATCAACTCGGAAATCATATTCAGGTTCACTACAAAATCGAATATGATATCAAGATTTCCTGTTTCAATGGATTTAGTATGGAATTCAAGATAACCATGTGGAGGTAGTGATCAGTTGGGATTTAGTATGAGATTACCTAACCTGTTCCAGTTAGCCAAACAAACTCAACGGTTCTTATCCTATCATCAATGTCCAAACTCAATAAAGACATTTAAAATTCCAAACCACATTGATGAAACAAACGAACTAGAGAGAAATCAAAAGAAAAACAGCAAAAAGTAAGCTAGATTCATATTTTTCGAATCCCCAGAGTATTAAGGAACTCACTCAACGTACACATACACGTACGGGGACCTACGTTTTTGTGTGTGTGTGTGTGTACATACATACATATATATATATATATATATATTTGCTTTCGCTTTCGCTTTCGAGAAAGAGACGCAATACCTGATTAAATACAGAAATCTCGAGAGCCAACTGTTAACAGGTGTTTGGATCTAGGGCACGAGACGGAAGAAAACTCAGAGAGAGAGAGAGAGAGAGAGAAGGTTGGATGGAATAATATGATTTGGACTAGTTATATAATATCGGCATGTCAACTCAGATAACATGCGCGAAACAAATTGGACGATCCGTCTGTTATGTCTATGTCTCTTCTCTTCTCTCTCTCTCTCTCTCTCTCCCCCACACAGATTTTCAAATTCTGTGTTTTTTATTTCCTGTTTTTTTTTTGGGATTTTGTTTGTTTTCTCATAGGTGATTACTGCCGTAGTCACGTAATCATTTAAAAATACTATCCGTTTCCATTCTCAATTTTCGCTCTGCATTCACGCTCTCAATCCTCGTTCTCGCAAATTTTAATATTCCATATGTTGGGATGTACTTCAAAGATGGTTTAATGCTCGTGTCCACGCTCACGCTCTCGCACCGGCTCACATACGCAAATTATGTCACCTAGGTCATAATGGGGGAGGGGGGTTGGTTTTGTCAAAATCTGTCTTATTACTGGTTTTTGCTGTTCCCACTTTAGTTGCTGGTTTTGGTTTAAGCTTTTTTATAACCAAGGCAGCTTACACGCAAGTAATTCCGAGACTCTAAAATTAATGACCAGACAAACTTTTAAACATGCGACTTCGTGGAAGGACAACTTCTTATTGCTTTTTTCATTTTCACTTAGCTAAACCCCTTCGTTAATCTCCCTCAAATCTACCAGTTCTAAAATTGTACTACAAAAACCAATGTTAGATGATTGTGAGATTTTAATTAGCCCTTTTTCTATCTCTAAAATTTAGTACTGGTGTTTTGTCTAGGAAGAAAAATAACAGGTGTACGATTTTATTTTGAGTGATGCTCCAAACACCAAATAGTGTACTACAGTATAATTTTTAAAACTATCTACATGGTTCACTCGAATGGTCTTTGTTAGGCAGAATTCTATTTTCATACCCTTTCTTTGTTAGTGATCTTGGTTATGACTTGAGCATCAAAATGTGATGTTCTTACGAATCGAGAATGCCAAAATCAACAACCAAGTGTATTTCTAGTAATGACTCTTAGTTTGGCTTAAGACAAACAGTTGTGTTTGTTGGGAAGGGGAAATTTGTGTGTAAACTGACACCAGAGTTATCGAAAAAGGTATCATAGAAGGGAGAGAATCAAGCCAAGTTTAAGCAACCCGGGCCTAAATAAGAGTGTGGATGAGTTTTTACATGCTTCGATTATAAGCTGGAGCACACTCGGCTGGTACGGATTCCATTCTGTTGTCGAATATGGGTCCACGTACAGTAATTGGTGTCCCTGAAGGGCAAGTTAAGATTGAGGCTTGGTGCCCAAATCTCTTCTTGATTTTCCCAAAAACCATTACCATTGAGGACCATATCTCTGACTTCTACTAGTATTAATCAGTGTTCATTCACAAACCTTGGCAGGGATTTCAGTTTGTACAGGCACTGTAAACCTTGGTTGAGACAAATCAAAAAATACCAACGCAACAACACTGACGGACCAGAACATCAAGAAGCTTGGAAAAATGGTCAACATTAATCCCACATTTTGAGTTCTGCCCACAAGAAAAATGAAAATAAAAAACACAAATCAACATACAAATTTGACAAGCACTCGAACACCAGCAGCTCAATCATTTCGATTATATTTTACTTTGACAATTACAACACAAGCCGATCGCGCAAAACTTTGAACTTGTATGCTCGAATAAATGTACAGGAACTATGGGTTTCGTATATTTCTCACATCCTCAGCACGATCTTGTGAACCAGCATTCTCACGAATATCCAATTTGTGCCTTTTAGCAGCCAGCCGAGGCCGCAACTACAGAGCATATGAACTTATTAGTGCTACGATATCTGATAAGAAAAACAATGCAGAACAAGAGAGAACGCACACATCCAAAAGACCAAAAGTTGTGCACAACGAGGACATGATCCTTTAACCTCGGGTAGAAAAATAAAACTTTGTCACTTACCTAGACATCAAGTTCAAAAATATAACATAGCTTCTTCCCTATTAGCCCATCTACTGTTAAATATTCTTATACTCCTTTGTATTGTTAGGAACTCTCTGCCAAATGAATGGTCAAAATCCTACTAACATAAGAATGTGTAAACCCTCATTCTCCCTGATCTGACAACAAAAACCATGAGAAATCAACCAAACCCTCCGCATGAATTGGCTCATTTTTTTTCATGGTAGTCTTTCTATGACTCAGCATGTATTCATACAACCATTAACATTATTTTGCCATTGACACAACTTTACATTTCCCAGTTTAATGCTACAATGTACTTATTAGTATGGCTCAGAAGACTCCATTCAGGAATCTCCCAGCTATCAAAAAGCGTGGTAACTAGATCACTTCTTATAACACATTGCCCACTTTTTCACGCTGTAATAGCCAACAGAACTTCGACATTCGCAGTGGATTTTGTTGCCCCAGTGTCCTATGCGCCTAGATAACAGAAACAAACTTCCGACTTGTTCCAGGTCATGCATGAGATTGCCCCCAAAACATAACCAAACCAAACCAAACCAAGCCAAGCCTTATGTCCCAATCACTTGGGGTCAGCTACATGAATCATTTTCCTCCATTGAGCTCTGTCAAGGGCCTCTTGTTCACACAAACCCATTATACTCATATCTTTGCGCACAACAGCATCTAATGTCAATTTAGGTCTACTCAAAGCTATCCTATCAGCTCTCTGCATCTCCTGGTCTACAGTAGACATGCCCAAACCACCTTAGCCTATTTTCCCTCAACGTCTCCTCTATAGGTGCTACACTTACCATCTCACGAACCATTTCATTTTTAATCCTATCTCGTCTAGCCTTACCACACATCCATCACAACATTCTCATTTCCGCTACACTCATCTTGCTCACCTGTTGTTTCTTAATATGTCAACATTCTGTCTCGTAAAGCATCGCTGGTCTTATGTCAGTTCCAGAGAATTTTCCCTTCAATTTTGTGGGTACCCTCTTGTCACATAGTACATCAGTAGCACTCCTCCACTTGAGCCACCCCACTTGGATCCTATGGGTCACATCATCGGCAATCTCTCATCTCTACAAATAATTGAGCATAAATACCTAAAATGATCACTCTTTGGTATCTCCTGATCTTGGATCATCACTCTTTCTTCATGTGCACTGTCGGTACCACTAAACTTGCACACCATATACTCAGTTTACTCCTACTTATCCAAAAACCCTTTAACTCTAATGCTTCCCTCCAAATTTCTAGTTTCGTATTAACACTTCTAGCGGTTTCATCTACGAGGACAATGTCATCTGCAAACATCATACACCATGGGATATCCTCTTGAAATTGTCTAGTCAATTCATCCATAACTAAGGCAAAAAGGTACGGGCGAAGGCTGACCCTTGATGCAATCCTACAGTGATTGAAAATTCACTTGTTTCCCCTACTGGTGATCTAATGGTAGTGACGGCACATTCATACATGTCTCTAATCACCTCGATATACCCTTTGGTCACTCCCTTTCTCTCCAGAACCAACCATATGATGTCTCTAGGCACCCTATCATAAGCCTTTTCTAAATCTATGAAAACCATATGGAGATCCTTCTTCTTTACTCTGTGTTTTTTACCAATCTCCTTAATAGATAGATAGCTTCCATGGTTGATCTTCCAGGCATGAACACCGTAGTCACCATCCTCAAGCGATGCAAATAACTCTTTCCCACAACTTCATCGTATGACTCATCAATTTAATACCTCTATAGGTTTTGCAGCTTTGAATATCCCCTTTATTCTTATAGATAGGTACTAGGGTGCTCCTATTCTATTCGTCGGACATTTCCTAGTCATAATAATCTTGTTGAATAACTTCGTCAACCAAGTCACCCCCAGGTCACCTAGACTTTTCCACACTTCAATAGGGATACCATCTGGTCCTAAGGCCTTACCCGGTTTCATCCTTTTCAAAGCTTTAACCACTTCGAACTTTGGTATTCTCCGATAAAACTCATATTCTATGTTCTTGCCAGGTACATACAACTAAAAAGTGATAAATATTTAAGTGTCACAACACAAACATTCTTGTGTGTCTTGCGTGAGAAGTTCAAGGGTTAGCTTGGAAGGTGCATATGCAACTTTGCAATGTTGGATAGTGTACCAACAAAATGCTCACGGGTGGATTCTCTTTCTTTTCAAACATGTGAACTTCCTACTCATTCACAGTTTTCGGAGACTTGGGACTTGGGTGAGGCCTAAGAAACCTTGGGACTTGGGTGAGGCCTAAGAAACCTCTGCTAAGGGAAGTTGGGGATTAAAACTTAAGGTATCCAATCGAGGGGATTCATTAAAATCAATCATACCATTTGGTAGAGAGAGAGAGAGAGAGAGTTGCATCTTCAAACTTGCACCTAAAGATTTTACTAAAATTAGTGCACACAGGTAATGGTACGAAGTGATGGGTGGAGCATGCTTGGCCATGTTATTAAAACCCAGCAAGTATGCTGACAAAAAATATATAACACCTCAGAATTATCAAAGGCCCGGATAGAAAGCAATGACATACCATCTCAATGTACTTTAATTGCTTCAAAACTTGATCTGTATCCAGCTCCTAAAACAGGCAAACAAATAGGTATAATGGTGAGAAGACCACAGCAAACTATTTGAGAACAACAACGAATCAAAGGCATCAAATTCAATCATCCGTGTCTCTAGAGTAAAGGCAAACCTAGCAATTAGATGAAAATTTTGAACATAGAAAGATGAATAATACTATAGAATCTTAGAATAAGATGAAAGACAAACGATGAGGCAGTACAGACCCAAAGACATACAAAAGAAGAAGAAAAAATTACCTGGGGTACAGCACAATCAGCATGAGCTGGATCCCAGAGGACAGCGCAGAAACATTCCCAATCGTCTGTTTGAACTTCAAAAAGAGGAGCCCTGTGGATACCATTAAGAGCATTGAGTACCTTGATCATAATAAAGATCCACTCAAATCATCTTGATACAGAATGAAATATTTCAAAATATGAAAATAGAACGGCAGATGAAAATATAGACAAAAAATTAGAAGTTGTACAGGCTCAACCCTAAAGCAGCAAAGTTGCAGTAGATTGTAACAATTTCAGCCACCAACTTAATGATATGAAGGATGACAATATGGAAAAATTAGCTCAATTTCTCTCTAATAAAACCAAAAATAGAAACTGTTGCTATCTTCATCCAAGTAATTTACTTCCATGCATGCATACCAATGTAATAGAACATCGAATACCCATAAGCCCACCAAATTGTAATCATCATCCTGGTTTTATCTGCTGAATACAGGACTCATGCGAACTAACTTATAAACTATTCTGACATTCTGTATCCCATGAACTTGAACTCCATTCTACTGCAAACAAGGAAAAACTTAAAGAGAAAAAATAGCAAGATGAATCCACCAGTAGACTATTCCCAAACCACCATACTGTATCTTCAATAACCTGGTGAAATCATTTGAATCAGAGATGGAAGTATTTCTATTTATTTCTCCTTCGTCTGATGAACTTATTAAATCAGAACTCCCAGCCATTCTTTCCTTTATGTACTGCAATATGTTGTTCAATGCCGTAATCTTGCTCCCCAATCACCCAAATGTACGGGGCATGGAACATAAATTGTTCCTCCACAAAGATGTAGAGCAGCCTTCATGACATAATCACATAGACCCAATCCACTTTCATTATTCCACACATCTCAAAAAAGTGTAAATATCTTTCAATACGAATCTCTAAAAATATGCAATATGGATCTTATTTGATACAGTAGATCGCAATTAGTTCTATTATACGAAACTATCAAAATCATAAAACCCATTATCAATTGAAAGATATAGACAATTTAAATCATGATACGAATGCCGAAAATGGACTAACAAACACAGAATCTATGATAACGGTATGCATGATCAAAGTCACTAGTCCTTATCAACAATACGAAAACACTAATAGAGGTATACCAGAAAATTAAGAACTGATACATATAGAAGATTGCTCTTACTTCCATAAAATAATAGGATGATAACATGTAAAGTTTCCGTGACTCTGCATTCCTCATTTCTTTTTTGACACATGTAACATACTAGCTCCTAGTGATCCAAAATGGAAATATTGATTCTTTTTGCTTACCTGCGCCACTTTCCGCAAATGGCTCCATCACCACCTTCTCCCATACCTTCTATGACTTCTCGACATTGAAGCCAATTACCAATAGAGCTGACTCTAGAAGGCTTGTTGGAATTCCACCCCTACAGGTATTGTAATAAAGTCATTTCTCTCTAGTATTCCTGCAATTCTACTGCCAACTGGAACTTTAAAAGAAAATATTATAAACAGAAGCCTCACAAGCAAGCTAACAAGCTCTGAAGGATCGATTTCCGATTGGTCCCCAATGGTATCAACCTCCCTACACCAACAACGAGAACCAAGAGAAGTTAGGGGTGAGACACAACACACATGGCAAGTGATTAGAACGAGCTTCGACCCTTCCGTCATGGAAACAAGATGTGCAAAGTTAACTGGTACTAACAGCAAAAGTAATCACCACTTTTCCACACAAAGAACCACAATTCCCAGAAGACGGAAAAAAAAAAAAAAAAAGAAACAAGTTATTCAGAATAGCTCATATGAGGGAATTTTCAAAAACCTCTCATTTCTAGTTGACATGTGCTTTTCTTCTTGGGCTTCCTTAAAATAAGATCACAGCTCAAACAAGCCACAACCTATGGGATAGCAGAGTGCAAATTCTGTTGATAAAAGGCACCATGTCATCATTCTAACGCACGATAGTTTAGAAAGCTGCATTTCTGCAAGCCTCCAAACAAATGGTGGACATTGGTTCGACTGAGGTGTCAAGCTCAAAGGTATCCAAGACAGCTATCGTCTATTGGAAGTCCTTTCCGTGGTCAATATAAGGTCGTGTTGCCCAGACGTTATAATGGGGAACAAAAAAGAGTTTAAGTTTTCAAGTCCATGTGATGGTTTCAGCAGATGCTTTTTGTCTACCCATCCAACTAACAGTAAGTCAGTAAGTAAAACTCAAATTTTTTCCTAAACCCAAACCTAGAACTCTTAAATCATAACGGAAGTTGAGAACCATGAAGGTTAATTCAAGAATATTGGTAGAACATACTTGACAGAAGGACCACACCAGTCAGGAACCTCTGCTTGAAAATCTTGACCAATTCGAACACCAGGTTCATATGGCTCAGTGCCTATCAACATGGATGCCATAGGACCTAACTCCTTTTCAGATGTTGCATTTCTAAATCTGCTCCTTTCACTGCTGATATTCACTGTTTTACTCTTAGTGTCCTCCTTCAAAATTTTATGTTTCTTTTTCGAACAAGATTGGCAGTACCATTCATCAACTGGTATCTTCCTTATACGAGGGTTGCAACAAGAGACATGAAAAGCCTCTTCACATTGGTCACAAATTAGCATCTTCACTGTAGTTTCTGGATGATCACAAACTTTGCATGTCCTTGTATAACTGCTGTCACAACGTGTTCCAGGAGTTCCAGCAGAAGGGTGCAGCCTAGTAGGCAAAACTCCTTCAAGCAGGCCCTGGCTTCTAAGAATAGAAATGAAAATTTCTTTTTCCGACCGATCATCATGCACACCATCCACAACCAATGCACTAGAAGAGGAGCATTCACCAGTGTCATCCACTTCAATCCTCAAGGCAGATGAACCAAGCTCCACATTTGACTTTGATGATGAATAACTATCATTTACACAGCCGAAATCTAAAGCCGTATGGATTTCACTTTTCAAGTCTTCTTTCGATTCTTTCAAACCAGGCTCCTCCCCAACTACACACCCACTGATGGATTCTGAGTTCAAAACAAGAACCTCCCTACCACATTCAACAGGAGGCATTACAGAAACCATGCGTCCCTCCTTGCCTACCACTGAAGCGGCTTCAGATCTGATGGCAGAAATACATCCTCCACTTAGATTTGCTGATGTAAGGGCTTGGAAAACAGAAACAGCATTCGTTTGGAGCTTTCTTCGCTTGTACACAAAAGCAGGTCTAGAATTCTCAGACATAGTACTGACAGTTGACAGCTGAGAACAACTACTTGCAAAATTTAAGGAGCACATATCATCTATATTCTTGTTCCCCACAATAACCGGAACAACTTCTTCGTACCCATCCCGAGGATTTTTCTCCCACTTTGGACACTGCTGCCAAGTTTCGTCAATTGAACCAGGAAGAGAACTCTGAATCAGCATCCTCACCTGACAACCTTCAATACTATTCAAGTGTATGTTGCTTTTGTTTACTCCCAAAAGAAGTAACTTAACTGTTCCCCTCTTAGTTCTGGCACGTCAGAGCCCTACTCAATTACTAAACCAGCTTCGTAGTTCTCCGACCCATTGACTCCAGACTGCTACGTCATCACTTAGCAAAAGCAATCAATGAATAAGACGAGGTAAATCTAGAATTTCCAAACGTTATCTGCATTCCGAAACACAATAAATAACACTAAAACTTCATTGTAATAAATCAAGAAGTCACTGATTCCAAAAAGATGCACAAAACATCAGTTGCCCAAAATGAAGTATGAAATTAAAATAGTTGCATTGCAACACGAAGTCGCTGATTCCAAAAATGTGCACAAAACATCAGTAGCCCAAAGCAAAGTATGAAATTAAAAAAGTTGCATTGCAACACCTCAGCTGTCATAGGGCAGGTCAAATTTGAAGTCAGGATCAAGGCTTCCCAAAGCAGGAATATTAAGCCTACCTCTTTATCCTCTCAGCTCTGCCAGAATTGGCACATTTCTCTCTAGCAGTGTAAAGGCACTAGGCGCATGCCTCATCAGAGCGAGGCGCAAGTTGTAGAAAAAATTAGAAGACCGATATAGGCAAAATTAGCAACACAAATAAACGCTTCTACTATTTCAATACCATAATACTAATTAATATATCCGTGGTTTTTTATTTGAGCAATGAAGACAAATAGCAATACAAAGTACTTGCGAGTGGTGACGGTAAGACTCTGTTCGTTTTGACTGTATAAAAGAAGAAACAAAAACAGAGCAAAGGAAGAAGAAGAAGAAGAAGAAGAAGAAGAAGAAGAAGCAGAAGAACAAGAAGAGGAAGAAAAAGAGGAAGATGAAAACAAAGAGGATGACAAAGAAAAAGAGGAGGAGGAAGAAGAAGAAA
>JAOTQK010000018.1:25895954-25920606 GCA_025642025.1 Rhododendron ferrugineum
CCCCCCCCCCCCCCCCCCCCACCCCCCCCCCCCCCACAAAAAAAAAAAAAAAAAAAAATCCCCATCCCCTAGAGGTCTGTACTCGTAATTTCGTTTAATGCATTTTCTTTTCACCCAAAAAAAAAAAAAAGGCCGAAATTTTTACTAGCTAGTAATAAATAGGGTATGATGATGCAACAAAGATTTCATCCAATTTTCAGGTCATAACTTTTAGTCAATCAACCTTCAGCTTTTCATTTGTAGCTATTTGGGTGATAAGGAAAAGTCTTACAATGGGTGGTTGGGAAAAAAATGAGATTAAAACAAAGGACAACAAAAGTTTATTGCAGAGAGAGAGAGATGGTGAAAAAGGTCCAATAATGCTATGTAGGATAGCAGACAGAGGGGTGCTTTTTGTGGTACTTGGGGAATAAAACACTGTCTCTATACGAGGACTGGCGTGATGAGTTTTTCTCCTTTTTCCTCTACCGAAATGTGTATATTAATATAGAAAAGAACAAATGATAAACATGAAAAAGGTTAAAAAGATACACTCTCTCCTTTTTATCTCTCATCACACTCTGTCCCTTCTTTCTCCCTTTTCCACTTTAGTACTTTATTTGAATTTCTGCTGGCTTTGTCTGTCCATTCAAAGGGTGATGTGGAACAAAAAAAAAAAAGGGGGGGCAGGTTTTAAGATCTGAGAGTAATTTTTTGAAATTGTAGGTCCCCTTAGCCTTGTGGACCCCTTTTCTTGTGAAACCTCTTTTGCATGAGAATAACACAGCAGAAAGGGGACAACAGTATTACTACCATTCATTCAAGGATCAGCTTGTTTTACTAGTAACGCGTACTTTGATACAAACTTAATCAATCACATAATTCTTTAAAATATCATGCGCTTCTGTTCTCAATTCTCGTACTATGCTCGCGCTATCAATTCTCAATCTCACGGATTTTAGTAGTTAGAGATGTAATTTAAAGAAGTTTTCACACTTTCGCTCACGCACGCACACTCAAATTGTGTGACTCAAGAAATGATGTTCAGATTGGAATTTATCATTTCTTAAACCATATATTTTTGGGAAACAACACGAAGAAGAGAATGTAGCTAGGGAGTGTGAATGTGGCTATATTTCCATTGCTTTAGATGTAGAAGTTATAGTTGATCTTGGCTGAAATCTTCTTTTGCAGCTTTTCAAAATCTGGTGGAAAATTTGCTTGTGTTACAAACGAAAAGCTTGTTGTATAACTATTTTTTCATTAGAAAACGATTTTTATATTCAACTTTTGTACACACAAATTGATAAAATTTTGTATGGAGTGTGCAAAGTTACATATAACCCTTTCACTGCAAAAAAAAAATTGTATTGAAACTTGCAGAACCACCAATTACAAAATGACCTTCTAAAGATAAACCTTTTACATTAAGCTATAATCTATTTCATTACACTAGACAAGGGTGATAAAGGACTTGTGGCTAACGCGAGAGAGAGAGAGAGAGAGAGAGAGAGAGAGAAATAAAAGGCAAAAGAAGGTCCACAAGCACACAAAAAATTCAAAATACTAAAAGCCCCAGTAGCAACAAGTATAAAGAATGAGATATGGTCTAGTCTTGTTAAGTTCTCTCTCTCTCTCTCTCTATTATTTCCCTCCTCTCTTACTCAAAACATTTTCCTTCTAAAGTCTTTTGTTGTCATTTGAAAACCTTGTAACCTAGTGGAACACATAATTGTCTTTCTTTCTTCCAAATAGGAAACAAATCTCTTTTTTCCAAACATCAACAAACCAGAAGCAACTGTGGTGGTGGTGGTAGAGAGAGAGAGGGGGGAAAAAGAAGGAAGAAGATACAGAGAGAAACAGAGTCGGTTCTGATCAAGAACACCAAAGGAGGGGGTGTGGGGGTGGGTATTTTGGCCAAGTAATGCGAACAGGGGCTCTTACAGTGCACCAGACCCTCACTTCAGAGGCTGCTTCAATACTGAAGCACTCTCTCACGTTAGCGAGAAGGAGAGGCCATTCTCAGGTCACTCCACTCCATGTAGCCACCACTCTCCTCAGCTCCAGAGCAAGTCTTGACCTCAAAAGGGCTTGTCTCAAATCCCAATTACCCCCTCACCACCACCAAACCTCAGTCCCTCTCCATTGCAGAGCTCTTGAGCTCTGCTTCAATGTGGCTCTCAACAGGCTCCCAACAACTCCTTCCCCTCTCCTCCATTCCCAACAGCCTTCTCTCTCTAATGCTCTCATTGCTGCTCTGAAAAGAGCACAAGCTCATCAGAGAAGGGGCTGCATTGAAAACCAGCAAAACCAGCAGCAACCACTTTTGGCCATTAAAGTGGAATTAGAGCAGCTCATTTTGTCTATCTTAGATGACCCTAGCGTTAGTAGGGTTATGAGGGAAGCTGGATTCTCTAGCACAGCTGTGAAAAGCAATTTAGAGGACTCAGTTTTCCACTCAGTTTGTGGTGGTGGTGCTGGGGTTTATTCCACTCCTTCTTCCCCTTCTCCACCTGAAATTAGCCATAGAGAAATCAGTAACTTTTGGCAAACCCATATCTTGAATTTCAATCCTGAGCAAAACCCACTTTTCTTTTCCCCTCAAAAGAAGCTCTTCTTTGTAGAATCTGTAAAAGAAGAAGATATCAAGTTGGTTTTGGAGGTGTTGTGTAGGAAGAATAAGAAGAGGAATACTGTCATAGTTGGGGACTCTTTGTCCATAACTGAAGCTGTTGTTGAAGAATTAATGGTAAGGGTGGAGAGGGGAGATGTTCCTGGTGAACTGAAATCAGCACATTTCATCAAATTTCAGTTCACATCAGCTCCCCTGAGGTTGATGAAAAGAGAGGAAGTGGAGCAGAACATTTCAGACCTGAAAAGGAAGGTGGATTGTCTCACATCAGGAGGAGAGAGAGTCATTATCTATACAGGTGACTTGAAATGGACAGTTGAGACAAGAGTTAATAGTGATATGGGGAGAGGAGATATTAGTGGGTATGATCCAGTTGATCATCTAGTTGCAGGGATAGGAAGGTTGGTTTCTGAATATAGCAATTTAAACAGCAGGGTTTGGTTAATGGGAACTGCAAATTACGAAACCTACATAAAGTGCCAGATGAAGCAGCCTTCTCTTGAAATTCAATGGTCTCTTCAAGCTGTTTCTGTTCCATCTGGTGGGCTTGGTTTGAGTCTTCATGCTACTAGGTGAGTAGTACTTCACCGTTTTTTGTTTTTGTCCTTTTGATGAAAAGATGTCATTATAGAGTGTTCTCACACACAACTTTTGACCAAAATAATGTGGCAGTTGCATTGTTTGAATTACTGAGTCCCTCCATGGACATTTTAGTCTCTCTTTTCTTTCTGTTCTGATTCAAAGGAGCTAATACATAAACAGACATTTTAGTCTACAGCCATATATAATATAGAAATTAAGACATACATACATTGGTTGGTGTTCTGTTCTGTTCAATAAAGTTCAATAAAAAAACTGTTAGGATGAAGTCCTTCCTGGTAATTTTGTTTTGTTGATTTCTCGTGGGTACCCTTAAAAAATCACGTTCTGATTACATTGAGCGGCTCGGATCATCAAAATTTAATTTGGAATTAACTTGGGGGGTTTTTTTAGGGGTCCCCGGAACCGCCCCGTATATATATATATATATATATATATATATATATATGAGAAACGCTACGATGACTATGTTTGAGTATCACATTTTGGATATCATATGAGGTGTCACCATTGCATTGATAAAATGTACTCCACTACATGACAAATGAAGCACATTCTATCAATACAGTAGTGACACATCACTTGGTGCCCAAAATCTGATATACTCGACATAATCACCAAAGCATTAATGATATAATAATATACAATGTGTCCATTTGAGGAGGAACCCTCCAAGGAGACTCACAAATAACAAATCACATGTATCAGTAAGTTAAGGTGTTGTCAAAAAGTGGAACACCAAGATTTCTTAATTTGAAGTTGGTGATTTATTCATATGTATATACGCGTGTACTAAAATGGAGTGTCCAATTCACATGGGGCTTCTATCCCTTGTCATGTGTATTGTGCAGGCAAGTATGGGCAGCTTTTTTGGTTTGTACTTGAATCTGGATTTGTTTTTATTCCGTTTACTAGTGTTGCCAAGCTTTCACGGTCTGAAACAGTCCAGACCATGCCACTGTGAAAAAGTAGAGTTGTTGAGACTCTTGGGAGAGATATGAATCACTGTCCTTTTGTTTCTTTCTTGCTTTGTCTGGATATATGCCACTCTTGTGTAATAGACATTCCTTGTTTAGTAAAGTAGGAATCAGTTAAAACAAGAATAGTTACAATTCAAGGTTAGAAGGTGCTGTTTTTCATTATGAATATCATTATTAGTGGAGAACAAAACAGTGTCCACTGAAGAATGCCATCAAAACTAACCAAATCAAACCGAGCCTTGAGTTACAATTAATTGGAATTGGCTACATGAATCCTTTCTCTATTGAGCTCTGTCAAATGAGAATGTCATTAAACCTACTATTTGTAAAATCATGGTTTTTTTTGGATGCATTAGAAGCTGTATTCTAGGGAGGGAATTGTTTGTTACCGCGGATCTTTTTCAGTAATATATAACATTGTTCGTGTGAAATACCGAAAAGAATATAAAGAAGTGTCCCTGAGAATTCAGCAGGTTAAAATGTGTAATCAGATTAAAATGATCATAATTTTTTGCACTCGTTTACATTTTCTAGTTTTCTTAATCTTTTAAACTTCTAAACAAAGTTGATAACAATCATCTGGTATTTGCAGTGGGCATGAGTCAAGGCTACCCTTCTCAGATATCCAATCTCAAGTGCTGGAAACAAAGCCTACTTTCACTGGAAAAGAGGAACTAGAAAAGCTCAGATGCTGTGCAGAATGCACCTCCAAATATGAAACAGAAGCTTCACTGTACAAAAGCTCTTGCAACACTAAGGACATGGACAAGGGTTCAACCCAATTGCCCCACTGGCTACAATCACAAGGCACAAAAGAGCATCAAAAGGTAGGGATATCAAGTCCAAAACAATCTTGTAGTATTAACTGGTCTGGAGGGTTAATTGCTGTATTTAATACTCCTATCAGCCAACATGTAATGTCTCAGTTTTTCAGCCTTCCGATACTGTTAAACCCAACATACCAGTGGAGGTAAACGTCACTTGTGTATTGACCAGTTTATGTTATGTACCAGTTCATAGCCGAATACCCAGTTCGCAGCCATACGGCTTATTCTTGGTTCATAAGACTGCTCTAAAGCTCTTTTCGGTTTTGTGATTGTGGAAAATTCACGACCACAAGACCCCATTGTTATTTATGTATTGCAATTAGGTTAAGTCCAATTAAATTCTTACTGTTTTCCCCTCTACATTTCAGGATGATTTGGTTGAGTTGAGGAGAAAATGGAACAGAATGTGCTACAGCCAGCATCAAGGCAGGAATCTTCAGAACAATACAAGCTCTTTTTTACTCGGAAATCAATGCTTAAGCGGAAAGAACTATTACACCTATGCAGCATCACATACATGGTCCCCTAATCTAAACAGCAAATTTCCAGACTCGAATTCGATCTCTTTTGCCCACTCAACCTCAAAGCCTATCCCAACCGCAACACCTCTGGCTCGGTTCAGACGCCAACAATCATGTCACATAGAATTCAGTTTCAGCAATGGGGATTATCAGAAGCACCCATCTCTGGAGCCAAACTTGGATTCTCTTAAGAAAACTGAAGGAAAGGAAGTGAAAATCACGCTTGCTCTCGGAAATTCCCAATTGGCTAATACTGATAAAGTGGTGGAAAGGAGAAGCGAAATATGTAAGAATCTGCAAGAAAATGTGCCCTGGCAATCCGAAATAATTCCTTCGATGGTAGAAGCTTTGATCGAATCCAAACCTGGTAAGAGAGGGACTTGGTTAATGATTGAGGGGAATGATTGGATAGGAAAGAGAAGATTGGCACGAGTGATTGCAGAATCAGTTTTAGGGTCAACTGATTTTCTTTTCCAAATGAACATGGGAGAAGAAACAGAAGGTAAGGTGAGACTTGAAAGAGCCTTGAATGATCGTAAAAAACTTGTTGTTTTGGTGGAAAATGTTGATTTGGCCGATACTCAATTCATGAAATTTCTTGGTGATGGATTTGAAACTGGAAAATTTGGAGAATCAAGGGAAAAGGGGGCAGATGATGGTGAAGCAATATTCATCCTAACAAAGGGTGAATTTGGAAAAGACCTGCATTCTGTTATCCCAATGAAACTGGAAGTCAGTGGAAAACTTCCAAATTCTGATAACAAGAGGAAAGCTGGGTGGGATTTCCCAAACAAGGCCAAGAATCCGAAAATCGACGGTAAAGAAAATGAGAAAACCAAAAAAGAGTTCACAAGGCAGTTGAGCTCCAACAACCTTGATCTGAACATGAAAGCTGAAGATGAGGACAACGAAAATGAAGCCAAAACCGGAGATGTCAGCCCCATTTCGAGTGATTTAAGTCGTGAAACTGGAAGTGACTCTAAAAACCCACATGGGTTCCTCGAAGTGATCAAGAACAGGTACATTTGGAACTGGGATTCGGCCCGCGAGAGCCAGGTGAAAGAGATGACCTTGTCCAAGATCAGAGGGTGTTTTGAAGAAGTGAATGAGAGTGAAGGACTGAATTGTCAATTTGATGTAGAAGAGAGGGTGATAGAGGAGGTTTTAGTTGGGTTTGGGTCTTTTCTCGAGAACCTGTTTGAAAAATGGCTGAAAGAAGTTTTCCGAAATAACTTGCAAGCGGTTAAAATTGGCGGGAAGGAGGAAGGCAAGAGGAGTGTTAGGCTATGTTTGGGGGAAGGGAATGAAGAGAGTAGTGGGTTTATGGGTTCAAGTCTCCCCATGAAAATCCAAGTCTCCTTTGTGGGTTGAGAGGTCCCTTGTAAATGGAAAATGACCTGAATGTACTGTGTTACTGCTTAAAAGTTATTAATACTAGAATGTTTCTGTTCTTTTTTCTTTCTCCTCTCAGCCTCCCTCTACAACTGTGTTTCCATCTTTCTCTTGTTGTATTTTTTTTCCCTTCTTTTTCTTTTGGATTCTTACAACATTTTGGGCAAATGGATCTCTACTGCATAAAATTTCTCTTTGTAGAGTAAATCTCACAATGCGATCTAATTAGCCTGCCAAGATGCAGAATAGTTTTGTTTTTGATAACCGAATGTCTCAGCCACTTTACGCACATTTCGACTAATTTTGTGATCCTGAAATAACTAATCGGACAAAACTTCCAATAGCCCCGAGCAGTCATATGTTGTTAAAGCTCGCTTGCGTTGCTAATAATCAGTGTTTTCCTTCCCATTTAACAGAATATAAGCACAAAATGGTGGACTTGGGGATGCTATAGTGCGTGCACCCCAGCACCAGCGTGAATGTGCAGATGATCTGATCATCCATTTCGGCATGAATGGCTCAGATACAATTCGAGTTCCTACACATTTGAATCGTCCATTGCTTGAATTAAAATATGAGGCGCACTACACTCTATAGTACGGGGGTGCACTATAGCATCCCCAAATCTCAAAATGGTATAGTATATGCTAGCCCAAGGAGAACATACTTGTTGTTTGTAGAGTGAAGCCAGATTATAATACTAGATGGACTTGGAGGAATATTTGAAGAAGTACGAAGCAGGTGGAAATCACTCACCACAAAGGTTTCTTAAACACCTTTCCATAGATTATATTATCTCCAATATTATAGCCCCTCCTCACCCACTCTTTTGATTGCAATCAATGCAATGGTGATCCATACATAGATTATTATTATATTATTATAAATAAGGGAAAGAGTAATCATATATATGTTCATTGGGCCAAAAACAGAAGGGAAAAACATACCCTCCTCTCCGCTACAAGCCAATGGCCCTTTTTTCAGTTAAACAAGTTATCTTTTTGTGTTGAAAAACCCTTCATCATTACTTTGAATTAATTGATTGTGCTCATCAAACGGAAGAATGATTACATCAAGCGGCGAATGTGGGGTCTGTGTTCCATGGTAGATGGAAATAAAACCCCAACCAATAATTTCAACTTTTTTCGTCGAGTTGATTAGGTATGATATGATAATAACCACATTACAGTGCTATAGAAAGGCTTGTCTATAATGGGGGAATGATGGGCAACACTACTAGTGCAAATGTTTTATTTTTCCTAAAAGCTCATATTGGTCATTTTGTCACGGTTTAACCATGTCGTTATTTTGTGATATTAGCGAAAAACATTGTATAAAGAAAAGGTTAACACATTGCACCAGAAGTATTGAATAATTTTGCTGCATTTGTTGAGTTTTTTTTTTTTTTTTGAACAAAAGTGAAGTTGTATTGATATCATATAAGCCTAACGACACTTACAATACGGAATTCATTGCAAATATCTTGGACAAAGCCAAAGTAATCATCTAACGGATACAAAACGAGAAAATTACAAGGCAGTTGATGTCTTTCCCCTCAATTCAGGCATCACCTGACGCACATTTTGCTAAAAGTTTATATTTCCTAGCAGTCTCAAAAAGAGATAAAGTGCCAGTCAAGAAAAAAAAACAGCAAATATCTAGACGATTAGACAAACTTCAAACAAATATGAATGCATCAATAAACTTCTAAAGGTACAGCAAGCCTCATGAGTTGCTCCAGCAAGGATATCATACGGGAGTAGTAGAACACTGTTGACACGGATGTCGTTGTGAAGCAACATCATCTGAAAGAACCTGATATGTAGACGTAATATTTGCCCAACGACAAAACTAAAAACTCTCACAAAAAGGAGAGACAAAACTCTCATAGATTAGACGATAAGTCATCACAAAAAAAGAGAAAAAAATCCTCACAAATTAGATGACAAGTTGTTGATTTAGAGAGAGAGAGAGAGAGAGAGAGAGATGCATTTGTTGAGTTAGTAGTGAGATTTTTTATATTCTTTTATCAGAGTTAATGGAGAGTTCTCAATGCCCTTGTACAATTCCAAATCATCATCTACTTAAAGAACCATTTAGACACCATCATTAACTCAAAATCCTCAATTATCATAGGCTCTCTAGTTTTGCTATGATGAAGGCCTCTTTTTATCATACTTTCATGAGTTTATTATCATCCCCATTGTCTCCTAATCAAACCTTCCAACACTTCAAAAGCTTGCAAATGGATTGCCTGAAAGTTTAGAAAAGATGTTATGGCTCTGCTAGGTTTGAATCTTACTAGCTCCTTCTGTGTTGCTAATAGCTTAGTTTTCTAGATACATGGAGCACACTTTTTTCGTGCTTCAATAGCGGCAAAATAATAACTAAGTCCCTATTATTGTGCAGTGTATATTCTACTATTTAGTATAGCTTTAGCCAATGCTCATTCTTTTTTCCTTTTGGCCTATGATTTTACAAAAACTAAAAGCAAAATTGAGTTACCTAACCAATTTACAAAACAAAAACAATTCATTATGCAATTCGTGCTCGAGAAGAGGCAATACTCCCTTTGTACTGCATAATTATTATTACAAACAAGAAATGAAAAGATTAAAAGAATCAAAAATAAAAGGTGGCTGGGTAATTAAATGGAATTTATCGGTCAAAGCATCCCAAGAATTGAAGCAGTCACATAAAGCAGAGCTGCTAAAGAGCAGATGATAAGAAAAATTTAACGACAAAAGAGCTGTGCTGTATCTGTTTATGATAGTCACAAATGAAATCAAAAGAATGAACAAAAACTAGCAACTTTTACTTCAGATCAAGTGTCTATCAATCTTACTCATGTTACAAAGAAAGGGAAGGAAAACTTGGATTAAATACAGAACCAGGGGAGAGGGTAAATACCAATAAAACTTGCATAACAGGGAAAAGAAAAAGAGACGCCAATATACAAAGAATGACACTAATTGCATGCTCTAATGTACATTTGTGAACCTAGGATTGCCTTCTATAAACATATACAGATATGGGGTGGTTAGACAAGATATTTCCACCCCCATAACTGAAGCAAAATACTACAGAAAAACTTAGAATAACAAAGAACTTACAAAGAATTTGACGGCGATGTTCTTGAAGAAGAAACTTGTAAGGACTTATTACTGTTTGACAAATCTACGGTCATTCCAAGGTCGAGCAAAGGTTTTAGTCTTCTCTCTACCTCATTGCGCAGTAAATTTATTTCTTCGACAATCATAGACATAGCAGATTTGCAAGAATCCTCATCCCTAAATGCCAGCGTCCATCTCCCATCAACCAAAGCATTTGTCTTAAGCTTTCCTTGAGCAGCATGTTTAGAAGTATCCACGAAGGGAAAAGTGGATGGACGGACCCGAATATGCAACCATCTTGAATGCTTATCATCAATTCTTGGCTGGAAGACGTAAAAACAAAAGCATAACCATGATGGGTTATTTGTGTTTTTAATCCTAAAAACTTTACAGTTTCTACCACATCGAGGTTAATAGCAAGAAGTATCCGAGAAATAGAAAGTGATGGATCTAGGAGGCTAATAGCAACAATCATTTACTTTTATAGTACTTGTGAAGAGAAGCATAGCACAGGCTCACTTACATTACAGCCAACCAAAGGGGCAGTAACACGAACTACTCCATAATGCTTTTTCAAAGGCAATTCTTCTGCAAGAACAATCCACCCTGACGTTCCAACAGATATTGCTATGAAGCAAAGATGGCGTTCTTTACCCCTCTCAAATGAAATCCTACAAGGCACTGCATCAACTGAACAGCAGCCAGCAGGGGGGAAAAAATCCAAAATGGGTAAGATTTTAATACAGTAGTCATCCTTCAATTTATAAAGCCAATAATTAAGTACATGCAAGCCATTGAATACCCGAATAAGAAACTCCAGATATGAATGTGTATGCTCCAGTGTTATAAAAGCAGCGGGGCCTATCCGATTAGGTCGGACTAACAATTAATCGCCGATTACTAATAAATATGCACCGATTATTCGACGATTAATCCAATTAATTGCTCGAAGGTGGCCGACTGCCCGACTAGCGCCTAGCGACTTTTAGAACATTGGAATGCTCACATAGCTACCCGAATAAGAAACTCCAGATATGAATGTGTATGCTCAAATAGCTGCTATCAACATACCGCAAGAGAGAAAACTAACCAAGTTTTAATTCTGCCCCTGGTTTGAGACAAAAAACATCCAGACCAGCAGTTTTTGCTTGGGGCTTTTCAGGGACATCTAGGGGAGGGTGGACGGGCGGTTGATCAGGCAAAGCTCCACCAGTAGAGAAAATTTGCACTTGATGGAGTAGAACAAATACCTAAAATGGAATGATGGTGATGATTACTGAGATATCAAAACGAGAACAATTAATAAAGAAATGCTGCTACCCAAAAGGACCCAAAAGAAATTTGCTTTCAAATTATTCATCAATGGATGCTAATACAGGATCAACTTCTGCCTCCTAGTTATTGCACATACATTCCCTAATAGGAAGTTGGCCCTCCACCATTGATATGAAAGCACACAAGTTGAAGCGCTAGCATGTATAATATTTTTATGTTCCTATAGAAGGGTATTGACAAAAACTGAGTTCAAACACAACCTTCACCAACTCGCACATTCTTTCACCAGCAACGAAAGACGACTCACCAGGAATAGCTGCAACAGGAATAATATTTTACATTATTAAGACGAGCATAACTACATACAAGCATGTTAACATAATGCTCTTTCCAAAATTGACGCAAAAAACTCCAATTCATTGATATTTTTACCTTCAGAAGAACACTTCTGTGATGGGAATAGCAAGCACTTGGGCTCTTTCCGAGGTGACGAAGCCTCAATTGCTACGAGTAAGAAGTTTTATTCATCAACATATAACTGGAACACTAGTGAACATAAAAGTTCCCCAACAACAAAAGTAGAATACCTCTTTTGCAGTTTTTCCACTCATCACAAAGGACTGTTATAAGTACGTCAGACCAGTTTCCTCTAGCCTCCGCATGTAGACCACTAGTGCAGTTCTTGTACGACTCCTATACATGAAGAGACCAACGCAAAAATATACAATTAACAATCAGATCATCTAGAAAAGACCGAGTCCAATATTAAGATATACACGAAACAGCTTGCAGATGTGTGATGAATGAACTGGGAAGATCCAACAAATTACGTTACACGACCGTATGTAAGATTATTTCAAGGCCACTCAAATTTTAATCAGAAAATGGTAAGCAGTCAGCAGTAGCAGTGAGAAAGACAGAAGGTGCAAAAAAAAACTGCTACTTGGAAAAGGAGTTCCGGTAAAAAACTAAAAATGCTCAGTAAGTTCAAGAAGATGCCACTTTTACCTTCGCATACTAACCTAGACTCGCCTCCGTAAGAGGCAATGTGAAAGTAAAAGCAGAAGATGTCCAATCAATATGTGGCAATATTTGAAGCTAAAAGATGAAGGAAAAAAAACTCCCTAATACAGATAGACTTAAAAGCCAAGACGTTGTTAAGGTTTACAAAATAATGGGACTTGAAAAAGTACACTTACTTAATACTGGGTCTACATGATGTACGTAACAATAAGATGGGACTAACCAAAAATACCAATAAAGACAGATGTCCAAAAAAATACATGGCAATACACAAAAACATGCATTCCCTAATACAGATAGACTTAAAAGACAAGACGTTGTTAAGGTTTACAAAATAATGGGACTTGAAAAAGTACACTTACTTAATACTGGGTCTACTCGATGTACGTAACAATAAGATGGGACTAACCAAAAATACCAATAAAGACAAATGTCCAAAAAAATACATGGCAATACACAAAAACATGCAAGGCCCTTGATTACCTCTTGCAGTGGCAGCAGCAAAACAAACAAAGTGTGCAGTCCTGCAAGGACTAATGCATTGTGCTTTTGATGGTTTTTCTTTGTTCTTCTACCATCCACAAATTCATAGAGTATTAACTTTCTTTTAAAAACTGACTCAATACCTGAAACCATACATCTTCTTTTCCCACAATGTGTATTACGAGACTTTGCATGATTAGAGTGAAGGCTGAAACGTGCAATTGAGATTGATGGATACTAGATCAGTAACCAACTAATATTACAGTTTGAGCACTCTGATGCTAGTATAACTACATCATCATGATTACACGAGATGATACACATGTTGGTCACCAGTACAATAATGACACAAAAAATCCTTCGTCAACTGAGGGAACACGGACCCTATCTCTTCTATGCATCAAAGAATATCTTCCTTTGAACAACTTCAGATTGCCTGGGTTCTTTTGAACTAAACTAAATTAAAGTTAATTAATGTAATATCCACCATCAATAGAAGCTATCTAAAAGTAAATCAAACAAGATAAGACAACTTCATTACATGGTGTATTATCCGGATGTATAGGAAACAACTTACTTTGAGCAGCTTTAGATGATGACTGTTAAACTCTGCCTCACTATAAGGAAGCAACTGCCGCAAAAGCCAACCTCCATCCCATAATGTTTCTGCAGAAATATTTGACCGGCAGAAAAGACTGACCAAGGCATCGAGAACCTAAAATAAGTTTATATACCTTGTCAGAATAGAAAAGAAAAATTGATACTCAAAACAAATTATGAGTTCATTAACGTCCCTTGACCAAGACACGAAGCGTGAACTGGCTCATAAGCACAGCGTGGTTAGGCACAAAGCAACATAATCATTAACCACCATGCAACACACCTAATACGACACCAATTTTAAATTTCCCATAAACAGGGCTGGCAGAGTACGCTTATTGCTACAAATTTGTCAACAAAAACATGAGCAAAGGCTACTTCAGTCATGTAAAATCAGCAACTTTTCTGCTATGAGAACAGCATTCCGTATCCCTTTCGTACTTCAAATTGCTCATTATTACATCTACACTCCTTTCGTCATTGCTTTTTCCTAAAGTCCTCGTCCAGTCATATTTGTCCTCTCTTTTGTACCCTACATGCCGGCTGGGGATTGGCTATTTGGCTCGAAGATGAAAGCAAGCACAGAGTCCAAAAAGCTTCAGTGAACAATGAAAGACGATAACAGAAAGGGGAGGAAAGGAAGTAGGGTGGTGGATGGTAAAGGGAAAGAATGCAAAGGGTCTTAACAAATCCAAAAATATTGCAGGCATGGTGTGTTAAGAAGAGACCAAGTACAAAGACATTTCTACGGAAGTGATGAGAAGTTCTAAAGGTGACAAGGGTAAATTAGGAATTTTAAGGCCATGCCCGGACAGGAGGTGAATTCTCATCACGTAGTACCCAAGAATTCTCAAAAAAAAAAAAAAAAAAAACCTATCTAGAGTTGAGGTGAGGTAGGACATTCTTTGTTTCACCCATTATAGCTCTACAAGAACGCAGTTTAAAAAACAGTTTTGGGAAGTCAAAGCTGTATCAATTCCAAGAGAGAGACAACACAAGCTATCGATTGAAGGACACTTTGGTGGACTTACAATTGGAAGGGGGGAGGCCAATCGGAGAAATTCAAGCAATACTCCTCCTATGTCTAGAATTTAACAAAATTTAGTCTCCACAAATTGCGAGAAGCATTCACAGATGCTACACAATCATGTTTCCTCATCTATCTCAGACACCATGCCAACAATACTCATCTACAAGGAACTCATGCAAGCCCGAGCACCTCAAAATTCAGCAACGTGTGGACAATGGAGGATGGTTTGATTGAATTACAGAGAGGATGATGGGACAGATAGCAAAATTCAGCAACGTGTGGACAATGGAGGATGGTTTGATTGAATTACAGAGAGGATGATGGGACAGATAGCAAAAACGTTGCCCAACATTTGCCAAGCTAAAAAACTGAGGTTCTTAAACAAAGACTCAAAGAGATGGTAAGTATCTGTCAGTGAGGTGGTGAGGATGGCTAATTTGTTGAAAGGGATATAACTGAGGCTGGAAATTTATACAACTAAAAGTAAAATAGCAGGGACTATAGGAGGCGATCAGCCAATTCAGGAGGAGGTTATTGGGACTCTTAATAGCATGAGCATCAATGGCAGTTAAAGTACAAGACCAAATAAATAATATGGAAGGCACCAAGGGCACAGTGGCGACAAGGCGGCATAAGTACTACATATCTTCAATTTCCTACCACAAAATACTGTATCTCTACCTGATGTATCAGTTTACTTCTGTAGTATGGAACGAATTAATCTTATAAAGCCCTGACATGATGCAAGTGCCTAAGAAGTAAGAACCCAAATGTAGTATAGTGTAACCTTTCCTTCCCTATCCCCTTCTTCTATCTATTCTTCAACGACATAGAAGCTCTTCGACCATAAAAACAAGGGAAGATGGCCACAACCACTGCATAATGAATAAAGATAAAAGAAAATAGAAGTAACACAACTATATTCTGGAAGTGAAAAGAGTACTTGAAATCTGTGTACACGAGGGCTCACTCCAACTTCTGGACAAGAACATGACAACCCATATTGATCCTGCTCACAACCGGGGAGAAAGGAAAAAATGAAGCACAAATTACTAGACAATCACACAAGTAATATGAATGGCAAAGTATAAACTTGCTCAATAAAAAAGGCACGATTGAAATAATTCAGTAGACAAACGTAATTCCACCAAGCCAGAAAACACTGGACAAACTTTTTCATCATATATTACTCCTAGTATCGTGCCAAGAACATTCTAGAAATATTTCTTTAACATATTTCGTTAAGACATTGAAAGTTAAACCATCTTTCATGGTGCAATAATCATACAGTGATGCAAGATTCCTACAGCTCTGCAAAGCACAATATAAAGTTGCTTATCCAGTAACTGTGACTCAGACAAATGTAAAAAGCATTATAAATAACCATTGTGCGTCAAGCAATACCAAAAGATTCAATGAGAAGTACAGAAGTAACTATGCTTAAGACATGCAGAGAAAGAGGAGCCACAGGGCAGGGAGAGGAGAGATAGAGTGTGCCATACAGGAGTAGCATACCTTAAGCTTTTGCAAATAGCAATCATGTTCATTACTGACCCCATCTTTCATCGAGCTACTTTCTGAAGAAAAAAGCTGCTCTTCGCCCGAGCCCTCACCCACCAGAGCTTGCTGAAGTCAAACAAAGAAGAAGGCATTATACTTCAACCACTCAACAGATAATCAGGGTATACACACATATCGAGCATATAAAACTGAACTTCAAACCTGATGACCTCAATCCAACAGATAAAAATGTTATTGAAGCTAATTGAAAATTATAGCCATGCCATTTGGAAGGTCATTAGCAAACTTAACCTACATTAATCTCTACCCATAAACTTTGAAAAGTCCCTCAAGAGATAGATAATCTTACTCCAAAAGTTCCTAGAACATGCAGCCTTTACCTGGATTACAAAGTGAAACAGTTCTATACATTGCTGCCCCACATTCAATGGAACATTAAGGGAATCATAATATGGACTATATGACAGCAATCATCAGAAAATAGCCTCCAAAAAGTCATGCAGTCAAGCAAGACTTTTAAGTGTATGAATCCATAAGCATCTACAACTTTTGATATTTATCAAAAACAGGGGAAATTTTTTGTCAAAAACACGTATGTAATACTCATCATTTTAATACATTTTGTCTGCTATAATCCACCCAACCAATAGCAGAGTTACGAAGATTTCGACGATGGAATTAACTTCGATGTATCCAAATTCAATGGAGAATCAGAAGTATTCATTAATGGGATCCACAAACTAGAAACTTTTTAGTTAGGGTATTGATGCAAGAATAAGGAGGAACTCATTGTTGCAAGGGCTCACTAACAAGCGCAGCAAACCTTCAGCGGTTAAGTAGGTTTTTGGCTATGGAAACCTATTAGGCTCTATGGAGCAGGACTGTAGGAGTAAAAGATTAGTTCGGTTAAATTTCAGAAGTTGCATAACGCTGGATTTTAGTTCGGTTAAATTTCAGAAGTTGCATAACGCTGGATTCTAGTGAAAATGTTGCTGGAAGCCCGGACAACATAGCTTTATGTTTAGGTGTGCATTTAAAGGCCAAAGTGCCAAAAAAGGTTGGGATCATTTCTTAGTTGCATAACCTCTTCCTCGGGGTGATTAATCCAATCTAAAACATCGTCCATGATCCAGAGCAAATAAGGTACGATCGCCTACACGATTTTGCTTAAATACTCGCTCCGTCCCAATTTGTTTGTCCATTTTTAGGAACCCAACTTTTTAAGGGGACATAATGATTGCACCTAAAAACATTTAACTTTCCAACATTTACCCTTTTAACTTTTTTAAAAAGTTACTTTATTTGAAAAAAGCAAGTGCGAAAAGAACATTTAGTTCATTAAAAAGTCAAATGGACAAACATTTTGGGACATTGAAAAGTCTAAAAGTGGACAAACAAATCGGGACGGAGGGAGTACCTCATAAGAATCGAACCCTATTCCAACAACGCAAATAAGGTACCTTACAAGCAAAGTACACTGCAAATTGGGGGACTTGAGGTAGCCACAAAATACTTGAAAGTGGAGAAACGTCCTTGAGGGCACTTTGTAGGACCTATGTGACAGATAACTCGTGCCAACCAAGTAGGTTACAACAAATGCACCAACTAAGAAGTTTAATCCAAGAGCTAAGCATAAAAACTCCTGGGATTACAATTATGTCTTAAACCCATTCTGGTCAATCAGATTATACGGTTTAATCTTCTGCACCAAAATTTGATTGGTAACAAATAACATGGTTCTATCAGCCTTTTGATTGGATAGCAAGTAATCCTACATTATGGCATCAATCTCAACACTTGTGATGACAAATCAATACGAAGAAGTTTAAGACAGTCAGGATGTGTATCATTTTCCCATTTTCTTTCCCTCTTTTTATGCGTGTGTTCTTGCGAGTGCACAAGTCTCCTTTTCATTAAATCTTGAGTTGTTGGAGTGGGTCTTGAGTTGTTGGAGTGGGTTATGCATATCCACCAGAAGAATATCAAAGAAAACTCAAAAATTCCATAGAGGCACACATCCAGACAGAGCAAGCAGATAAAAATGTAGCAGCATACCAAGGGTGAGACAGAAAATGAAATTCCAGTGTAGACAAGAACTCATCACCACGCAACAGTATATATAAGTTCATAGATAAGAAAGCTGGAATCACACGATGTTATCAAATAATGTGAAGAATAATTACACCACAACATACCAGTAAGAGTTTTTTATGTTGTTTGCGTTGTGGAAGAATTCCAAGGGCATCTAGCATTGTTTCATCCAGTTCTACAGCCCCCAAAAATTGATGAGAAAACAGTTGTAAGCAGTAGTCAAGTACTATGGATGAGTCGGATGTACAACCTTTAGTTTGTAAAAATGTAGCCAACACGCTCAACGAACCCAAGACTTGAACATCATCCCCACTAGTAACATAAGAAAGCAAAGCCTCCCTTCACAAAGTAGGTCAATTATCAACACAAGTATGATTTTAATATTTAAACAGAAACAGATCACACTCTCTAGCGTGAGAAAAGAAAGCCATCTGAGTAGTGAGTATATTACTAAAAATTATGTATTGGTTACAAATTAGAGCATCCTCCCTGTGGAAATAAGTTATAGGCTTATGCAAACAAAGCTAATATTTTCCCATTGCTTTAGTAACACCTTAGAAAAGTTACTATAGAAAGATACAAGATAGGCAGTCTGATAAGTTGAAGACCCCATTATGTGTGTTCTGTATCGTTGCTAGTTACCTTCTCACCCTTTCTTGCCATTCCACGTCAATAAAAGTAGAAGGCAAATCAGCAGAATATATAGATAGATAAACAAATAAAAACAAAGAGAATAAAGCAAAACAGAAAAGAAAATTAAAAAGTAAGTCCAAGTGAAAAACAAGAACATAACATATATGTGACATAAACAAATCAACAAACAACTAAAAGAGAAACAAAAAAAGAAAAAATGTGAAGCATTTCTCTACTATCATTTTCACGTACACCTAAGCCATATGCTGCCTCTTATTCCAGAATGTTAAGATCAAACATAAAAGCCTCATATTTTAAGACCTACTTGACTAATTCAACAAGAACTATAGACTACAGCAGCAGGACAAAAAAACTAGAAGCAAGTCATGATGTAAGTCACCTTAAAGCTGTCTTCGAACCATTAATATTATGTCGTATGACATCATCTTGCAAGTTAATGTCAGAACTGGAGTTCAATACGGTAACTCTTAAACTTCTGCTAACCACCTCTGGGATAAGTTTATCATTGTCCGGCCTATGGTTTTCATGAGAAAAGCCAGTACCGGGCATACGGCCATTGAGTTTGGCTTCAGAACGCGGCATAAAAGCTTCAATAGGAAAGAAAAGAGCAGCAGCAACCAAGTTTGCCAAATCTTTAATTTTGACTATTCGCAAGATAGAACATAGTAAATACAGAGAAGTCATGGGACCGATCTTCATTCCCTGAATTTATAGGAGAACAAAAGGTTAGATTTGTTAGAAACAGAAAATCTCGTAAATATAGCTTAAACAACGAAGAACAAAACAGGCAAATCCATCCTGGTAACAGAACACTAAAAAAAATAGTAAAAGGATAAGAAGATACTTACATCAACATCCTCTCTCCTCAGTGAAGGAAGAAGCAATGGAAATATCAAGAGTTTCAAGATGCTGTCAGTTAGTATCCTCCCAACATCAGGAATCCCGGCAGAAATAACATCACTAAAATAGTAAAGATTGTCTTCAATTTCATCTACAGCTGAGAAAATGGTAGAAGTTGATACAGGGCCACTGTTCCTGTCTCATAAACCAAATGATACATCTTAGAGATAAGTAAATGTCGTTCGCCATTGCCATCAAACAGACAATTACAATACTTACTTCGAAGCATCCAACGCCAATGTATTTAAACTTATGCACTGTTCTCGGAAAAATTTAACCAAGTTCAAAAAATAGTCGGCATGAGGGTCGCTGCTGACATAGTCATTCACACATTCATCTCCAACTGGAAACAAGGTAATGAAATCAAAAAGTTGCTGCAGTGCTACAAATTTCCATAAAGAGCGCACAAAAAAATCCCAGATGAGAGTGTAACAACATACCATGATAAACATTGAGTGTCAAAGCACGTATAGCTGTTCGTACCATGCTTTCTTCATGAAATGCAAACCTTATTGCCTCGTCATATAGCGGAAAAGCAACTATTTGATCCTAGATGTACCAAAAAATTAACACCACAAAATGCAAAAAAAGAAAAAACAACAAGTGTCACATCAGCAAGGAGAAAGAGGGGAGTGATTTGAACCCATAGTTAAAAATACGACGATACATATGCTTTCAGATAATATTAATAGCAACGCTACCTATGCTTTAAAATTACTAAATTGACATATAACTGCATAACCAGGAATAATAAAAATGAGAACCATCTTGGGTCCTCAACTTTGTGAATGTAACTTGTGATTGTGATACGTTTAACCAAATCACATATCTAGCCGGATATGGAGGCAGGAATTGCCTGTTGTGCCAATATCATCTATTCATGGCATGGAAAACACTGCTATACTAGATCATAGGATGGATGCCATGTGTTTGACATGTGAGGCAAGGTTCAACATAACCACCTAATTCATGAAGTTTAACTCTTCTTTGGGACCTTATCTACCAAACAAGTAAATCATTGTTCCATAGAAAGCGCCAATCTAATTGTACATGCAGGTATAACAATGCCAAAGCCAGTAAGGGCTCGAAACAAAGAGGAAGAAGGAAGAAAAGAGCCCATGAAGACAAGATGCATAGGTAACAACTAGCAATAAAAAATGTAGCGGGTGAAGCCGAAGTTAGGACAAATTATGATTCATGCGGTAAGAAGAACCAAATTATGATTCATACGGTAAGAGAACCTTGCAAACCTTAGTGGGCAGTGAACATGGTACAAGGACGAGACTGATGTGAGCAAGATAACGCAAGCCTATACTCCAATTGCTCCATCATATTCAGCTCTAAGGTGAAACACAGCCACAGCCCACGAGTAGGCACTGCAGTTGCTCCAAATGGTGACAAAATGGTAGTCGAAAGAGTGACCGACCTAACAAACGCTGGCACAGAAAAATGTTGGCCAACTTTGCAGACAATTTTACCGATCAAATGGTGTCAAAAATAGCCTGAAAGAGAGTTAACGCGACGCAAGTACAAGATTCCCATGCAGCTTGTCATGAACAATTTTGAGTTACGGTAACGTGCATGAGATGCTATCAAAATTATGAATTTCACTCAAGTGTGCTTCAAATGGCTTTCTTCCTGCGATGGCATGCCATAAGAAGCAAGAGTCTAGTTCAACGAGAGAGAGAGAGAGAGAGAGAGAGAGAGAGAGAATTAAGGTAGTGACTTCAATCAGATTGAACTGAGGCTCTAAGAGGCTCTGCCTCGTTGCTGGCCTAAGATGGGATGGGCAGTATGGTGGGTCGAAGCTGCATCGAGTTGAGCTGTGGTGGGTCAAAGCACTAGGTCATATTGGAGAAGAGTAGAACTCTCATTAGTATATGCACTGCTTCGTCTATCAAATGGGAGTTACCTTCAAGGTTGAAGTGAGAAAAGGGTTTGGCTTATGTAGATCAAAAATGATGAATGGGATTGTGGCACTCCACTCGCCGCCAATGAAGAAGGATGCCGCCGAAAATAATGGAACGCTGTTTTGCTCTGCTGGATATGTAGGATCCCGTATAACAAGCGAGCTCTTTACCCTAAAATTCAAACATGTGAGCACAAAATGCTATCCTGCTCTATTCTTACGTAGCAATAATGACTACCTACATAAATGTTATTCCTGCTGAGAGAGGAAGAGGGATATTAAGGTTCCACCGCAAGAAGACAGAAGGCTTCCATGAAGGCTTGTGGTGATGGTGCTGTGAAGGGGTTTGGTCAAACCGGAGTAAGAAGGGGGCTCGAACAGAGGTTCAACTGTGAAGAGATTCAGACATGCCAGAGACACAAATGTGCCATGAGGGTTGTGATCTCTGGCCACATTATGAAGAGGCAGAGATAACTGATGGATCGGCAAGAATCTCCAGCAAATGTCAACAGTTTCTGACGAATGTGTTCAACCAGCTTTGATACCACGTTAGAGGACGCCAAAAATGTGAGTTTTGCTATTGCAAGAAACTTGACTAATAACCTAGTCCACCAAAATAAATATACGGCGAATTCTATCTTACCCGCGATAAAAGGACTAAAAGAAAGACTAAAATCACCTTGCAACAACAATAGCTAACAAGAAAACAGTGTCTAACCAACCTCAGAAATACTATACGTACAGTGATAAAACAAACAATAAGACCACAAAATCGCAGGAGGTTTAACAGAAAATTTGAAATAAAGATTAAAGAATTCATTAACAGGAGAAACTTACATTTTGAGTCTTAACAAGCAAAGAAATTGTATTCCTGTTCAACTTTCCACTTATTGCTCTTCATAGACAACAGAATTGCAGTTAGAATAAAGTACTAGTTAGTACCATATTAAATACAAATCACATATAAAAAATTTACAGAATACAGACGGCAACAAAAGCAGTAACAACATACCTCAAAAAGGATATGTAGTAAGACAATAACTCTTCATTGCGGAAGTCAAAGGAATAAGTTATAAGATAGTTAATATGTTCATTACTGAACATATAATCTGCAATTTTTTCACAAACAACAAATCAACCATGTTGTTCAAACGAAATGAAGAAACCGTTTGTCAAAAGAAAGGTTTCTTGTTCCACAGCTTACAGATAGCGTGTTCACTTTTGAGGTTCTGGATCATTATGCTTATTGTTTGCAGCAACTGGAGAGAGATAGTAATGGTTCTACTAATCTTTAGCACACGTACAAACTCCCCCATGACCTGCTTCTCCATGAAATACCTGCCAAAGAACCAGAATGATGTCATACTGCATAAACATATACCTACAGGTATGTACCAAACAATCTTACTCAAAAAAGGCTGAATCATGCTGGTCTCCATAAGTTATCAACTCCGCAATTGATCTCAATGCCTCGATGACAAAATCCTTAAAACAAGTTATAGAAGGATAATATTATAACTTCACGGTAGGAAAAAAAACGGCAGCGAAAGCATCTAGCTGAATGCCATGGATAGAGAGGAGAAAAAAAGAAACTAGAAAGATAATATGTACCTTGTTAACTTCATTAACAACTTGAACCTTCATCAACTGATCGGTTAGATATCTGTGACAAATAAAACCACAGTTCAATTTCGTGCTCTTTTTCAGCGCAAGTAGAGTTTACATCCCCAGATATTAACTTCCCGCTCAAATTTCAAACTGTGTGTTTTGTAATCCTTGCATAAGTCCAATCCTCAACATGAAGGGTCCATAGCATAATGTATCGCATCTAAACATACTCTACTCTCCAGCAGTATTAATGCTTAATCCAATTTTTTGAATCCACGGCTACTGAAACGGAAACTTTTCCATCAAAGCAAGTAGGGGCGATAAAGGAGCTGAATGAGCCGAGCTAGTTGTTCGAGCTTGGTTTGAAAATTTAACCGCTTCAAAACGGAGTTCAAGCTTAGCTTGTTTATGAGACGAACTGATCTCAAACAAGCCTTAATTGAGCTGAACACCACGAGCCAATCTCGAGTAGCTTGAATTTTTTATACGTCGAACGAGCCGAGTAGTGGCTTG
Organism: Rhododendron ferrugineum; assembly: GCA_025642025.1. Classification (NCBI taxonomy): domain Eukaryota; kingdom Viridiplantae; phylum Streptophyta; class Magnoliopsida; order Ericales; family Ericaceae; genus Rhododendron; species Rhododendron ferrugineum. The sequence continues at coordinate 25,919,606 of JAOTQK010000018.1, forward strand.
TTCGAGCTTGGTATGAAAGCTTAACGAGTTTTAAAAAATATTCAAGCTTGGTTTGTTTATGTAACAAACCTACCTTGAATGAGCTTTCAATGAACGAACACGAGCTCGAACTACTCAATTCGTTTACCAGACCTATAAGAAGAAGGTAAATATCCAGCTACTTTTCTAAATTACTATTGGGCCGATGACTTTCAAGCTCTTTCTCAACGCACGTAAACTCTGTGCCCCATAACTTTTATGGTCCACTCAAATTCACTAGAATTAGAACCCAATAGCATCTATTCATACTAAATTACAACCCTAGAAAAGATGACGAATGGAACAAAGAACGGCAAAGCGAAGAGTACCTACCTGAGTTCATCCAAAGAGAAACGATCCCTTGATCGCCAGAAGGAAAACCACATGATTGGAATGATCAGGCCTTATCCGGATCGAAAATCATTCTTATTCTAACTTCATATAAGAATCATTCCTCATAGAATAAGTATGGATTGATTGGATTTCGAAAAACTGAGAAACAATTCAAAACTGCTCCACCGTTCGATGGGTGCATCGGGGCGAAATTGCCGAATTTAGAGAGTTTTAGGGTTTCTCACGTAGGGTACCTCAGAGACAAGATTAAATTGTTGATCTACGAAAGTCGATGTCTGTGATGAGAGAGAGAGAGAGAAAGAGAGAGAGAGGGTGTGTGCGTGAAGGAATATCAACATAGAGATTAGGGATCGTATGTAGGAGCAATGTAATAATGAGGATATGCCAAGAAGACATAAAGGCCCGATGTTGAAGAGATGCGACTTGCGAGCGGAGCTGGCATTCGAGTTCCCGGTTCGAAATTACTAATACAAACCCGGTTCGAAATCTAAACCGGTTTTGGAAAAAAGAATCTATCCCACCAACTCCAACCACGCTCTATGATATAATGCTCTAAGGTCCCGTTTGATAACAGGGATAGTTGGATGGGATTCGTAAGGAGATGGGATTAGGATTGGGATTGGTAATGA
>JAOTQK010000018.1:25957570-25982387 GCA_025642025.1 Rhododendron ferrugineum
GATGTGGTTAGATTTAAAAAAGAAAAAGAATCAAGGGACATGATGAGGGTATATCGGTATTTTAATGTTAAAACCGTTAATATGGATGGAAAATATGACGGCAGGGGATCTATCCGCACATTTTCAAAATCACAGGTAGGTTATGTGGTCAGTTATGAACCACGAGGGAGGTATCCGCACATAGCAATAACCACAGTGGGTGAAAGTGGACTTTCCTATATTTATATTGCATATATAATTGATTCGAATTATATTTGTTGTTTATGGAAGTGTGTGTGAGAGAGAGAGATCTAGAGAGATCTAGAGAGAGAGAGAGAGAGAGAGAGAGAGAGGGGACACACAAGCAGTGCTAATAAGGAGGAGGATGGCTGAGGAGGAGGGGAAAAACAACTCTCCCAGGAAGTTTCAGTCGGTGGTGCTGCAGAGAGGTCTTTCTGGTATTTTTTTGTTTGAGATTGGCAAGCTCGATCCGTCTTATATCTAATTTCTCACCACGGCACTCAATTCCAAGACAAGCCTATAGATCGATCAAGTGCTCGATCACAATTCCAAGACAAGCCTATTGATCAAGTGTGTACGTGCTCACTGCTCAGGTTAATTGAGGTATGTATATATGTTGGTCAACATATACACATATATACTTCATCAAAACCAAATTAAGCATATGTATATATATAAAAAAAATGAACATACACATACATATACACACAGTACTTCTTTTTTCATTGCGTGCATTTTGTTCTTGTTATCTTTTTCATGTTAAGGGAGTGAAAATTTACCAAGAGAAGTAGCTTAGGACCGCTGAGATAACCTACATCCTAAGATGGCATGGTCTCTCTCTCTCTCTCTCTCTCTCATATACGTGTACTATAAATCAGAACACACCTAACATTCGGTGACATTTGATTTGTTTGTCGATGACAAATACCGCTCATCTGCTAGTCAATTATCAATTCTTCTTCTTTTTCTTTTTTTTTTTGAACATCAATAAATTATCTATTCTCCTTTGAAATAGAGAACTCTATTCAAAATTTCCCCCCCAGTTTCCATTTTGTTCTCCACCGATTGTTCTAGTAATATTTTAAAATTGCAACGGTTAAAATAATTTAGGGATAAAATAAATCAATATAATTATATATGTTCATATGTCATTGCATTAATTTACAAGTACTATTACAATAATTTGGGGAAAATATATCTATCCACCCATCCATAATTACTAATAAACTAAAGAGGTGTATATATGATAATAATATCCACTCGACACTACTTTTTTCTAAAAATATCAAGAAAGTCCACAGAATTCGACATCATCGTCTCCGCTTTATTTATTATCTTGATGACATTTGGCTTTGTTTTTTTAAAGTGCTTTTGGAATACTTCCAATCCAAGTTAAATCCATGTAAGTTTCCAATTTTGGTGTTTTAAAGTTTGCTTTTTCCTATGAGAAGAACCTTCTCATATACGTTGAGTACATTTTGTGATAGCTAGAGACTTTCTCTCAGGATTAAGTGGCAACAGAAATTAATTAAACTAGTTACACATGAATTTTCCGTTTTTTTATTTGTTTCCCAATTATATGCTAGCTGATATGTTCAAATTTTTTTGTTTCCCAATGATATGCTAGAGATCCAAGTATCAAGGTATAGGAAGTTGGAACCCACATACCACATGATCACAAAAAAAGGCCACATGACATGACTAAACTATGCCAACGCCCAGCCCAGCCATTGCATGTGATCCATCTGTCACTGAAATCCCGGAAATAGTAGTATGTGTCTCTCTGTCCCAGTAAGAAAGAAAGGCTAATGATTTTATCACTCCTATTTATTATTAATGTCACTCTCATTTTTGTTTTTTATTATGAATTTACTGAAATACCATTCCACTTTATGATACTAGCTTTTTCTCACCTTCTAAATGCAATGGTATTTTAGTAAATCAATCCTAATAAAACAAAAAAGGAGAGTGACATTAACAAATAAAAGAGTGGCAAAATCAGCTACCATAAGAAATTGCAAACAATCCTCATAACACGCCACGCCACGCCACGCCACCACAACAACTTTTTTTCTCCAAAAAAAAAAAAAACACGCCACCGCAACCTCCCTACGTGTGCTACCAAACAGAACAGGATTCGTAAAAGCAAAAATGGTGGTCCAACAACTATTGAGAGTGCATGTATGACAAGTGGAATATTGGATTTCTCCTTGAAAATTACTGTAATGGTTTACTTATATAATATAGGTAATTGATAATGCCGCGACACAATTCTAATGCCACGACCTTTATAGTGGTTCGACGTATTTACCCTTGAAATAGAAGGGGAAGCTGACACATACACATCCCTTCTCTCTTCGGGGACCTCTCTCTCTATCTCGATACGCATGCATCTCTTCTCCCTTCAGTGACCCCCCCCCCCCGCCCTCTCTCTCATATGCATCTCTTCTTTCTTTTTGTCACTGTTTGAATTCAGTACCACAACAACCCTTCTTGATTGACCAAAGAAAACCCAACGAAGCCAATTGATACTGTCGGCGTCGGCGATGAACCACCCTAGGACCCTTCCATCCCTATGCTTATCACAAACCCTCAACAAGTCGTTCGCGCACTTCTACTCCCCCAGAATCTGCAGCGTTGATAACCCCGCCTCGATCTGCTTGTAGTCCAAAATTAAAGAGGCTCTGAATTCTGGCGTCTCTTTCTTCCTTTGTTACCTGCAATGTAGAGAGCACGTGGTCGATTGAAACAGGGCCTGGTTTATTCATCGTCGGAGCAGCTCCGACAATGAACCGTTAATTGAGTAGATCTGAAATGTATTTATCGATTGAAAATCCTAGTCATGGGTAATCCACGCTTAAAGTCGAATAGATATTAGGAATTGATTTTCCGAATACTCAACGTAATGGTTTGTGTCAGTTCTCGAATGCCACTTCAGTTGTGAAGAAATGTTTTTTATTCCCAAAGGTTTGAGTTGGAGCTTGGAGGTTGAGCCTAGGCCATGGCTGAGAAAATTAATGAAGAGAGAGGAGCAAGGTTTAATTTCCTCCTGAGGGGTAATTTTTAGTTTGAGGATAAAAAGGTCAAATAGCAATACTGTGTCGTGGCAATAAAGAACTATGTCGTGGCATTAGGGCCTTCCATAATATATATAATTAATAACTAAAGCATACCCTTTTTGACATTTTGAATTGGAAAAGCTCATAAAAAGCCATAAATACCAAAACGCGTGTCTTCTAATTGACGCTCTTTTTTTTTTTTGGGTCGGCTTCTAATTGACTCTCTTGCAAAAGCAAAAAGAATAACTTGTTTCTTTAAATTAATTTTCCACCGAGAATGAAAAAGTTTCGAATTTCCAAGAATATCTTTCCGAAAGAGAAAAAAAATTTGATTCCCTACGACTCAAGTAATGTACGTTTATCAATCCAGTAACTGCTCTGCTCCATTGGGTTGGAATTTGGAAGGAAAGGAACCACCACGCATTTTCCACGAAATTTCCTCACTAGCTAACAGTTCCAATAATGTCACGACGATGAAACTTCCTTGAAACTTCCATTAATGTCGTGGAGTATCAGTAGTGTGTGTGTGTGTGTGATTGGCACTCCCATCGAAAGCTGCAACCAACCAACTTCTCAGGTGCTGATCTAAAAAATCTCCTCTCTCCCCTTTAATACGCACATACATGCATGTAGTACAAAATAGTGGAGATAAAAAAATGAACTTGATCAATAAGCCAAGCTTTCGAGTCTACATCTGTAATCAATCAGGGACGGATCCACACGAGGGCATGTGGCCCCACTAAAAATTCAAATATTTTTGAAAAATATTTATGTATAAATTAACATAATATATAAACATACACACTTGTAACCGTCCGTTCGAGACTCACTAGATCTCTCTCACTGTAGATTTACTTCCAAGTTTCAACTAAGGTCATGATTTCGCTCCGGGTCGTGTTCTTGGACGAATCATGACCTCATTACACGCCAAATATACGTGTGAAAGACTACACTTTATTACTACCTAATGGAGTAATCGGGAGGCTTACCTGCTTCACAAAAAAGCTTTTTTCCCTGTTCGGTGCAAGACTAATATATACAGTATATTTTCTTTTTGATCCTGTGCAAGACTAATTTGGACACAACCATTTAAAGGGCCCCATTTAAACCGGTTCATTCATTTTAAGGCTTTTGTGAATAATAAATAAATTTGAGACACGTGTAATGTAATTACATTACACACCAAATATTCGTGTGAATTAAGTCTTTAGTAGGAGTAGGTAGTATATTTTTCATTTAAGATGAGAATTGCCTCTTTTTAGGAATAATAATTTCTGTAATAAGTATGATATTATTCACCTCTTGAATATCGGTTTTATTTTCTATATCTTGACGAGTTGAAAAAAAAGAAAGATTTGTTTTAATGTGTATAACTACTTTCCCTTTTTTTGTTTTCTTGTAACGTGAATTTATATAATATTGTGCTTCTAAATGTGAAAAATTAATTTTATAAATTCACATAATAATAAAATGTGCATATTAGTAGAAGGGGTGTAAAAATCAAATTACTTTCCCATAACATAACCAATTCAATTCGAGAGACAAGCAAACGAACATGTGATGTGAGAGAGATATTATAAAATGTACTGTAGTAGTTTAGTCGGCAGGTATACTACTGTGTTTGGTAGTAGTAGAATTTTTAGGATTAGGAAACACGCGTTGGAGGATTAGGAAACACGAGAAAGGAAAAAAAAACCCCGTGGGACCACGTCCCGTAAAAATCTCGGAGCATTGAGTGTGAGTATATCAACTGTCACCGATTCCTTTTCACAACTCTTGGTACCGTGTTTACTGTGAAACCCTAGGAGGCGATCCATGCTTTGCTGCTGCATACACACTGCGTTGGATTATCTAGAGAGCGAATTGAGTGATTAAACTGATTATGTTAGGACTATCTTGTTGGTAGTAACGACGACGGTGTCATCTCTCCTGCGACAGTTACCATGGAAACAGCGAATGACGAATTCAAGACTTCGCCGTACCGTCGGCACCGGAACGACTTAGAGGCTGCGGATTCTCGTGAGTACGAGGACGACTCTTCATCCGGTCCATTCGACATCTATCGAACCAAGAATGCTTCCGTCCACCGCCTCAGAAGATGGCGGGTATTCCTCGATTTCCTTCTCTCTCACTTTTTTATCCATTCATATCTAACTGCATTACTCTCTTGTTTTGTTTTTATTGTCTCTGTTCTCGATTTTGTGTGTGTGTGTGTCTAAATATGAATTGCTTAGCTTTCGGTTTCTTTTAACCGGTAAGGATCGCTTCTCCGCCGAGACTGTTGTTTGTTTGGTGTTGTCTTTTTTATTTGTTTATTTATTTTATTTTTATTTTAATTTTTTTGGAGTGTGTGTGGTTTACAAGCAGTAGAAACTTGTCAGAGTTATTGCTAAATATCCTCGGTAGAATTGTTGGATACTGTGGGCTAAGTTTATGAACACTTTGCTTCATCTGCGATTGGGGAAATTATTGAAAGAAAATTGATTTCGGCACTCCAGTTTTAACCACTGGCACTCCACTTTATGTGTTGATCATGTGAGATTACAAAATAGAAAGTGGAGTGCCATTGGCTAAAAGTGGTGTGCCAAAATCACTGTCCTTATTGAAATACAAAGGTGAAAGTACGAAAACACCCCATCAACTATCACTTTTTCTTATAAATACCCCTCACATTTAAAAGCGCCCATGGAGACCCCCTCAACTACTGGAAATTGAATTAATCGCTAACTCCGTTAACGGAATGAATGAAATGACAAATATACCCTTTTTATTTCTCATCATACTGACGTCTCTCTCCCTCTCCTGACCGAACACGCCCCTTTCTCCGACACAGCCAAATCCAAACCCCACAAAAAACGCCCAAATCTTTTCAGAAACTATCCAATTTTCTCCAGATTCAACGCCAACAACAACAACAAAAAAGAAAATTGCTTTCCATCACCGCCTCAACCCTCCCTCTGATGTACGACGCCAACGCCATGAACAACAACGCAAGTGAGGAGGGAGGAGTACGAGGGGGCGAAGAAGGTGACGGGGCTGCGCCAGACGGTGGAGTTGGAGAGGGAGGGAGCAGCGGCGGTGAAGTTTCTGAAGCCGAGGGAGGAGAGGACAAGGCCGAAGAGGAGGAAATGGTGATCAATTTGGTCTTGGTAGCATGAGAGAGAGAGAGAGAGAGAGAGAGAGAGAGAGAGAGAGAGAGAGAGAGAGAGAGAGAGAGAGAGAGAGTTGTAAAAGGGCATTTTTGTACAGAAAAAGCCAATGTGACCTTCCAACAAACAGTTTTGAGACAGAAGGGTGTAACTTGGGTAACGGGAGAAATTGAGGGGGTCTTCATGGGCATTTTTAAATGTAAGGGGGTGTTTATGTACTTTCACCAAATACAAATATCAACAGTGCTGGGGAAGAGCTCTTTATATGCTAAAAAGCTTGCAATATTTCTTTCAGGGCGAAACCAAACTCTTGAGAATTTCCGTAAGTGTTGCATATTGCACTTGCCACAGAAACAGAAGCACATTCCCCTTACATTAAAAACAATGCTTCTTCAAAAAGAGGAAAAATAAAAAGAACAAAACAGAAGCATTCTTCAGCAAAATGCAAACGCTGTAACAGGTAGAAATTACGCTGTAGTGTAATGATATAATCCGTGGCACAAACTTGCAAACTAACATTTCGTTTGTAGTTGGTGTGAAGTGCTCCAAAACAATTTTGATACATGTTCTCATTTTCTCCCTTGTTTTCTAAGCCTCGAATACTACAGAAAAATGAAATGTTCATTGTGTAGAGGTTTAGGGCTAATGCTTTTTGTCTTCCATGGTCTGTATTGTTGATATTTGGTCTTGCCTGAAGTTCAAATTTCGGTTTTACTCATTGTGGCTTGGCTCTTCTCTTTGAACTTCGGATGGTGCATTTAAATGTTGATAAAATGTGCTTCTTTGGAGACTATCTTTTATGGAAAACGAGCTGGGATGGTGCTAACTTCTAGCCTTTGGTCATTTTGCCCGACACCTAACTGTGCCAGTGAGCTGAAATCAAGTGGTGTCCATTTGCATGTTTGTATATATTTCCATGGCCAGTAATACATTTTCCTGTTTGTCTTATTTCATGACAACCATAATGGTTGGACTGATTTGATCTTGTCTTTCTTAGCAAGCGGCACTTGTGTTAAATGCTTCTCGCCGATTTCGATACACCTTGGACTTGAAAAAGGAGGAAGAAAAGAAGCAAACCATAAGAAAGATTAGGGCGCATGCTCAAGTCATAAGAGTAATGTTATCTTTTGAACTGAACTTCTTGTTGCTCATCAATTTTATTCTCTCTGATCTCTGTCTTTATTTTTATTAGGCAGCCTTCCTTTTCCAAGAAGCGGGGCAAAAAGAAAAAGGTAAATTTGGTTCTGTTACATTTGAAGAAAATGGAAGAAAATTATTTCTTTATCTTGGATTTACTTATCAATTATTTGAACAACTTTGAGGAATGAGGAATTTGTTTTCTTACAGGTTTCTCGTAGCTTGTTTGGGATATATGCACTTATCCAAATGTTCATCTGTCATTTGCTTTCATTAACATTTTAAGCAATTGAATGATCTTTTGCCCATGTCTTTTGAGGCTACTCAACTCTATGAATTTTTTGTTTGCATTGGCTTATAAACGCAAAGTGAAAACGTCGGTAACCATATTATTCGGACAGTTCCCTATCGTCATTGTTTTGTAGTTTGTTGGGACATTTTTTACATTTGAACTTTAAATAATCCACGATTTTGAGGGTCATGCAACTCTATATGCTTACAAATTCACAATTTCTTAATTTGATTAAGCGTCTGCTTATAGTCTCGTTATTAGTAAGATGCATAGCAACTTGTTGGCCGTGCTTCATTTCGTTAGTCGTGCACATATTATAGTTGTTTTGAAATTTATTTCTCTTGAATTTTATTTTACGGTGCTTCCAACCAGGATTTCCTTATTGTTGTGAATGCTTTGCCGGACACTTGTTTACGTTGATTTAGTTGGTTCCTCTTTAGTGTCAGGTACCCCAGGATTAGCTACAACTCCAGCTGGTGATTATAGTATTAACCAAGAGCAACTTGCTTCAATAACAAGGGATCATGATTTTTCTGCTTTGGAGGAATTCGGAGGGGCAAGTTTATTAGCAGCTCATCTTGTTGTTTTCAGTTTGCGTTTCCTTCTTTTTTAGTGTCTTTGAGCTAGTTTCTTATGGTTCTTTTACGTTTATGAATGTTTGTGCTCCCACTTAGGTTAAAGGGTTAGCCGATACATTAAAAACAAGTGTAGAGAAGGGAATATGTGGAGATGATGATGATTTATTGAAGCGAAAGAATGCATTTGGATCCAACACATATCCTCGGAAAAAAGGACGGGGTTTTTGGGTATACATTGCCGAGCTTTGAACTTATGGTCATTGTTTCATTCTGCGATGTTTCTTTCAAAGATAGATTTTTGTTTGTGTAATAAATAGGCGCTGCTATATATAAATTCTATGACATGTGCCTTGCAGAACTTTGTTTGGGATGCTTGTCGAGATACTACTCTGATCATCTTGATGGTAGCTGCAGCTGCTTCTTTGGGGCTAGGCATAAAGACCGAGGTGAGCCTAATGATAGTTATTCAACATGTCATCTAATGACTGATCCTTGTACGAGCACATTTATAAGCTACATGGTGAAAATTGAGCTTCAATATTGGAATGTGTAACACGATGATGTGATTGTTTGGATTTAACTATGGTTTTTAAGTTGGTAACAAATTGAGTTTTCCCTCCTCCTATCATTCAAGAATTGGTGTTTGGTTTTCTGCTCGGCGAGAAATTGTGTTTGTTAGAGTTAGATGTTACACTATTGAGGGTGCGTTTCTGCCATATTTTTTTGCTTCATGCTAATTACAATAGTCAAGTTGTTTCATCTGAATGTTATTTTAGTTGATATATGGGAGGAGAATGGCCCGCCTAGAAATACGTGATAACATAGGCTTTTAGTCCATTAATCCATTTAGTTTAGTGGAAACACCCCCTGAGATTAAGGTCATTAAAGGTAAGAGAAATTTCCCAATTGGTTGATATTTACTATTTCATACATGCATTTAGCAACCATCAGGACTTCCCAGTTCTTGAAATTTGAAGTACGGTTTTTGGGAAGTCAGTGAGTGTAGGTTGGTAAAATTTCAGTTTAAGAAATCCAGATTGTATTTCTACGATTGTTGTGTTATCATTCATAACTAAGTTTTGTTGGTCAATTGTAAACAAGCTTTCATTGCTTTTCATTTGAGTGATCTTGCACAAGTTACTTGTTTTGGGTATTTGACTATATCAACTACACCTATATTCATGTATGTGTTTGAGAGATAGCATATGCACATGTATTATGTCTTTTTAACCTTTTACTTACAGGGTATTAAAGACGGATGGTATGATGGGGGAAGTATAGCCTTGGCGGTCCTTATTGTTATAATTGTTACAGGTACTTACAGGGCTTAAAGCTTTTTCAAATGCATATCATTTTAGTAATCAATTGTGGTACCATGGTCATCGTATTTTGCGGATTGCAAATTGCTTTCTTTGCAGTCAGCTAGAATGAGCAAAAGCTTTCAAACCATCTGTCTTTGTCGCACACAATCCGATGCGTTTGGGAAAGCGTCCAAGCTTATGCTTTGGACAGTTTGGGACATGCTCCTTCACTTGGACACTGGGAACCAAGCTTAAAATCAAATATACTCGCTTTAAACTTTTCTAAAGCCTAAGCTCTAAAGCATTGAAGATGGGGAATGAAATTTGTGAATGAGGACTTGTGTACACATCTTTTGCCATACATATATTTGCCTTATAAATTTGCGTAGTCGTCAAAAGTTTGTTTGCGATAGGAGTATATATTGAGTGCAGGGATTTGGACCTCAGGAACCGTGGAAACGTGTTCATATACCTTAATATTTTGGAGGCAATGAAAATCATGCGGTTTTTTGTTTGGTTGCCATTTCTGTTGCTATAATTTTTCCATTTATAGGCATTGCGTTGTGCTTAAAACAAAATTTCAAACATGCATAACCTGATGCCTACCTGGGTCCTAAGAAGCGCGTGTATGGGTACTGGTACGATACGGGTACGTCAATACTACGTAACCTAAAACAAGTAGGGTACGTGTACTGTTGTGGCACAATTATAGCAGATATATTTCTATAATTTAGAGCAATGTATTGCACTTACGAGTTACACATCAAATAAAGTATATTGCTAATGACTTTGGACGAATAAAAATCCAACATCAAATAATAGGTTATAGCCAAAGTTAAGGTACACATGAGTTTAATGTCAATGTCATTATACTAAAGATCATTTGGATAAAAAATTTTATTCGAAAATCGTGGTCAAGCGTAGAAAAAGGAAGTTCTATCAACTTAAGCTCATATGTGTTGTGTATGGCTCGATATATTGGGTACGACTTGATATATACTGGGGAACTTCTAGGGTACTGTAAAAGTCAGAGAGAAATTTCAGTACATGTTTCGTGTATTGGGTACATATCTTGAATGCGAAGTACTGGTACCTGATGTGTTATGGGTACAAGTATGACGGGGTTTGAGAAGTACCCGTGCTTTATAGCAGGGTACCTACACGTTCATCAAACTGTAGATTTTTAGAGGACTGAGAATGCCAATAAGCAATCTGTGCTTTTCAATTCTTTATCTATCACTATTGTGATCCATATTTAGTGGAAGTTCATTTCATTCTGTGTCTATATCCACAATGTCACCTTTGGCTCCATAGAATAGCTCATTCATCGGTATGATGTACTAAATTCTGTATGTTGTCTTATATTCTGTTTTCTGCACTGGCATTGTCCCCTATTTACAGCTGTAAGTGATTACAAGCAATCCCTTCAGTTCCAAAATTTAAATGAGGAGAAGCAGAATATACATGTGGAGGTTTGTCAGTTTGGGACCGTTTTTCCTTGCCTCCATGGCTATTTTTGTCATATCTGCTTGTTATCTTCTTCCCCCTCAATTGAAGATAAGCATGCAAACAGGTTATTCGAGGTGGTAGAAGGATGGAGGTCTCCATATTTGATCTTGTTGTGGGTGATGTGATACCGCTGAAAATTGGTGACCAGGTGAATGGAATTAGTTTCTGCATCTTATTTGCAGTTGTAAAGGTCAATTTCTATTCTATTGACTTCCACGTTGAAATTGTTGTCCCAGGTCCCAGCTGACGGGATTTTAATTTCTGGACAGTCACTTGCAATTGATGAATCGAGCATGACTGGGGAGAGCAAGATTGTAAGCAACCTCACCTATTCAGTTGTGCCATCTTGTTTTCCTAATTTTCATTCTCATATTTGTAGCTTGAGCTCTTTTTTTCTACAGGTTCAGAAGGGTCCAAAAGCTCCATTTTTTATGTCTGGGTGCAAAGTAGCTGATGGATTTGGCACTATGCTGGTAATATTTGTTATACTCTTTGTTCACGGTTTCTGCTCAATCAGATGGAGATTTTACTAATCAATAATAGTTGCTATGTTTTAAAAATATTATTCTGGGAGCTCTAGTCTGCACCCCACGTCTTTTACAATGGCATGTACTCTAGAGCCTAGATACAGTGGCATATTTTGTAGTGTAATCCTCTGTGTCCTGGTCTTTGGTATCCTCTGCATCCTTATCTCATCTGTTTATCCTGGCCTGTGCTGTCCTTTTGTGTTCATAAATTAGTACTTCTTTTTATCCTAACAAAATGGCTTGTTTTAATTGCTGTATTGTTTTAGTATTGGCGTAACATTAAATTTTGTAATGTTTTGTTTTCAAGGATGAGTTATTTTCGAGTGAAACTTGAATGCTTCTCTGTTTTATGGTGTTTTATTATCCTACCCAGATTTTAGTTATTTTACCATGGGTGAAGCTGAAAAGAACAAGAAATTTATTATTATTAGTCCAATGTGGCATTATAAACAGATAGCATGACGTTTTGTAGAAGAAATGATTATAGTCTTGTGATGTATTGGCCCAATACTTAGGAATGCACTATATTGAGAATCTACATCTAACAGGGTAACATGCTTATTGCTTATTTATTACTTATTCTTGGCTACTCACATTGCTAACACTCATGATTATTGTTTCAAGGTAACAAGTGTTGGTATAAACACAGAGTGGGGATTGCTAATGGCGAGCATCTCAGAAGATAATGGTGAAGAAACACCATTGCAGGTTGTTTTTTTTTCTTTTTGGTAAATATTGTTTTTTCAGGTTGGTATGTTCCATTATGGTACAGCTTATGTTTATGTCAATGGCTTGCAAATTACAATAGGTACGGTTGAATGGGGTTGCAACGTTTATAGGTTTCGTGGGACTCACAGTGGCTGTAGTTGTTCTAGTTGTCCTGATGATCAGGTAATTCAATCCTTAGTGTTGAGTTGTCTTGTCATTCTCTCTTGCTCTATCTGAAAAACAATGATTGATTGGTTAAACTTATGAATTTGATTGTCTGCAGATTCTTTACTGGACATTCAAAAAATTCTGATGGAACTGTTCAGTTCACTCCTGGCAAGACTAAGTTCAGTACTGCCATAGATGGAGCTATTAAGATCTTCACAGTCGCTGTATGTGCCTTTTTATGAGAGAAATAGTATGTTCTCAGATATGCCTTCGAGTATTTGATTAATTCCTGAATCGTTTCTAGGTCACTATAGTGGTCGTTGCAGTGCCTGAAGGGCTTCCCCTTGCTGTTACCTTAACGTAAGCTTGAGTACCTCTTGTATCTTTTGAGTATCCTTTATTTATCTTGGTTCAAAGCATCTTGGGAAGTGCAAAATTGGCGTTATGGAGGGCTTTTCCACCCTCTCTATTGTTTAAGTTTATTTGAGATCATGTCAGAACTTTCTAGTTTTATCTTTTTTCCTTCTAAGTCACTTTAGTCCTTGACCCATGGTTAAGCTGGAAAATCTCCTTACCTACTTGTGCAATCTTTAGTTCTTGCTTCATGTCTTTTGTCTATTCTGTTTTAATCTCTTAAATTGCAATTGTTGTTCTTTTCCCTTATGTCTTGTGATTTACAATTGCATTACAGGCTTGCCTACTCAATGAGGAAAATGATGGCAGACAAGGCATTGGTATGCACAATTTTTGAGTGCAGCTTGTTACTAGATATGTTTGGTTATACACATATTTAATAGCACATGTTTACTGAGTCAAAATAAATTGAACTGCAGGTCAGGAGGCTCTCTGCTTGTGAAACTATGGGTTCTGCTACTACCATTTGCAGTGACAAAACTGGAACCTTGACACTGAATCAGGTGTGTTCGATGATGACATTGTCTTTTAACATCTTGCGCTTAATATTCCAATGGTATTGGCACATTCGCAGTTGGATGTTCGGTTGAATGGGTTTCTTAGGGCTTGTTCGTTTGGGGTACTCAAAACCCCTGCGCACAATCCCCAGTAAATTTTCTCTATCTATCCCTCTCTACCTTAAAACCTCCCTCAAAACCCAAACCGAACAGGGTCTTAATTATTGAGTGCTCTTCAAGAAGCAGGTTTTAGGTAGTGATCAAACTGGGCCTCTAGACATTCCTTGGAGGGTTATTTTATATTTCTAGGCATTACTTGCTTTACTGGAACTCTGGAAGTATATGTTTATTGAATTTTTGAACATATTATCTTCTTTTTTGTCTTTTATTACTACTTGTTTTAGGCTTAAACCATTTAGTTGTGTAGACTTGGGTGGTGGGAAACTGGAAGTGGTAGTTATGGGTTTCTTCTCTTCTCCTCTCTCTGGTGGGGGTTGTGATAGGGAGGGTTTGAAGGTTTAGGTAGAAAGCTTTTCCTTTTTGTTCCCTCATTTTTAATCTGTCATAGTTTCCCTCTCTTACAGATGACTGTGGTTGAGGCATATGTTGGTGGAGAGAAGGCTGAGTCTCCGGACAATGGTTCTGTGTTGCCTCCTAAGGTTAAATCTCTGCTCATTGAGGGTATTGCACAGAATACTACTGGCAGTGTATTTGTGCCTGAGGTGAGTTAAACATGTATGAAGTTTTTTTCAGAGGGAATTACTCACTGAGCTTTGCATCATTTCATCTGGACATGCACGGTTTCAGAGGAGACTGCTTACTGAGTTTTGCATCATCTCATCTGGACATGCACCATATCATGGCATTTTGAAATTATATACGTGCTATCTTTCATCATTGTTTCAAGTATTGGGAGCGCTGTGTTCCATGGATTTGTTCTAATTTTGTTTTAAATTATTCTTGACACTATTTTTCTTGAAAGTAATGTATTTATTTAGTTATGTCATTCAATTTATTATCCTTCAATATGGTTGATATTTAACAGGATGGAGGAAAGATGGAGATATCTGGATCACCAACCGAAAAAGCCATTCTCCAGTGGGGGATCAATGTAGCTTTACTACTTTCTCTACTTAATGGATTTTTATTTTCATATGTTTCCAAAGAACAGATTTGATTGTTGACATCCCTTTGGCAGCTTGGAATGAATTTTGATGCTATTAGATCAAGTTCTTCAATCATCCATGTTTTCCCTTTCAACTCGGAGAAAAAGAGAGGAGGTGTTGCATTAAAAGTGGTATGAGACTGCAAACATTCCATTGGAAAGGATACTTTGCATTGATTGATTGTGTGTGTTTTATGTGGATCGTAGTACTTTCTATTACATGCAGTTTCTTTTCTTTTTATTGTCACCTTTGAAGTGGGATATACGGATATGTTATCAGCGCATACGTTTGTAGGATATTTTGAGTGCAAACTATGCGTAACTGTTGAGAATACGGCTAAAACAAGAAGCAAACAACGCGGGAAGATAATCAAGGACAAAAAAAGAAACGCAAGACACAGATTTTACGTGGTTCCCCACCAGTTCGTTGAGTACATTCAAGGCTTACACCAGTTCCACTATCGACTGAAGAAAGAGTATAAAGTTACATCGGCTGCTGCGTATTGCAAGTATTTATAACCTAGTGAGTGAAGTTATGATCAGGGCTGGTAGCTCTAAGTGATGCTGTAGGATTTAGGGGTATTTGTGTCTTTTTACTGTCCTTAGCATTGTTAGGGTCTTGAGTCTATAAATAGGTAAGTTGTCTTTCATTTTGGTAGCTTTTGACTATTAAGAATATTGAATATATTGATTGAGACATAGTTTCTCTCTACCCTTTGGGGTTTATCACCTAGAATGAGATTTTACTCATTCCTTTGAATCTTTGATTCCCTTTGGTATTTGGTTTGCATCATTTAGTATCAGAGCTTCTAGACTCGATCTCCCCCGTTCGTCTCGCCGGAAACCTAAATCTCGCCGGAACCCTAAAACGGCGCCGGAAAACCTCGCTGGAGTCCCTATTTCCTTCAAAACCCACAGATCTACCCATTTCACACTCGATCCAACCTTATCCAGCCATATTCGCACTTAAATTGCACCCAAAACCAACTGTACAAACCTAAATCAACCTGTACAGCCTCGAAACCTTGCAAATCGACCTTGTCAAGCTTCGATCAAAGCTGTCAAGCACCATACAGCACTCGGTTTGGCATTTTGGAAGAGACCCAGTCGTTTTCGACAGGTGATTTCGCCCTGACCCAGCCTTATTCAAACTCGATTCAGCCATTTTGGAGCTCGGATTAGTTACCTAAACCTGCGAAATGCCTCTACAGTGTTCGAACCCTTCGATTAAGGCTCGAACAGCCTTCGACTGAGCTTGAAACAGTCGATTGGTCCATTTTGACCCACGAAACAGAGGTTAAAGCTTCCGAATTGCTCTTTTGGCTCTTGAATCTGCATTTTTGTGTTTAATTTCAGCTGGGTTTGTCTCATTTGTTGCTATTTGCTTCGATTTCTTGCGGCTTGCTTTTGGGTTGTCACTATTTGTGTCGATTTTGGTTGTGTTAACTGGGTTTATCAATTTTGGTTGAGTTGGCTGAGTTTTTGCACCGAGTTGACTGAGTTTGGGTCTAAAATCACTGAGTTGACTGAGTTGACTGTGTTTAGGTTCTTTGGGGTTGATTTGCTTGTTTGAAGTTGATTGTGGGTATTGTGATAGCTCATGGAGGAAGAGTTAGAAGAGGTAGAGATGTTATGGGAAATTTTGGTGATGAAATTGATACTTATGGCAATTCAAATTGCGAGAGGAATGAGATTAAAGAGTTGAGTAAAGAAGTGGTTACCTTGGTTGAAAAGGTGCGACGTTTGCAACTTCCGATCAAAGTTATGGATTCTTTTAACTATAACTATTGTGTTGGTGCTCTGCATTGGCGTAGAGCATGTTCGAACAACATCTTGGTTAAACTTCCCATGTTTGATGGAAGCCTCACCCCTAAGGAGTTTGTAGATTGGTTGAATACTCTTGAGAGAGTATTTGAATGCCATGTTATCTCGGATGAAGTGAAAGTAAGGTTAGTTTATAAACACCTTCGAGGAAGAGCCTTTGATTGGTGGGAACAATTACAAGATAGTAGGAAAAGAGAGGTAAGGGAAAGATTAGAGAGTGGAAGAAGATGAAGAAAACGTTCGGAACGATTCTTACCTTTCTCTCACTTTGCCAATGTTTGTTCTTTGACTAATGTTGCTAAGTATAGGACTTGTGGGAAGTCTTTTGGAGTTAGTACAAAGCACAGTGGATATAGGTGCTGTCCCAATACAAAATCAACCTTTATTTGACCCTTTGAAGGCTTCAACCAAGGGAAATCTAGTTTCAAGTTAGAGGTTGGTGATAATGCTTATGAGAATCAAAGTAATGCCCTTGTTGTTGAGGAGAAGATGAACTTCAATCCGGATGTGTTTGACGATGAGATGAAACATGGTTATTTCGACGACGCTCCCATCTTTGATGAATATCCCAATGAAGAACTTGAGGGTGTTCTTGAAGATGATGGTGTCTTTGAGATTGAAGATGTGCCCGTCTTTGATGAGTTTCCGAATGAGGAGTTTGGTGTTGATAATGAAGAGGGAATGCTAATTGATGAACTTTTGGCGGAAGGTTATGGAGAAGAAGGAAGTCGCGACCTTGAGATTGAATATTGCTCTCAAGAATTGAGTTTCAAGTTGCCTTTGTTACAAGACACTCAACTTGAAGAGTATGGGAATGATATGAAAGCTCCTCTATTTGATGAAGAGTTGGTTGAAACAAAGGTCGAGGTTGCTTCCAAGTGTTGCCTCATGGGGTGCCTCAATTGCAAGATGTTCAAGTTTGTGGTACATTGGGGCCAACACTTATTTCTAAACTCATACCATGGTGATGTAGGGCGTAATACGAATCAAGATCGAATGTGCAACAAGAACAATCATAAACGAGATAGATTTAAAGAAACTCACTCTAGATTCTCTGTCATTCAATAATAATAAAAAACTAACTGTTTAGCATTAAGGCTTACAACTTATTATATAGGCAGCAAGCCCTAACCCTAGTAGGAAAACGAAAAAACAATAATTGCGGAAAAACCCAAAACTATTACATATTTAGAAAATGAAGGAAAAAATAAGACCTCCAAAAAGAACGGACGGAATTGGAGTTTCCTACTAAAAGTTATAAGCAAACGAAATATTTTTCATAACGGCAGATTAGACCCAATCAAGCCTAGCCCATAAGGGCAAACCCCGACAGACCGGCCCTAGGTAGGCGTCAGCTTAGGAGCTCAGCTCACAAGGTGAGCTCGGCAAGGGTGAGCTCACAAGACCGGCCCTAGGTAGGCGTCAGCTTAGGAGCTCAGCTCACAAGGTGAGCTCGGCAAGGGTGAGCTCACAAGGTGAGCTCAGCAAGGTTCAGCTGACAAGGTTAGCTCATCACGATTATGCCACTCGATGCCTTAAGTGGTACTCCTCCTTTAGGCGCACTGCATCATTCTCCCCTGCTTGAGAAAACTCGTCCTCGAGTTTTGCTTTGAGTAACTTGGCACGTCTTCGATTATCGGCATCTGCTTTGTACCTTAAATTTATCTTTCCCTTCAGTTTTGTACCCCTATTCACGTTTGTATAAGAGGCTACAAAAAAAGTAACCATCCCAAGCCCCACCATAGAAAACCCAATTACCATCTTCTGTCACTTTACCATCTTGGAAAGAGAATCCATTGATCACAGTAGGGTTGTCGCATCTTATGATTGGTGGGATCTACTCGAAAAAACCCATGAGCCATTAGTAAAAACAAAGCTTGGCTCCTTCAAGGTATTTAGTTCTTTGACTGGGATGCAATCAAATGCACATTCTTTATCACCTTGCTCTTGATTGCATTTAATCCCCAGAATAGAAATATCCATCAGACTAGCCCAGTAATGGATAGTGGGCTAGCTTCAGAAGCATTTTCCTTAGGCAAAGCTATTCTTCCGGTTTCTTGAATTGCAACGTGTGCACCATCAACAATGATAAGTTCACATATATCATACTCATCGTCTGGGTACTCATCATATTTTGGAGGTGACTCCCAATCTATTTTTGACTGAAATGACAACGGATTATTGTCCGAAAATATTTTATCGGACTCTTCCTCTAACACATCATCGAGAAAGTCTCCTACGCCTCCCCTAACTAGAATTTCTTCTATGACTTTTTTTTCTCCTGCACTAACCTTTAAGATTTTTTCTAGTGTCATACCTTTCTGGAATTCAAGAAAGTTGATCTTTGAACCAGTCTCCCAAAGTCGCCGATCCTGATTACAAACCACGACTGCCCTTGTCCTCCCCTTTGATTGTTGGTTACTGGCCAAAGGTTTGGTGATAGAAACATCATTCGATACCTCCTCTTTCGTGCTTCTCGCGCGACGTCATCTCTGTCATAAATTTCGTCCACAAAAGCCGTACGATCACCTCGTCCCCCTCGACCTCCTGCAGCGCGCCTTGCGGCCATAGTTAGGTTTGGAACTTGAAGCTCTGATACCAACTGATGCAGGGCGTAATACGAATCAAGATCGAACGTGCAACAAGGACAATCACAAACGGGATAGATTTAGAGAAACTCTCTAGACTCTCTGTCATTCAATAATAATAAAAAACTAAGTGTTTAGCCCTAAGGCTTACAACTTATTATATAGGCAGCAAACCCTAACCCTAGTAGGAAAACGAAAACACACTAATTGCGGAAAAACCCAAAACTATTACATATCTAGAAAATAAAGGAAAAAATAAGACCTCCAAAGAGAACGGACAGAATTGGAGTTTCCTACTAAAAGTTATAAGCAAACGGAATATTTTTCAAAACGGAAGATTAGGCCCAATCAAGCCTAGCCCATAAAGGCTAACCCCGACAAACCGGCCCTAGGTTGGCGTCAGCTCACAGGGTGAGCTCGGCAAAGTTAGCTCGTCACGATTATGCCTCTCGATGCCTTAAGTGGTACTCCTCTAGGCGCACTGCATCACATGGACTTCACCGAAAGAAGTGGAAGCACTCGTGAGACAATTTGGAGCCCCCTTGGGTATGGTGTTCACTTGAGCGAGTCTTGGGTATGATGTGGTGCACGTTCTTAAATCTTCCAATGATAATTGGTCAAAGTATATTTTGGGAGTATGTGCTCAGAGATCTTTTGATAGTGTTTTGTTGTACCAAAGACATGCCAAATGGATTGCTTGTTCACACCTAGGTATGGCCGCGGTGGATGTATACAAGAAGAAGCTCATATTGAAGATTGGTTGTGCTGAGGGTGATGCGTTGATCAAGGAATGCAGCCACATGTCTAATTCGAGCTGCATGATGATCACTTCTATGTTTTCTTTATTTAGTTATCTTGTGTCTTGTGTTCAACTTAACTTGAGGACAAGTTATTTTCTTTAGAGGGGGTGTATGATGCAGTAGGATTTAGGGGCGTTTGTGTCTTTTTACTGTCCTTAGTATTGTTAGGGTCTTGAGTCTTAAATAGGTAAGTTGTCTTTCATTTTGGTAGCTTTTGATTATTAAGAATGTTGAATATATTGATTGAGACATAGTTTCTCTCTCTACCCTTTGGGGTTTATCCCCTTGAATGGGATTTTGCTCATTCCTTTGAATCTTTGATTCCCTTTGGTATTTGGTTTGCTTGCATCACTAAGCTCAATCCTATATGATTTAGCTATTCATATTGTCAAACGGCGACGTAATTAAACAATAGGTGATTACTTGAATCATTACTCTCTCCTTGCATAAACTCCAGGATTTTAGATCACATGTGATCAATCCTTCCTATTCTACCAGCTCTATCTTTCCTGACCAGTGCTTGACTATCATTTTTTTTCACATTTGCTCGTTTCTTATGCACCGTTAACCCAAGTGAATCTGTGGTGTCGAAAATAAAGAGTCTCTATTGAATGACGATGACCTTTCATTCTATCCAAATGCCTATCATTGTCCAGTGCTTGACTATCATTTTTTTTTCGCATTTTGACTTGGACAGTTTAAATGGCATATGTGCTCTATGCAGTAATAGTTTGTGTTGAGATGACACGTTAAGTTGAAGAAAACACTAAATCCCTTGATTGACAATACCTATCTGGCTATCCCCTTCCAGGCACTTTTATGATGTAAACGAAAAAGTATTAGCTAAAACAAAAAATCCCTTGATAGGCAGTACTTCCAGGCACTTTATAATGTACAATTTACAAACAATGGGAAGCCATTTATACCTTTCTTTCTGGGCTGCTACATCTTTGAACTTTAAAATCCTGGCAAAAAATTGGGTTTATGCAAATACGATATTCTCAAATTGCGAACCATCAGACAAGCATCTACCTATTTAACTTTGGGGCTGTACACATTTTCACCTGGTTTAAAAGTAGCCTATAGAAATGCCAGACGTATTGATCTAGTGATGTCTTTTTCTATTTTTTGATGTTATATATATTGAATGCTTCACTGAATGATTATGTGGGATGGGAGCTCTGGATGTTTCTGGGGAATAATCCTTCCATTTTCCTTTTTTTTTTCTTTTTTTGAGAACAAGGGATTATAGTCTGCTTTTCGAGTAGAGTAGTAGATTGCTATCCTTATACAGTTCTGAAGTAACTTTTACTTTTACAGCTTGATTCCGAAGTTCATATACATTGGAAAGGTGCGGCTGAATTAGTCTTGGCTTCTTGTACCAGATACATTGATACCAATGATCAAGTCGTTCCAATGGGTGAAGATAAGGTTTGAGATAGTTTTCTGCTTTTCAGATTAGTAAAGTTGAGAGTGAATGGTGAAGAGGTTTGAGCTGTTTCTTGGAGTCAAAACAGTTTAAATGAATTTGAAATCAAAACAGTTTAAATGAATTTGAAAAGTCTTTCGTAAAAATCATTAACTTCTCATCATTGTCGTCTTGTTATTGTTTCCCTAACATTTTGTGCTCTCTATTGAACTTGGGCTTTGGTGGTGTACTGAAATATGACAATCATTGAAGGATCTTTCCTGATTTTAGATATCTGTTACAAAAAATAGAATGATAAAGTTGTTAATTATCAAGTGTTCAAGAACTGCCTAAGTTTGATTTTGTGGAACGTGTTCTGTCTGCAGGTGACACTATTTAAAAGTGCTATTGATGATATGGCTGGTAGAAGTTTGCGTTGTGTTGCAATTGCTTATAGATCTTCTGGAATGGAAAATGTGCCAACCACAGACGAGGAACTAGCTCATTGGGAAATACCTGATGATGAGCTTGTATTGCTAGCTATTGTTGGCTTGAAGGTATAATTACGTCCTCGATTACTTAGAATGGGTATCTGTACATTACTGCATCTATTTCTTTACTGAATATGGTTGGATCCTTCAACCGAATGAAAACGTTGAGTTGAAAATAGAACTATTATGTTGACATTGCTTGTAACTTTTATGATTGTGCTATATTCAACATAGTATTTCAGAAGGGCTTGCAATTGAAGATTGGCAAACACTCTTTATCTTTACTTTCTTCTTTTAATTTGTTAATGAGATGCAATTTATTTTCCCTTTTACTATGTAGTATAACCTGAAAAAAAACTTACGACATAATGATGCTTGATTATCTAAGAACATGTAAGGATTGTAAAGTTATTCCCGGAGAGTGTCTAGTGGCAGAGCATAGACTTTTGGTGTTCGATATTTGTCTCAAGGGGAATATTAGAAGGAGAAAGGAAACTAGATGCCCACGGACTAAATGGTGGGGCCTAAGAGGGGAGAAACTAGAGGTATTCAAGAAAAGAAAGTCTCAAGAAGTACGGTGGAGAGTGGAAGGCGATAGTGACAATATGTGGAATACCATAGCTGACGGTATTAGAAGAATATCGAAAGAAGTTTTTGGGGAGTCGAAGGGAAGAGGTCCAATTTCTTAGGAGACATGGTGGTGGAATGACGGGGTTCAAACCATGGTAAAAGCCAAGGAGTGCTTTAAAAAGTGGCAAAAGGACTGGAATGAGAAAAAAATTTCAGGGTTATAAGCAAGGAAGCTAAGAAAGCCGTTAGAGATGCTAAGTTGAAAGTCTATGAGAATTTCTACGCTAGACTCGATAGTAAAGATGGAGAAGATTATTTATAAACTTGCCAAGTTGCGAGAAAGGCTAGAGACGTTTATCAAGTTAAGTGAAAGACAAGGCGATCAGGGATAGATGGAAGTCTTATTTCGAGAAGTAGTTAAATGAGAAACATGAAGGAAGCTTTGGTGGGGAGGAAGTGTATGTACCTGGCGAGAACATAGAATATGAATTTTATCGGAGAATACAAAAGTTCGAAGTGGTTAAAGCTTTGAAAAGGATGAAACCGGGTAAGGCCTTAGGATCAGATGGTATCCCTATTGAAGAGTGGAAAAGCCTAGGTGACCTGGGGGTGACTTGGTTGATGAAGAAGTTTAACAAGATTATTATGACTAGGAAAATGCCCGACGAATAGAGAAGGAGCCCTATAGTACCTATCTATAAGAATAAAGAGGATATTCAAAGCTGCAACAACTATAGAGGTATTAAATTGATGAGTCATACGATGAAGTTGTGGGAAAGAGTTGTTGAGCATCGCTTGAGGATGGTGACTACGGTGTCAGAGGAACAGTTTGGGTTCATGCCTGGAAGGTCAACCATGGAAGCTATCTACCTATTAAGGAGAATGGTAGAAAAACACAGAGCAAAGAAGAATCTCCATTTGGTTTTCATAGACTTAGAAAAGGCTTATGATAGGGTGCCTAGAGACATCATATGGTGGGTTCCGGAGAGAGAGAGAGTGACCAAAGGGTATATCAAGGTGATTAGAGACATGTATGAAGGTGCCGTCACTATCATTCGATCACCAGTAGGGGAAACAAGTGAATTTCCAATCACTGTAGGATTGCATCAAGGGTCAGCCTTGAGCCCGTACCTCTTTGCCTTAGTTATGGATGAATTGAATAGACAATTTCAGGAGGATATCCCATGGTGTAATGATGTTTTCAGATGACATTGTCCTCATAGATGAAACCGCTAGAGGTGTTAATACGAAACTAGAAATTTGGAGGGAAGCAATAGAGTCAAAGGGTTTTCGGATAAGTAGGAGTAAAACTGAGTATATGGTGTGCAAGTTTAGTGGTACCAATAGTGCGCACGAAGAAAGAGTGATGACCCAAGACCAGGAGATACCTAAGAGTGATCATTTTAGGTATTTAGGCTCAATTATTAGTAGAGATGGAGAGATTGCCGATGATGTGACCCATAGGATCCAAGTGGGGTGGCTCAAGTGGAGGAGCGCTACTGGTGTACTGTGTGACAAGAGGGTACCCATAAAATTGAAGGGAAAATTCTATGGAACTGCCACCAGCGATGCTTTACGGGACATAATGTTGGCCTATTAAGAAACAACAAGTGAACAAGATGAGTGTAGCGGAAATGAGAATGTTGAGGTGGATGTGTGGTAAGACTAAACGAGACAGGATTAGAAATGAAACGTTCGTGAGATGGTAGGTGTAACACCCATAGAAGAGAAGTTGAGGGAAAATAGGCTAAGGTGGTTTGGACGTGTCTACCTTATATCAGTAGATGCAGTAGTTAAGAGAGCGGATAGGATAGCTTTGGATTGCAGCAATGCTACGGGGAGGGGTAGACCTAAATTGACATTAGAAGCTGTGGTGCGCAAAAATATGAGTATAGTAGGTTTTGTGTGAACAAGTGGTCCTTGACAGAGCTCAATGGAGGAAAAAGATTCATGTAGCCGACCCTAAGTGATTGGGACATAAGGCTCGGTTTGGTTTAAATTTCTTAGTTGAAGACACATAGGTACATGCTAAGGATATATGTTAGAAGGTCAGAATGCAATTTTTGAAAAGCTGGGGCGTTTCCTATCATAGATGCTTCGTGCTTGGATTCTAATTTGAAGTTTAGTTGTTTTCTATCTTATTCGTGTTATTAGCTTTTCTCCTCTACTTCAATAGGAAATATGTTGAGAACCTCCTTCCTATTGAGAAAGAACCTTGCTCGTAATTGTAGTGGAACCTCTCAACCTATTATTCCCAACTCCAAAGCAACAAAAGAAAACCTACAAGATTGAATCTGGTGGGACGTAGTGGTTAAGCGCTATTATAATTTGATGTAGAGACGTCCACAGTTTAATTAAATATCCAGTCTTTTTTCAGATTTTAATGTGCATATTTGCAATAAGCAAAAGAAATGTCTGGCAAATTGAAGTACACTTGTGTTCTTAAATACGTATTGCATAGACGCTTTGGTGGGAACTCCTAACCTTTTTCTTGTATGTGCCTTTGCTACAACCTTTTTACTGCTATTTCAGTTGCAAAACTTTCTGAGAGCGACTGTGTTCTTAAATACGTATTGCATAGACGCTTTGGTGGGAACTCCTAACCTTTTTCTTGTATGTGCCTTTGCTACAA
>JAOTQK010000018.1:26096173-26112793 GCA_025642025.1 Rhododendron ferrugineum
ACTTCTCATAGAAAATTACAGACTTCTCATAGAAAAATACACACTTATCAGAAGTAACTAGCTTTGTAAACTAGTTATGAGAACTAGACTATGTGAACTAAAAAATACATACTTCACATAGTCTTACTATACACTAAAATACACAGTTTTCATAAAAAATACATACTTCTCATAGATGAATACACACTTCTCATAGTAAAAACACAATTCTCATACAAAAAATACACACAGTAGATACACAGTATGTTAAAATAAACAGTTCACATATACAGTTCTCATAATCCACCGTACAATTCACATAAACTCATGATACACTAAAATAAACAATTCACATATGCAGTTCTCATAACCCACCGAGTGGATTCGCGATTCTTTCTCCGACTTATTTGGGGACGCGAATCTGATTTCTTCCAACAATTTATACGTTTGCATTCAACAACTACTTTCTAGATTCCACCATTAAACTACAAAAAGAAAAGCAACTAGACCATTTGTCCCGTTCTACGAACACACAAGCCTTTGTCAGTGGAGTTGGGTCCTGGAATTTTGAGAAATTTATTTGATGGAATTCAGAGGCCTCTGAAGCCATCGCAAGTTTATGAAGATACAACTGGATTGATGGTGAACGATCCCGTTCTACGAACACGAACTATACCATTTTTTTTCCAGCGAAACAGAGATGGAGATCACGAGCCAAGCCGACGGTTCGAGCCCTCTCACCACCGTCGGACAGATCCGAAAATGCCTAGTTCGTCCTTCATCGTTTCACTCTCAATCATCAACCATGTCAACCAGAGCTCAGTATAGAAGATCAAGGGAGAAACGTGGCGAACAAAAGGCTGGAAGATTACTTGGATTCGACTCTATTCGCCGCCGGTGAAAGCGGACTCGTCGAAGAAGTCGACGGCGGTGCTGATCTTGCACTGGGTGTTGGCGGTGGGGGTCCGGGGGTGGGGTGGGGTGGGGTGGGGTGGGATGGGATGGGGAGAAATGAGAATCATGAGAGGTCAGAGCATTTAGAGAGAGAAGGGTGTCGATTTGGCTTGGGGGTGAAAAATGTCATTATGTACATAACCGAGCCTATACAGGTTCGGAAAAAATATTTTAGGGTTGGTATGAAACCCAACCTAAAAAATAGGACCGGCTTCTAATTTGACATTTAAAAAATAAAGTGTACACGTATAGTGGCCTATTAAGAAAACGAAATGGGCCTAGAGGTGTTTTACTTTCTTTTTAAAAGTTATTTTAGAAAAAGAAAGTAATTTCAAACAGAAAAATTATGTATTTAAAGTAAATAATTTTTTTATCAATATGAATCTTATTTGATAGATTTTATTGAAAATTTTTAAACAATACCAAAAATATCAAAAAATTATTTTTTATTTTCATAATATGTAAATTCGGAATTATTATTTTTTTTTTTAAAAAGATTTAGAAAGAAAACGGAACGGGAGCTAGTGTGTGCCATAAACCTACGCTGGACGTTCCCAGTTTTATTTTCCCACCGAAGACAAGATCGCTACAAGCATAGCAGCACAAAAGGGTCAACTGTAATTGTTTGTTTGTTTGTTTTCTCCCCCCTCCCCCTCCCCCTCTCTCATCTCTCTCTCTCTCTCTCCACATGCAAGTGCTCTTGTTTTCTCTACTCTGAATCTCTTGTGCATATGCAGCAGCAGATTCTCTCCTGAGAAACACCACACACACTCTCTCTCTTTCTCTCTCTTTCTCTCTCTCTCTCTCTCTCTCTCTACTCTCTCTCCGAATTACTGCTAAGAGGAAGAGTTTCAACTTTCAAATGCAAATGTAGGTGTGGAAATTGTTTTGGGGGATTAGCTAGGTCGTGGTTGAATTGAGTGTCTTGAGGTGTGGTGTGGGAGGATTTTGCTTGCAGAGTGTAAGCTGCTGCTTTAGGATCGGGAGGTGGGGGATCAATGTGGAAGCTTAAGATCGCGGAAGGAGGAGGGAGCCCGTGGCTTCGCACGGTGAACGGTCACGTGGGGAGGCAATTCTGGGAGTTCGATCCCACGGAAGTACCCCTCGGTTCAACCGATCATGAGATCATCACGGAGGTCGATAAGGCTCGCGAAAATTTTCACAACAATCGTTTCCACAAAAAGCACAGCTCCGATCTGCTCATGCGCATTCAGGTCCGTTCCGATATTATTATTATTATTATTTTATAAAAACACAACAAAAAGCATAATAGAAATAGATAGTGTATCTCCTTTTCCTCTTCTCTGTCGTGTCTAGCTGGCCTCGCCTATTAATATTACTAGTATAATGTGAATAGGAAAGCTATCGAGGGTCTGGGCCTACCAACGGTTCGGTTTTGATTATGCTTCTGGTGCTCAAATCCTTCACGGAAAAAATCAGGTTTGCATGATAAACGGACGTAAATACAGGATGGGTCCTTCTATGGACAGGAGGCCAATATGGAAAACCAAACGACAAAAAAAGACACTTCAATTTGCATTTTACACTTTTTAGTAAGATACTTTCACATTCTTACTAACTTTTTTCTAACCTTTTAACAACATCCCAGTGGCTGAGCTGTTTGTAGCATTTTTATGTACATGATTTTCGATGTCTTTGTTGCTTTGCTAAAAGTAGAAGAGATGTAGATGTACTTAGTATAAGGTTAACGCCTCAATCGATCAAGTTGGGCGGGTACGGGATTTCAAACACAACACTGAGACGCAATTTTATTTTATTAATTATAGACTACACAAAAAATAGATTACACGCAAAAAAAAAAAACCTCTCTTGATTTCACTCCAACCCTTGTAGTGGGTTCTCTCTCCGGCTCTCTCTACACCTTTCCCATGATCTTACAAATCCCGCACACTATCATTACAGAACTACCAACTTAAGCTACAACAGAGGCCATTTTCATTCACTCGGCTCCAAATTCTTTATGATCATCCAACCGCAACATGCTACACTTGTAAGTTCTCCCAACCTTTTACCAAGCTTATGTTTTCTACCAATCCCCCGTTAGCGGTATTGACTTTTGAGACTTATCCGCTGTCACTTACCTTCTTTCTCTGCCTCAATAGATTAACGATTTGTTATCCTTCTGACAACATGGTCCTCTCTCCTGGGGCCTCTTCAACCTCACTCTTGGTTGAAATCGACAACGGTGGCTCTGATACAGTAGGAAAAGTCTTTCCTTGTCAAAAAAATTTGTACGGAAAAATTCAATTTGAATCACTATTGGCAGGTCAATCTCAGCGATGTACTCTTGTCGTTGAACTCGTCATGTCTAGATGATCCTTTGTGTGCTTAAAATGGTGTTTTGAGCGTTTTGTTTTTTTTTCTTTTTCTTTTGATCCGTAGAGCGTTTTGGTTCATGGGCAGTGGAGAGAGAGTTCTATTTTTTCTTGGGATGGATTTCTTAGCTCCACACAACTGTTGGGTATGAGAGTGGTATCCTTTTTCTCCGCCTCGCTGAACAAGCACCTGTTGTTCCCATTCTTTATCTCATGAACAACACATGTTCTTCCTTGCCCCCGCAGCCCCACGCTTCGTTGAAATCAACATTGGTGGCTCTGAAATGGAAGGGACAAGTCTTTCCTTGTCAAAACTTGAACAATGACCCGACAAATACAAATTTGAACTTCTAATAGCGGGTTGATTTCGGCGACGTACTTTAAACCTCAAATTGCCTAGACGATCCCCTTCGTGTGATTAAAATGGTGTTTTGAGTGGCTTGGTTTATGGACAGTGGAGAGAAAGTTTGATTTCTGCGTAGGATGGGGTTCTGAGGTCTGATACAACTGTTGGGTGGGAAATGGATGTCAAACACAACACTTAGACGCAAAAGAATCACTCTGAGCTAGTTTGAGATGCTGGTCAAGTGATTTGTATTGCAAAAGATATTAAGATCTCAATTCTTACGATCTGCCTCTCGAAGTGAACCCCTATTGCCAGTTAATTTTTACTTTTCAGAATAGGTCAAAATTACTATCTCACAAATCATGTTGTTAAGCATACCAGATAAAGGGCATGTATTAAGTTCTTCTGTACCATTGTTAGTTTGCATTAGAATGGTATCTCAAGGGCGAAGCAGAGGTCTTTGTTTGTACTGTGTAACAAGATTGAGTTTTCTTCCCCTATTTTCAGCGAGTCATGAGATTAGATGTTCATTTCTGTAACCTGTCCCCTTATATTCATTGAGTCATACATTTAGATATCTGATATACTAACTTCTTACTGAGCTGACATTTTTTTGATGTGATTGGGCTGACAGTGGTAATTTAGATACCGAATATGCTGTTGTATAAACTCTACTTTTGAGGCACTTTTTGAAGAAAAGCCCAACAGATTATATTCTTAAGTGGGTTACTATATTGATCTCATCAACTAACTTCTGCTTCCTTTTCCGAGTGTAGTTTTCCAAGGAAAATCCAAGCAGGGTTGTTTTACCACAAGTCAAAGTAAAAGATACGGAAGACATTACGGAAGATCAAGTAACGACCACGTTAAGAAGAGCTATCAGTTTTCATTCAACTCTCCAAGCGCACGATGGGCATTGGCCTGGAGATTATGGTGGTCCTATGTTTTTAATGCCTGGCTTGGTAAGTGCTGATTGGCCTCTGTTAACATTCTAAGTGCGCCGTTCCTTATGAGTGGTAGGTCTAATGTTGAAATTGCCATTTGTTTTTCAAATATGTCGGTTGTCATCATAGATGTTTTTTTGTTCGCTGTATTCAGTTCAAGGAAAGCATAATATGTGACTCATATATCATTTGTCTTATTGATGCGTAGGTCATTACTCTGTCCATTGTGGGGGCATTGAATGCAGTTTTGTCTAAAGCACATAAGCATGAGATGTGCCGGTATATTTACAATCATCAGGCAAGGCCAGTTTGATATTATATTAGCATTTGAACCTGTTTTATGTGGTCTATACTCGTTTTTCGTCTATAAATAGTTAATTGATTTTCACACTCCCCTTTCTGCAACCACACTCCCTTTTTTGTCCTCTTGTGATGTTAATTTACAAAATTACCCCTTCATTTGTATTCTCTTTCACACTTGGAAGGACGACATTGAAAATTCACATCACAAGAAGACAAAAAGGGGGTGTGGTTATAAAAAAAGGAGTGTGAAAATCACTACCCTAGAAATATCCAATATTGCTTTCCTAGAGTTATTTTTTTCTAAGTATCTTGTCAGTAGGCTATGGTAAAATTTCTAAGAGTCGAAATATGAAATTACAGAATACAGATGGTGGGTGGGGCCTACACATTGAGGGCCCCAGCACCATGTTTGGTACTGTCTTGAACTATGTTACTTTGAGATTGCTTGGAGAAGGAGCTAATGATGGGCAAGGGGCAGTGGAGAAAGGACGAAAATGGGTTCTAGACCATGGTGGTGCTACTGCAATAACATCATGGGGGAAAATGTGGCTTTCAGTTGAGTTTTGAAACTTTATGTTGTTTGTTAAAGTGCTAACAATATTTGGCTGTACTCCTCCGTGATTGTTTGATTTTTTTTTTAATGGCAACAGGTACTTGGAGTATTTGAATGGTCTGGAAACAATCCCTTGCCCCCTGAGATGTATCTTTTACCTTATATTCTGCCAGTCCATCCTGGTTGGTGACCATTTTATGTTGTTTATCTTATGTATATCTATCTGTTTTATTTTATTTTTTTGTATTTCATGTGAAGTCAATGCATGTCATGCTCTTGATAGATGTAACATTGATTTGTGCATGCCATTTAAATCTACATACTATTCTGTCTGAGGAAAGGAAACTGTTTTGAAACAACTTTGCAGGAAGGATGTGGTGTCACTGTCGGATGGTTTACTTGCCGATGTCGTACTTATATGGGAAGAGGTTTGTTGGTCCAATCACACCAACTGTTTTGGCTTTGAGAAAGGAGCTCTATACATTGCCTTACCATGAAATTGAATGGAATCAAGCACGGAACCAATGTGCGAAGGTCGGTAAGGGTGGTATTATTCTCTATCAATAACTAAGAATGCATATCCTTTCATATGGTTAGTGCTTAATTGATTTTAGGCGAACATCACAGGCGGTGTTTTTAGATAATGCTCGGTATTCGGTGCTGCAAAAGGATATACATATGCAATTTTTTAGAAGTGCTGTAATTGTGTTGTTGAAAATCTTAAGCGACTTGTTCAAAATAGTGGTAACAAAGGGGGTTACAACGTTGATCACTAGCAAATATGTTTGGTCATGTTACGTTTGTCATGAAGGATACTGTTTGGTTATGCTATACAAGGGTGAAGATGCTGGGAATCATCAGAAAGACCAGTAAAGACCTTTCGAGAAACCAAGAAATATAGTAGCAGTAGGTGGTCGTTATGTGATAGAAGATAATGGATTACTTACCGTGAAAGCAAAAGGTTGGAGTGGACCACTCCTGAAGAAGGAGACATGGAATGTGGTCTCCATTTTTCTGTTGAGTGGTATTTGAGGAGAGAAGATTCGACAACATTTATAATTCGGCAACATTTAAATGTTATGTGCGCAATTTCTTGTCAGTGCTCTGATCTTGCATAGAGTGTGCACATGTGAGAATTTTTTTTTACTTTTTTATTGCAGGAAGACTTGTACTACCCACATCCTCTCGTACAGGATCTACTTTGGGCATCTATTGACAAGGTTGTGGAACCGATTCTCATGCATTGGCCTGGGAAAAGGTTGAGAGAGAAGGCTCTTCGTGTTGCAATGGAGCACATACACTATGAAGATGAGAATACTCGATATATATGCATAGGGCCTGTAAACAAGGTATATATTTCATCTCATTGGTGATCTTTTACTTATTTTGAAATGTTTGATGTTTAGTGGAGTGCCAAAAGCCAAAGGCATTGTGATAATGTCGCTATTGTATAATTGCAACTCCTTTTCCCTCTCGCAAATTTGGTGTACATTGTAGAAAACCCAACTTATTGGGGAGACCCATTAGATGTAAGGACAATAGTTCTGGGAGGTGCAATTTTGATCATTAATCCTTGACTCCCTCTAGATCGCGGGTATTCATTGAACAAGAGTTTTACTTGCTTCTCACAGCGGACAACTGCTGTGGGACATCCAACTTGAACAGAGAGAACTTGAGATGATATTAACCATGATTCTGCAAGGGTTCTAACATTTCAGAATGTTAAATGCCGGCAAATAAGTAACCATGAGGTTATGCGTTAAACTTCTATCTTGTAATTACTGCCATTTAGGTCTGCAGTCTGCACGCATTCTATCCCTCCCATAGGACCCATACCCTCATGAGTGGAAATTAATCTGGGTATAGTTTATGGCATGTTACTTTTTGTACTCTGGTTTACGATCTCTGAGATCTACTGCGACATTGAACAATGCAAAATGTTTTAATTTCTCCTTTTCAGATTTAAATAACTAGATTATTTTTCTTCTGTAAACACCTCATTGTTTCTCATTGAAGATACATCCTAAAAGGAAGAATAAAGAAACAGTTTTCCAAGTTTACCTAGTCGCTCCATTTTCTTCTCAAAACTGGAATTTTAATGCAGGTGCTAAATATGCTTTGCTGTTGGGCAGAAGACCCAAATTCAGAGGCCTTCAAGTTGCATCTTCCAAGAATCTATGACTACCTGTGGCTTGCGGAAGATGGCATGAAAATGCAGGTCTTGCAATAGTGCTATACCATCTTTAATTACTCAATCATATGGTTGGCTTTCACTGTTCTCTATTATATGACCGGCAGAGTTTCCACTGAAATTTACTAGTGGAATTTGTAAGAAACCAATTGGTTACTTGCTTATTGGCGTCTTGTTGCTTATAAGTAAACTCCGTGACAAGGAAACTTGTTTGGCTACTCTTGCTTATTTGCTTTACATATTGCTCATATGCTTGTTGGACGCATTGATAAGCAATACGCAACCAAGGGGTGTTCAGAACAAGCTTATTGCTTGTTGCTTAATTCAAAGCAATAATCAGTAAACAAGGGGTAGCTTCACAGATATTTGAAAATTCTCCCTGTCATTGATATTGGAAAATTTGTTACCAGTACCACTTCACTGCATATGAATCTGTTGCAGGGGTATAATGGTAGCCAATTATGGGACACTGCTTTTGCTGTCCAAGCAATTGTTTCGACGAACCTTGCTGAAGAATATGGTCCCACTCTTAAGAAAGCACATAGCTATATAAAGAAATCCCAGGTGGACCTCTATTTTTCTTGTTTTAGATTTATCTGTCTTGAGTTTTCAGTGAGTTTACCCCCTTCTATATTCTTTTGCCTCCCTTCTCTTTGGTTGAAAGGTTTTAGACGATTGCCCGGGAAATCTTGATTTCTGGTATCGCCACATATCAAAAGGTGCTTGGCCTTTCTCAACTGCGGATCATGGATGGCCTATCTCTGACTGCACAGCCGAAGGATTGAAAGTATTAATGGATCAAACTCATTATGTCGCATTTGTGCATTTCTTCCACATAACTAATATTTGAATTCTATTTTAGGCTGTACTCCTATTATCAAAACTGCCATCAGACATTGTTGGTGAACCAATAGATGCGAAGCTGTTATACGATGCTGTAAATGTTATTCTTTCTCTACAGGTAACTTGAATTGTGATCGTATATAATTAGCTTATTTTTGTTTATTGACCAAAAAGTTGCCCATGTTTTTATTTGTTTATTGAATTCTTATTTCCATAGTTGATGCTTTTGAATTGAAGGAAGTGGTATCACACCCCTTTTATCGGAGGATAAACTTTTGAACAGTTGGAATTGACATTATCATATTGCTAAGAGAAATTTTGGATGTTCAATCTTGATTCTTTTGATTAAGTCAACCTGTCATGTCCTTTCTCTAAAGAACCATGTTTGGTGCTTCTGATGGTACTTCTGAATACGTAGAAAAGGTTGATGAATGACAGAGACTTTCAGATCCTCCAAGTCTAATTATTACTGAGCCTGCTATGTATAAGCAATATTCCCTTATATACCTGATAACATCATTAGTGTAAAAAATGAACAAATTCTCTTTATTTTGGCTGTGATACAGCCAAACTGTTTGGTTTGCCAACCATCAAAATGTTTTTTTTTTTTTTGATAAGTAATTAAGTATAGTAGAAATAAGGCATTAAGGGAATGCCGCCCCGTATACAAAAAAGGCCATAGACAAAAAGGCCCTATACACCACTAACGGGAGATAAACAAATCGAACCAATCTAGAAATTGATCAAGGGAAGGATTACATTCTCCCTTGTCCCAACTATACAAACTACTAATAACAAAACTTTTGATTTTAAATAAAGGCTTTTCTACTCCTTCAAAGCATCTCGCATTTCTCTCCCGCCATATGGTCCACATCAAACAATGCGGAATCATTGCCCAAACATGCTTCCTTCTTTTTCCCACTCTAGCACCTCTCTAAGCGATTAAGAGTTCCAAAACGCTCCTTGACACAACCCATTGTAAACCGAACTAGTTGAAAACCACAGACCAAAGCTCCCAAGCCAAAGGACAATGGATTAGAAGATGATTCACCGTCTCCGCATCCCTCTTACACATACAACACCAATTAACAATGATTCTCCACCTTCGGATTAGGTTGTCAATGGTAAGAATCTTCCCTTGCACCGCACACCAAACAAAAAAACTCACTTTCAATGGTGCGGATGTTTTTCAAATCGCTTGCCAAGGATGGGGTTACCACTCCCACATAAAGCTTGGTAATAAGATCTTACCTGAAAAGATCCTGATTTTGACAAGTGGAATGAAAATGTTCTTTGACCGCCTAAAGTGGAATGAAACGATGGCAAAGAGAAAAAGGAGAGATTATTACCT
Organism: Rhododendron ferrugineum; assembly: GCA_025642025.1. NCBI lineage: Eukaryota > Viridiplantae > Streptophyta > Magnoliopsida > Ericales > Ericaceae > Rhododendron > Rhododendron ferrugineum. Next base: position 26,105,974 of record JAOTQK010000018.1, read on the forward strand.
GCAAATGTAGTAGGTGTCAAATTCAACTAGATTCAGGCATTGATGAAACCTTCAATCTCCAAAAGACAGCGATCGACCCTCCATTTCGGTGTATGTAGGTGCATGTGCCTACAATGGAATTGCACTTTAGTTCTGTGAGCTATTTTGTAATAATTACCTGCTTTGTTTGGTTTGCTATTTGAAAAACAATTTCCAACTCAAAAAACACTCATTGACCCTACTTTCAATCATTACTCTCATTTCTCTCACGACTCTCCAATCATTATTCTCATTTCTCTCTCTATCTCTCTCCACTCATTACCCCTATCTCCAATCATTACCCTATTTCTCTCTCCACTCATTACCCCAAAAACCAAACTAAAAAAATCTCAAAAACTCATCCAAACACGGCATACGTCTTTATTGCAGCTCTTACATTTCCTCCTTGAGGGTTTTTTCTCTATGATAAAGGGACTATATGTTCTTTCTTGTTACCACTACAGAATAGTGACGGCGGATTTGCAACATATGAGCTCACAAGATCCTACAGATGGTTGGAGGTAGTTTCCATATATTGTTTGTGCTTTTATGAATTGGTGTAGTTTACTAGAAAGTTGAGATTATGCAACCCATAACAGCCTCTCTATTTGATCATCTCCTTATCCTGGCAAGACTGCAAGGGTGAAATGTTGCAACTAACATTTCTTTTGCTACTATTCCATTCAGGAAATATATAATTTGGCTGTTTTGTCTGTTTTATTTTTACCTTCAGTTACTGAACCCTGCAGAAACTTTTGGCGACATTGTTATTGATTATCCGTAAGATATCAGCACCTTCATTGTAATTATTTCCAGATTCCATTGAATATTAACTGTTAGCTGACTACAAATATTATGTAGTTATGTAGAATGTACCTCAGCTGCAATGCAAGCTTTGTCATCATTTAAGAAGTTATACCCTGGGCATTGGCGTCAAGAAATAGAAGGGTGTATTGAAAGAGCTGCTATGTTTATTGAAAAGATACAAGCACCAGATGGCTCATGGTTTGTTTTATGTTTTCTTTCTAATTTTTCCTCTCTTACTTCTTGCAGCAAATACAAAATGTGCTAATGTGTATGCCCTTGGTTCATGCTCGCTTATTTACGACTGTCAGATTTTCAGCTTTGCTTAACCTGTGTTTAGGGGCTGTATGTGTCTACAGTCTACACTGTATCCTCTACCCACAGTAATGTATCTGTTGTATTTCCTAAAGACCTCATGTGTGTCTAAATGTTGGATAATTTACAATCTGATATAGATATATTTTTACTGTCTCTCAATAGGTACGGCTCTTGGGCTGTTTGCTTCACCTATGGTGCGTGGTTTGGGATAAAAGGGTTAGTGGCCGCTGGTAAAAACTACCATAACTGTTCTGGCATCCGCAAGGCGTGTGATTTTCTATTGTCCAGACAACGTGCTTCTGGTGGTTGGGGAGAGAGTTACCTTTCTTGTCAGAACAAGGTTAGTCCAATTACTTGCAAGTTTGTGGGATGTTCAATTTTAAGAAAGTTGAAATTCGAAGATACTGGATGCTGTAATGTTGAATTTTCCGCTTCTTTGAGCATCTCTAGCTGGCCTGTTTTCTTCAACTTCCATACAAGAATTTGATGAATCAGTTGATTTTGTTACTCCTTGGTCCTGGTTTCTTCAACTGTGCCCTGACCTTTCTTGGACTTTGTCATACTTCTTTGCCTTGGGCCAATGTTTCTACTTGGTTCCAGGATTAGCATGTAATCAACAAAGAGGCTTTACTAGTATAAAACTACAATGAAGACAAAATTTAGTGAACAAGTAACAAGTTCTTTTCTATATATTCATCTCCTTCACTTCCCTGAATTTTGGGAGAATGTTGTTCTCTCAACTAACTGGTTCATCATGATGATTGTCTACATTGAAGCAATTGTAATTGGCCAAAAATTGTGATCTATTGATCTAAAACAAATTAGCATGTCACTAGAGATTTGGGTAAACAACTTGGTTGTTGATGCCCACTAAATCCTACAAGTGTGGAATATCTCAAGCAACCATTGATTAAATGTTTTCTGTGCAGGTGTATACAAATCTTGAGGGTAACAGGTCGCATGTAGTGAATACCGGATGGGCTATGCTGGCTCTCATTGATGCAGGCCAGGTACACTAAATAGGTATTATGGGTCTTATTGTCTTTGGCTCTACGATAATAATTTCCTGAACATATCTATTTGCATTACTTGTTAGGTCGAGAGAGATCCGGCACCTTTGCACCGTGCAGCAAGGTCATTAATAAATTCTCAAATGGAGAATGGAGATTTCCCGCAAGAGGTAATTATGCCATGCTTTCTGCCTAGTGAATTTGACTAGATAATTTTGAATTGAACTACCCTTGTATGATTAATGCACATAAAGAGCAGAACAGGCGCAAGAATTTTTTGATCTTCGTCTTTTTTTAGAACTCTATTTTTTGAACAGGTTAAAATAATTTTATTAATCTTTGAAAGATAAAAAAGACCAAAGGGAGCAAGGAAAAAGGCAACGAATGCCCATCCGAGACCCAATCCCTTGATTGATACCAAGGAAACACCCCAAGATGCCTAAATGCCCAGATAGGCAGATATATCAATACAAAGCACAACCCAATACCTAAAGGCCCAGATAGGCAGATATATCAATACAAAGCACAACCCAATACCTAAAGGCCTACAAGCCCATATCTAACAATAAGCACAGATGGGACACAACTATTGTGCCATGCTATCCTCATATATTTTGACGAAGTTAAAAGATTCTAAATGGCACCTTCTAATTCTTTCCTCCGGAATTTGGTTGGAACCTTTTTCTTGGTATGATTAAGGAGTGTTACAATTTTGGGGTAAAAGAATGCACGTGTATACAAACATTCATACATACATTCATGCATACATACTTACATACACAAAATACAATGATCGCATGCAAAACCTCGGGAAAACGATGCTCAGAAGAAAAGACTCGTGAAACATACATGTAAACTAGACTCGTTAAATGCATTGAGAATTCATCAGAAGGCATCTTTCTAAAGTCGGAGGTTATGACTCCGAATTCTAGTAGTGAGAAAGTGTGGCATATGCTGTTAATATGATGTTTTCAGGTTGAAAACATCTTGATTTGAAGTTGTGGAATATACACTGCTCATGCATTGTGCGGTCACTGATCTATTCGGCACAGAGAAGTTTTGAACCAAATATACAAGGGTTGATCCTAATGCTGCTTAGAAAATACTTATTGAACACATATACTAGCGTACACATGTGTAGTAATATATTTGTTTTTTTGGTTTAAACTTGAATGCAGTTCAATATGTATCTTCTGACCTTTGAAATGCTTCATTTGTTCAGTATTTGGTGAAATGATGTTTTCTATTTTTTTGCATAATGGGTAATGATGAATTTGGTTTTAGAAAGAACATTCAGCAAAATTAAAAGATGCTCGTAAATGTAAAATTGATTGCCAAAGCAAATGAAATGGAACTGCAGGCCATTCCATTGCACATTATGTAATGAGATGAAAAGAGTTAACCAAGTGCTCTCTTATGATGACCTTTTCACTTTGGTATTTTAGAATGTTGCAAGTTTAACTTTTTTCTTTGCAGGAGATCATGGGGGTCTTCAACAAAAACTGCATGATCACTTATGCTGCATACAGAAACATTATCCCAATTTGGGCTTTGGGCGAGTATCGATGTAGGGTACTTCGGGCCCAATGAAAGTACCCCGTTGTGAATCCCGATTCCAGACTACCATTTGCATTTTGTCTTTAGCTATTTTTTCTGTTCCTTTTGCGGCTTTTCCTGTTTGCACACTTCTTTAAATGCTTCGAAAATTGTACTCCAGTAGATTTCTTGTATGCAGTATCATTTTTTTTTAATCTCCAATGCAATATCATTTAGTAGTGCAACAAATATTGATTTACTTTAGATTACTTGTATTTTGTGCCCTATTTTTGTTTTGCGGGGGCAGTTTTTCCTTTGGTTTGCTTTCTCATCAACTAAGTGTTCTGTGAGATAGGAATAGGGCCACAATGCTAAGGCACATATGGTTTTTGTCCAAGAAGGCAGATACTAATATCATTAGGCACACATGTAGTTGCTGTCTCTGCAGATTGCAATACTAGAGCTGAACTCACCAACGCCTTCTTTTTTAGTGCCCTTTTTTTGTGTGTGAATGTTTGGCATGCTTTGATGCTCAAGAACATGGTCCAAGGGGTGCCTAGCAAATTGGGAGACGTCTTTAGAATGGTTCACCAGTCGATGCTCCTTCACTGCTGTACTTTTTGGGTTGTGGAGAGAAAAGAACTTCCAAGGGTTGTCTACTGATCATGACCAGGTAGCTCACAGATTTGTTTGAGGTCAGGTACTTTATTCACTGTAGGAGAAATTTGAATCCCTCTTTGACGAATAAATCTCTGTGTAAGCTGGGGCTGCCTGAAAGAGTGAAAAGGATACTGAAAAGTGAAAACAGTTAGTTTTGGTTTGTGTTTTCGTGTGCAGCTTTTTTGTTGTGTTTTTTCTGAGCTTTGTGGTGTTGTATTGGGGTTTTTCTGCCCTAGACTGTGTTATGTTGTGGTTGAGCTTAATAAAGTTTGCAGCTGTCGGAGGAAAAAAGTGATTTCTTCATCTTTCACGATTTTTTTATCAATTTTTCTACTTACTTTTTTCACTTTTGAATGTATATAGCGTACTTATATTCAAAAAGTAAAAAAATTTGTTAAAATATTAAAAAAAAATTGACTAAAGACGAAAAGATACACAAACATATAAAAAAAATTATCTCAAAATTGACAACCAAACAAGCTGGTTATTTTTCGTTCTTAAATTTCCACACTATTTGGATAAGAGTCTCCTTAACCACCTAGCCAACCTCAATACTCTTTCTTTTTTTGAAAGGCGAACCTCAATACTCTTTCAAAGTGGGCTTATATTGACTTCACTTTTTGTAAGGAAAATTCTAAAATTAATCCAATTGGCTGACAATAGTAGGTGTGTGAATGTGTATTAAATAGTGAAAAAAATAAACAGAAATATATATTTTTCTTGCCTTTTAGTATGTTTATTGTCTTGCGGATCAAAAAAAAAATGTGTTTATCGTCAACCCAGTGGCTGACAATAGCAAGACCGATTTTGTAATGATCAATTAATTCTAATCTTGGAAAAGTGGGCTTACATTGACTTCACTTTTTGTAATGATAATTCTAATCTTGGATTGTTCAAGCCGGGTCATAGTTAAATAGCACAAACCATATGTTTACAGAACAAACATATGATCTAGTAACTTGTTAAAGCCTAACAACATGACCCAAACTACTTAAACTCAAGTTACAAGTTGCAGCCTGCGTGGTTTATCATACTTCTAAATCACCTATTTAGACTTTAGATATGCAACAACTTCACCGTTCAACTAAGCTATCTCCATTTATAATGCAGGATTGAATTCTTTTAGTGAACAGGATAAGTTATTTTTCTGATTCAGTCTGTCAATATGTTTCAAATAATCTAAAATCAACCATTGAGACTTTCAATACGGAACGTAGTGGAGGATTAAATTTTATTGGTTTTCTTCTAGTAAACGGGGTAAATGGTTTTATGATTCAATATGCTTTTCCAAGTTAAATGGATTTTACAATAATATCCACCAAGTCGGCATGATTTTTTGGTATGATTAATGTTATTGATGAGATTTACAAAATTATTGCCTTTTGTGGCCCGATATTTCTCATCCTAACGGCCCATTTGTCGGAAGTTGGGCTCCTCTCTAATTCTTTAATAATTGGAGGATCCTCCAATTAAAATCTAACAGTCAATATATTCGCCACCACATTAAAAGGCTAAGTGTTTGAGCACATGGAAAACTCTCTTTCTCTCTTTTTTTTAGTAACTGAAAGTTGCATTAAAAACTAAATATCGTTTACAAACCGGGGGTATACAACTCCTATCAAATTCGCAAAAAGTAGATTAACAATACAAGGGTAGAAATAGAAATCTCCCACCGAAATACGTGCATCACTTGCCAACGCATCTGCACAATGATTCGCTTCTTAGTAGATGTACTTGATCGACACCGCTACAAGCTCATCCATTAGAGACCTGCAATCCAGTAAAATATTACCAAGAGGATGATTTTCTATTTGATTATCCTGCAAGAGCTGGAAAAGTCCTAGAGCATCAGTTTCAATTTCCAAATTCCGCACAGGCGCACACCCTCTGCTTTTCCCAACAGAAGTCCATCATGCAAGGCTAGAACTTCTGCCATTAAGCTAGAGCTCGCCGTAATGGTGCTGTGAAAACCTCCTAGCCATCTGCTATGGTGATCACGTAGAATACCCCCGGCACCTGCTGTACCCAATGCTGGATTGAAAGCTCCATCTAGTGGTCATCATCTGAATTTGTGGAACCATCTTTGGTTTCATAGTTTAAGCAAAGAAACACAGTTGCACCTTCGGAAGTGGTTACAGGACAAGGTGGCTGTGTAGTGGATTATTTCATCTCAAATTGTTGCTGGACTTATGGGCCAGTGTACTGTTAGTATTTGGTTTGTTTGCCCAATTTTGGGGCTATGGCTGCAGCATCTATGCTGAGTCTGTTCACAATCCAAGTTTCCTTGCTCCTCTGGGCCGTTTGTTATAGTGTAGTATGTCTGTGACTGTGATAGTCCCTACTAGATCAGTGGCATTGCTCAGGTTGAAAAGGATTATTATTGGTTCTTTCTGCAGCTTGTGTGCCTCAATCTTCGAGGCCCTTGTTCTGTCCCACTTTTAGGTTATAGTGAGCTTTGTGTACTAGATCGAGAG
>JAOTQK010000018.1:26112893-26126432 GCA_025642025.1 Rhododendron ferrugineum
TAGTAGTTCGCTTTCATGTTATTATCACTCGTATCACTTCATATCATACCCCGCTGAACTATCCTTTCGCTTAGATGGATAGTGCAACGGGGTATAATCACAACACACATGGCATTTTGTCTTTTTACTTACTTTACCGTACTCTCCATGCTGGTTGTGCATGGGTTATCGCATTTTTTTCAATCTTTTTTTTTTCCCCTCCTGGGGTATGCCCCTTGTAGGCTGTACATTCGGTTAACCTTTTTTTTTTAATTTCAAGCTAAATTACCAAAAAAAAAAAAAAAAGTATCACAAAGTTTTTCTCTTTCTCTTTGCCCCTTCCTCATCTTCTCACTCCCAAGTCCATTATACCAATATTTTCCAATCAACGACACCTAAAACTAGGATAAATCAGGATTATTTTCTATCATCGGAAAACTTGACAGTTTTTTTAGATCAAAAAAGTTGATTGGTTGTTCGATCCGTTAAAAAAAAAGGGTTATTCGACATCCATCCGATAATTGGAAATTTGAAACCGAAAATTCCATTCAATGTCAATCAGTCAATTTAGTGGGTTTGATGGTGATGCGGTGGTGTCAACTGTCAAGGCAAGGATGGGAGCAAAGGGGATGCATTTAGATGGGCAATGAGAAGGGGGAGGGAGGAAGCAATTGTTGGTTTGATCGATGAAGTGGGCGGTGATGATGCTAGTGGCTTGTCGGCGGGGACACAATAGGGGATGGAATGGGTAAGGAAGAAGAGCTGAAGAGGGAGAGTGGTTTTAGCTAGACAAGGAGGAGACCATGTCAAGAGTAATTTTAGGCGTAAGATTTAACAGTGGCCACGTGTCAAGTTAGAAATAGGATTGTACGATTCTTCAATTTTAAAAGGAGCGGAGAGGAGCCGGATTGTTTTTTGGACAGATAAATTTTGGGTGAATAAGAAAGAAGTGTGAATAAGATGTGGATATAATTTAAGAGATGATTACTTAAGGAGGAAGATTTACTTATACTTGGTTCGAGTAGGAGTAGTTGATATGGGTGAATAATGTGAAAATCATTGAATTGAGAATAAAAAAAAAATGTTTGAGTGATAAATATAGTCTTTTTCCCACCTGAATAAGCTAATCCTAAAATGGAGGGTGCGATAAGCTAAGACTCTCCAAGGGGAATAAGGGTCTCCCCCTCCCTGCTCCTCCTCCCTTATCCCACTAAAAATCACCTTTCTTTATTATCCCCTCCCTTTGTCACCCAAACAAACAAGCCATAACAGACCATTTGTCGGACGGATAAAGTTTTGTATGAATAAAAAAGAATGATAGATAAGAGTTGAATATGCTATAACTGGGGATTGGTGGTGCCCCAAGAGTATTGATTCATTTTTCCAAAACATGAGACTTAGGGGCCGATAAAAAAACATGAGACTTAATGCCTTGTTCTCTTTTCAATTTGAAAAGAAATTTTTTAAAAATTCCTCTTAGATTCTCTCTACTTTCAATATTTCTCTCTCTATCTCTTTCTACTTATTATTCCTATTATGCCCAACTTTTTGGTGAATTTTTGGCATGATTATTCGGGTTATTTTTGTCTTAAGAGAACGAAAGGCAATCGACACCGTCGGGTAGGATTTTACTCTCGCGATGTTCAATACTAGACGGCATGTCCTACTACTAATTAAAATAATTTATTTTTTAAATTAAAAGTGATATTAATAAGTAGAACTCGGAATGGGCCAGAGTAGCCTATATGGATGGAAATGGGACCCACACCACACCAGTGACCCCCCAGTATCATGAATTCGAAAACGAAAGAGAAAGCGCGAAAACTGAGACATCGTTTTGAATTGAAATACTACTCCAGTCCAGAAGCAAAGCAATAAAGTACTAGTAAGTAGTTCCACTCTCTCTCTCTCTCTCTCTCTCTCTCTCTCTCTCTCTCATTGTTCACGGGTAAGATTTTCTCGAACTTCACCTCAGCTTTTTCCGTACTGAGATTCGTTCCTTTCATTTTCTTTCCATTTCTTTAATTTTGAACTGTGAGTATACAATGATTTCGGTCTCACCTTTGGTTGCGTCAATTTCTGATACGAGATGTTACTTTAGCAATTTGAAATTTCAACTTTAACTGCCGTAAGTTTTACTTAATTTTCTCCGGGAATAACACTCTGATTGAATGTCGCTTTCGCCATTTGTTCCTTCTTTCTAGGGTTTCATCTACTTGTCGATTTCACTGCGTTACTACTACCAGGACTTGCTTCAGTAGTTTTCTATGCGAAGTTTCTACCCTTTCTGTTACGTGTTTCTCGGCAGCCAAACATACTAGCATTTCTCTAATTTTATTAATCTGGGTGATTGTAATGTATGTTCCCAATTTGTAGCCTAATGTTTAATTCTTGTCTCTATCACACGCGCACACACAAAAAACACTGTGAAATATGCTCACAAGTTGCAGATACCTAATGATATCTGTTTAATTCTCAGTTTTTTTGTGCTGTTTCTGTGATTCATCGCAGAGTTCAACATGTGCAGTATTTTGAGCGAGCTTAACTGTCCAACCTTTTTAATCACTGCTACAGCTTCGTGTTGATGCTTTCAGGTATATTTCCTTTTTAACTCCAGAATAGTGTCGTGTATTCGTTGCCTCTACCTTTACGAATCAATTCAATGATAAGAGTCACGTTGTCTCATGGTTTTATATTCCTTAATTTGTTCAGCTTTAGCTTTTGGTTGGTTGGTGAGAAAATTGATAGTGAAGATTATGAAATGCTGACGGCTATGTTATATTGTTTCTTCTGTTATAGTCATAGAAGAGAGTATTCACCTCAGAAACACAAAGTGCAATAATTGTTTTGCATTTGACAATTTTGATTTGTTATTATTTCCTAACTGAGTACCCACAGAGTGAGCATTAGAATTATTTTCCCACCAACCAAATGGGAAATCAAATCTATTCAAGGATTTTAATTTTTCTGTTCTTCCTTCACAGATGAAGGGTAAGTCTCCCCTCCGATTATTGCTGACTTGGTTTATTTTAATACTGCCTTGAATAATTTTTGGGCCACTTCATTCTTGTCAGATATGATTTCAGCATCAACTGCTTCAACCATGCTCTGGTTTGACGAGCACAATCTCTGCATATCCAATGCACTTATAGACGATCGTGGTTCAGAAGTTAGCTTATGAGATTCCACGTTATCAGGGGTCAGTAAAAGGGTAAATAAGATGAAGAACCATTCATGCTTAAAAGCGAAAGGCACTGCTAGAGTTGACCATCAGAAGGTGATGTTTGAGCTTAAACAGCGGGTGATCTTTGCACTAAACAAGCTTGCAGACAGGGACACTTACCAGATTGGTATCGTGGAGCTCGAAAAAACAATTGAATGTTTAACCCCAGATGGGGTTGCTCTGTTTCTGTCTTGCATATTAGATACCGATTCCGAGCAGAAGAGTGCTGTGCGTAAGGAATGTATTAGACTGATGGGCTTACTAGTTAATTTGCATGATGGTCTTGTTGCTCCATATCTTGGAAAGATGGTTGTTAGTATCGTTAAGCGTCTCAAGGATCCAGACACTGTGGTTAGGGATGCATGCGTGGAAACAGTTAGTGTGTTGGCTTCTAAATTGTGCAATGACCAGGCTCAAAATGATGGAATTTTTGTTGTACTAGTGAAACCATTTTTTGAAGCCTTGGGTGAACAAAATAAGCAGGTGCAGTCTGGTTCAGCGTTATGCTTAGCTCGGGTCATAGACAATACCAATGATCCTCCAGCATCAATTTTGCAGAGGATGTTGACCAGAACCATCAAGTTGCTTAAGAATCCACATTTCATGGCAAAACCAGCAGTCATTGAACTGAACAGGAGTATTATTCAGGTTAGTTTGTTCCTGTGGAGAACTAGCACTGTTATATCCACTAGCGTTTGTCTAATTTATTGTTTGTCGCTTCCTTGTTGTTTAAGTATATTCAGCCTTGTTAAATGGAGTGAAGTGAAAAAAATTCCTATGAAACCGTCAGATCCAATATTGATTTATGTTTAAGCCACTTTATAGGAAGATTGTATCCATCCATTGACTGTTGAAGTGCAATCTGCAGACAATGAGAAAAAAGTAATAAAACAGAGAAAAGTTTTGGACTTTGTACCCTAAGCTAAACAGCTATAGAGTAGATGTTGAAACACTAGCTTGATTAATGTTCAAGTTTCATACCCTGCTTGTTTCTTCTCTAACTCCACTGCTCTATTATAAATTTATGATCGTCTTAGGCGGGGGGTGCTCCATCGCAAATTATTTTATCTGCTGCAATGAGCAGCATCCAAGAAGCTCTAAAGAACAGTGACTGGACAACACGCAAAGCTGCTTCTTTATCTCTAGGTGAAATTGCTTCAAGTGGTGGATCCTTCTTTAGTTCCTTCAAGGCTTCCTGCATCCGTTCTCTTGAATCCTGTCGGTTTGACAAGGTCTGTATTTTTCAATATCAAAATGAACATTATTTCTAGCCTTGTAAATTCCTATGTTGGATCCATTAGGTGCTTTTTTATCGTATGTTGTAGGTTAAACCAGTAAGGGACACTGTACCGCACGCTTTACATCTTTGGAGAAGTCTTCCAGGGCCCGATCTGCCTGAACCTTCAGAAACTGGATCTTCTATCAAAGGTTTGGTAGCTGGTCCTCTGTTTGTTAGCTGCGCCGTGGAATAGTTTGCTTAGTTTGTCTTGTTTGATGCTTGTTTCATTTCCCTTTTCCCCACTCTACGTACTTACATTCGCTGGCATAGCTCTTGAGTTCTGCAGTGGTTCTTGTGGCAGTTTGAAATTAGTAACACGCCTGTAAACAACATAGGGAACTTGTGATGGGGCTAGAAAGATGCAACGAGACATCGTCCAAGGGGCAGAATAGTTTTTCAAGCGCATTGATTTTGAGCTGCATAAATAGGGTGAAATAGTTAACATACATCACAGGAAAAAATGTACGAAACTAGACCGATTGTGACCCGCCATGCCAAGTTTGAAGTTTGATGCTTGATTCTTTTCGGATGTGGTACCCACCACACCTAAGTTGAATCTGAATCACATCCCTATTTCTGTGTACTTGTCATGTGCAAGTTTCTACTTGCTTAACCCTAGTGTAGGAAATGCAGAGCAATTTGCAGAGTTGAGCGATAAATGTAACTAAGAAAGATAAAATAACAATACTAGAGAAGCACTATGTATCTACTTATGCTGGAATCTTAGTTGCACGAAACAGGAGCTGGTGTGGGGGAGTGGGGAGCAAGAAGATACAGATGAATTGAGGGTTGGGAGTGTCTATAGAAGAGTGCGTGTATATACATATACTGATGTAAACAAAATGTAGATACTCTTGAAATACTTGTTTCTTTTTCGCCCTATTATGCATGTCAACTCATAATCGTGTCAACTGCAAATATTATTTTATTGCATTTAAGTAAATATTATGCTCATACTAAGTGCTTGAGTTAAAATTTTTCTAGTATCTTATCATTACTTATATTTTCTCTTGCTTGGTATCTCTTTTTGTTTTTGGTTTCTTTTGCAATTTTCATACTTGGGAGGTTCTATCTTATTTGGGAGTGGGCTCCTTTCTCTATTGAAGTGAGGTACGTAGGAGAGTCTGACATGGGAGCGCAAGATTGGGGTTCTGAGGTGAATTCACCTTCCCAATGGGAGGGTCCTGCTATTGAGGTCGAACACCAACAAAAGTACTTGTGCGTCAAATCACAACATCTTCTGTCTTCTTGCTGGTGAGGGTACAAGAGGAAGACAGTGAAGACAAAAAGGGCTAGGGAAGGAGGTAAAAAAGGGAAGACAAAATAGAGTAGCTGTTTGTTTGAATGAAAATAGTAACAGGGATAAGTGGTGAGAAATTTGGACTAAAATAATGAGTCGATCAGGAATGAATGGTGTAAAGTCAAATCCATACAAATGCAAAATTGAAAGGAAAGAAGTGATTCTTTAAAACTAAGAATCCTTTGCTGTTGATTTGAAAGAATTAAAGAGCGAATTGTTGTAAGGAATTTAGCATCTCACGCAAAGTGGGTGAACTTATATGTGGAATCATCTAATGGATTGGAATGGTGGCTGATATCTATGTCTGTTCAGCAGATCTATGTGGTTGAATGTGTCCCTGATTATTCTCATTTTGAAACTCTCATGAACTGCAACTTCTTGCAGATTGAAGTGCAGGAATCCTGCTTCACTCAATAAATTTCCTTTTTGGTATCTTTGTTTTCTCTCTTCTCCTCTCCTGCCACAACCCCCCCCCCCCCCCTAGCTCTAGTTTCTGATGAAGCCACTGGTTAGGGGCAACTGGATAAGTCTCTGCATATTTTTTCTTCCCCCCACCCCCATTTTGGCAGATTGAGCTACTACTTGAGCTGAGATAGAAATGGGTTTGTTAACTTTCCGGGACAATTTGCAAAATTAATAACGAATTTTGTGTTTTCTGTTGGTTTCCAATTCATTTTGGTATGATATTCGATATGCATTCCCATATTTACATTATAAAAACTTCATACATATTCCAAGTTTTTCCTTTTAGTGAATGGCCTATCAAGAAGCAACACATGAGTGTAGTTGAAATGAGGATGTTGAGGTGGATGTGTGGTAAGACAAGAAGAGATAGAATTAGTAACGAGACTATTCGTGAGATGGTAAGAGTTGTACCTATACAGGATAAGTTGAGAGAAAATAGATTAAGGTGGTTTGGACATATTTACCGTTGACCTGTAAACGCGGTAATCAAGAAGAGTGACATGATAGTAGTGGATAGTCGGGCTAGGGGAAGAGGAAGACCTAAACTGACTTTGGATACCACGATACGAATGAACTTGGGCTACTAAATCTAAGTGAACAGGTAGCCCTAAAGTGAGCTCAATGGAAAAACAGGATTCATATAGCCGACCCTAATAGATTGGGACACAAGGCTCGCTTTGGTTTGGTTTGGTTTGAATGGCCGTAGGCGCTTATTTGTACCTTATAATTTTATCTTTATTGCATTTTGTTGCTTGGAAAAGGTTGTCATTTATGGGACTCTATTTGATGATGCTCTCTTTACCTAATTGAGTACCTCCTGCAGAGAATTTTTGTGGACAGGACGATGGTGATATTGCAAGCATTAATGAGTCTGGACGAAAGGACGCCTCACTTACAAAAGTGGGTACCTGCTCAACTAAGAAAAGGATTCCTCTTTCTGTGAGAAAAACATGCCAAAATTATGTGGATTATCCTCAAGGTTCAATTGATTGGGATACAGAAATTGCTGCTCCCAAAACTAACAGTGTTTATTTTGATGTTCACAACGAAGAATCTGAGGGTAGTTCTGTCACTAAGACATTTGAAAGAATGAGTAGCGATATCACAAGTATCCAAGATATTGGCTACGAATACGTATCAATGGATGATAGACATGAATGTTCTTCTGTGTCTAAACCTGTCACCAAGAACGTTGATACAAAATTTGTATCAGCTTCTCGTGACTGCATAAACAAAGTTGCCTTGGTGAAGCAGATGGTAACAAATCAGGAATATGCAGCTGAAGAAATTAGAAGTGAAGAACACAGATACTCAGTGAAGATGCAGGATCATAGTAGTCTTGATTCCACAGGCACGGAGTCAAATTCCCAAACCCTGCGCGAATGTTGCACTCAAACAGCAAATGAATTGGCTTCTATTCGGAAGCAGCTCTTGGAAATCGACAATAAGCAGTCAAACTTAATGGATCTGTTACAGGTTACTTTAGGTCCCTTGGATATTTATAGGTTGCAAGCTTCTTTATAGAGCATAACTCTGCCCAAATGCATTTTGTGCTCTTTTATCAGTGTATATGTTCTCCCAAATAGTGCTATGTTTATCGGCCATATAAGCTGACATATGATCCTATACTTCCCAGGCTATATCGTTATTGACAACAACAAGGCTGCTTCGTTGAGTTATAAATAATTTTAGAGGCAGCTCAGCAATGAGACAACCTAGCTTCTTTATCTATAACCGTATACCTGTTTTGTCTGCGGACAAGATTAATGGGCTTTGGGCAACTGAAGTGGTAGGCACCATGTACTCCCATGCATTTGACAGGGGTTTAATCTAACACTAACTACAACAAACAATGCTGACTTTCTCCAAGCTGAAAAAAGAAAGAAAAGATTAATGGGCGTTGGATGTCCTGTGACAGTAACTTCTCGAACTTCCACGCATGACTGTTTTACACTTTTACTGGTCTTCTCTGGAGTTTGGTCGATGGAGGGACCATCATTTGTGTAGAAAATTTTGAAACAAAAATTTCTCTATTTTTCAATTTATAATTTATATAAAATAAACAGAAAAATAGATGGGTTGTCAGCACATTTACTTCTGTACTGTAACAACTTCAATTGCAATCAATCCATAGGAATCTACTTACATATGCGTGTATATTCATGATATACTGGGTCTTTTTTTGATCCAATAAGATGATGGATCACGCGATGGCTGTCTTTGACAATTGAGATACATAATATGTTAAAGCCTACCTGAATTCCTGAGATCATTGTTCTCTTTGAAAAATTTACTGATTGGCCTAATCATCTTGCTTATTGGATTGCTACTCTTACATGGTAAAACATCCTTACTTGAGTTCTCAAAGCTATATGCCATTTTCCAGCTCAAGATTTCCTCGGTTATGACCATAAAATTCATAAATCTTCCCTATGGATGCATTTCAGGAGTTCACAACGAGCACAATGGAAAGCTTTTCTGTGATAAAGTTGAAGGTTTCAGGTCTGGAACAGGTAGTTGATCAAATAGCTCAAGATGTTTGTGGAGGGAGATTTACTAATCCAGCTACTGCAAAATTTCTGAAGAAAAGCCCAAGTGTGGCTTCTCCTAGACTCTCTACCCACACCTGCAGACCATCTTTAGATATACGTAATAGACAGCCATCATTTTTGTCCAAGAAAAATACGGAGATCTGGGAGGAAAAATCTTTTGCAGGGAGCAGATCAAGTAGTTCTGCTATAGAAGGCTTTGACATGTGCTCAGATGTCACAGGCAAATTAAATCGACAGCCAATATGGAAGGGAAGCCAGAGTAGCTCTGGACGTGGAATTCATGTTGGTCAAACAAGGAAAAATGACAATGTCTCTGCCGCAGCTTCCACTACTAGTGCCAGACAAAGCAGTTCAGAAATAAAAAATGGCCCATGGAGATTTGTTCGAGGCTATCTATCTGAAGGGGACCTCGATTCTGCATATGCAGAAGCTTTGTTTTCAGGTGACGAACTTGTGCTGTTTGAACTTATTGATAGAACAGGCCCGGTGCTGGAAAGGTTATCGAACAAGACGGCTGGTGATGTTCTTAGCACTTTAGCATCGTACTTCTTGGAACAGAGATTTATAAATTCCATAATCCCTTGGTTGCAACAGGCAAGTTACTTTCGTATATTTCCTTACTTTGGTCTCAGATGTTCATTATTAGTCTTTTGTAATTTCTACACTAAGATTGCTTTTCAGTCTTTTTGGAGTACATAACTTGTGCTGCTATAACCATGGGGTAATACTGTAGACGATGACAAAGAGAAAAGAATCCCGTACTATACTGGCCGGTATGTACTGATATTGACCATATCCAGCACCCTACACCTCCAATTTCGTACCGGCTCAAATACCGGCCGGTACCGGCTGATACTTGTCAATACCGGACTACTTGGGTACCAACTGGTACCGGTCAATATTGGACGGCACCACTATTTTAAAAAAAATTATTGTATGTTATGCTATTTTTTTTGATGTGGGGAAATAATCCTAATAGCGATATATTTGAAACGGTACCTGGTATCTCACCGGTACCAATACGTATTGTACTATTAGGAAAACCGGTACTCTAGCTGGTACAGTATTCAGATCATTGGAACTTAAAACCTGTGTTGGCCTGAGTGGAAGTGCACCTTACCCTCTAGCCAGTTGAATAATGCTATGGCGTAAGCCTATGGGTGCCTTAGCATTACTTTCTCTGCCGATATTCGATCAATATGTTTTGTGCTACACTTCCTCTAGGTTTCATGCGGTTACGTTGTACTCCAGTATTTCCAACAGCACAGCAAATATATAGATTAACTGATTAAAAAAAATGTAAATAAAGTGATATATGCCATTCGGTACTTGGTGTTGGACAAAAGGGACTCTAAAACATCGTGAAACAAGCTTTCAAACCGAACCCTCCCCCCCTCTCTCTCTCTCTCATACACTCGTAGGAGATTGACCTTATTAGCTGCAACTACATAGCTATGCCACGCCAGACATTGCATTTAACCAGAGAATCCAAGGCATGACGTTTAAACTTGAGACGCAGGATTTGTTTCACGCCCTGCCAAGGGTTCATTTAGTGATTCACTTTTATCAGCTCCTAATGGAACTATAGGACATTTGATTGACATGGAATCTCCTTTAGTGAATTAGCTCCCCAGAAATATTTGCATTTTTTTGTTCCGTTCTTAGATGTTGAATTTCCTTCAGGGTCCACTGAACTATGTAACCTGTTTCTGATTATCTGACTTAGGATGTGAACTCACTGCTAGTAAAGCTATCTTTCGTTTTTAGGTTGTGGACTTGATTACTGTCCATGGACCAAATTGCCTTGTTCTCTCAGCAAAAGTGAGGAGAGAATTTTTATCAGCAATTCAGGAAGCTGCCAACATGGGCATACCTAATCCTGCGGAGAGAAGATCTGTTGCCCAACTAGCAGCGAAATTGCATCAAATCTGGGGTGAGGCATTTTGATTTTTTCATCTGTTCAGTCCACAAGTTCCTTTCTCTTCAACATTAACCCAAATTAAAGCTCAATGAATTGTTTGTCAGAACAGTATTTAGAACTTCAGAAATAGAAGTTGCAGAACGTTTAAAAATTGGATATGCGTGATTCAATTTGAGAACATGTAAAACTTTCCATAAACTTGAATCTCGTGGGATGAAAAATGTTTTCTGGAGTATCAAGGCCACACTGAATTTCATTTTATTTCATTTTTGCAGGAAAATGCTCTTGATAAGAAGCTACTTTGAAGCATGGTGCACATGCCAGAGGATTTGCTGCTCTGAAGTACTGGTTTGGTCAAGTAGTTGAATTCCAACACATGGAATGCACTCTTTTTTTTCGTAGTGAAATAAACTTTTGTTTGTTTGGGTTAAGACAACGTTCCACAAGGATCCTTTTCACGTCAATGTTTTTCCAGTGGAAAACTTGGTTGTTACCTCTTGTTAACGTTTATAGTTTGCAAGTTGTTCTTTGTAGTGCTGATGAACATGAATATATGAAATCCAAGTTAGTAAGCCTCTCGCCACGGAAGGCGTCAAATTCTTTTCCTCTATTTTACGTAGGGTTTATGATACAATCTCTTGTGGGGAATATGGGGTACCAAAATTACCAACTTCTGTTTATTCTTGGAATCTCTTGTGTCTTATGGTGTGTTGGTTGTCTTAATTTGTATCCAGAGGTGTGCTCGGGGGTGGATTCATAGTTTGGTACAATCTTACCCCCTGAGAGACAAATTAATGGCATTTTTTTCGTGTGCTCGGATAAATGGCAATTATGCATAGGATTGCATCAACTATGATCAATACATCAAAAAAATGTAAATCCGTTTAGACTTTTGAGGAAAAAAAGGAATGTGATTTTGACACTCCACTTTTAGCTGGTGGTACTTTACTTGTCTTGTAATCTCACTATGATCAATACAAATGAAGTGTCAAGTGGCTAAAACTAAAGTGTGAAAATTAATTTTCAAAAAAAGAATAAATTTGTTCGGAATTTACCGCTATCTACTCAAGGCAACAATTTATGTTGCGGAAGAGAAAAATCAACTTTTGCAGGCTCTAGTCTAGTTCAACCTAGCACTAGCGGGCACCTAATAGTTTCCGCTAAAACTCTATCGAATGACCATCTTTTTTTAAGCTCTAGTGTGGACCTAAACAGTTCAAAAAATTAAAAGAGCCTATCAGAGTATGAGTACACCATTTGGTGTATGATAGGTGTGTAAATACGCCTATTTACGCCTCATAATTTAGGTTCGTTATGTCTTTTTAATGCACTACTTGGGATTTGATACTCGTTTTTCGTGTTTCAGAACCTACGGAGTTGTTGGATGGCATTCGGAGTTAAATGGAGAATTTTATACGGTGCCGATCAAATTAATCAAGAGATGGGACCAAGTTTATGTGAACGAAGGAGAGAAGCACCTAATCAAAATTCCTACCTGATGGATATTTGGAACATAATAATGAGATGGATGCTAGTGAAAGGCCATTTGGGTATTTGAATTAAAAGAAACAAACCTTTGTTTGCATGTGCATATTTGACGGCCCAGTGAATCCCTTTTACTGGTCGAAGAGATTTACAGCAACAAATATAAAAGGAAGCAAAGGTTCTGTTTGGAGAGATCTCATTCCCACGCAGCAACAGGTCATGGCGGTGGCCACGACTTCGCATAACGCACAACACTCCATGATCGGCTAAACGCTTCGGCTAGGGTGACGAGGATGCTTCTCCAAGTAATATGATTGTTTGATTTCTAGGGTTTTATATTCGACTGGATTGTATGACTTGGTCGATTCATAACTTTTTATGAGAGTTTATATATATATTTTTTCTGATATTCGAATGTGTTTGTATCCATGGTTTCAAGCACTGTCATACAATGGTTTCTAATATTTCAAGATAGGCTTTGAGATAGACTATATGATGTGAGACGGGTTGTGCCGTTGATTAAATCCAATGAGACAATCCGTGCCGACGGTGCCGTGTTGAAATAGCCTATACGGAGTACGAATCTTAATTATCTTTTTGAGAATTATCGATAGAAATTGCTACCCTACGGTGGTCTAGTTGAATGTTGAATGTGAACCCTAGGTTTCAAAATAATTATGCTACAAGGGGAGACTGAATCGGAAACCCTAGTCCATTCTCTCATTTGTTTTCAAATTCTTTAATTGCTTTCTAGTTTAATTTTAGTTTAATCAAATCCAAATCCAAATCCAACTTCTCTTTACTTTCCAAATTAAATTAGAAATTAATTGAAACTACTGCAATTCAGCTTTTTACTCATTGCGGACGATCCTGGACTTAACCACTGTTCTTCGAAATACTAGTTAATTCCTTGGTTTTATTAATTATATTTTTGGTACGAAAACGACAGATCAGTGTACACCAATTGTAGATTGGCCGACTGGGTAGTGTAGGTGTGGGACCCACCTCGAGATCTCACACATTTGCCCTGATTTTTTTTTCTTTAAAATGCTAGAAACTTCATTCATAGAAAGAGCTCAATACATTTTGATGGTTACCATTCTCAAGAGAAAAGAATACAATAATAAAAAAAAAAGGAGGCCTAGATTCCCAAGTTTTGACTCTAGAATCTTGCAAACCAAAAGCCAAACGTTGGCCAGCTACACAACGAACCCCTATGACGGCGAGCACCACCATCACGGATCCAGATCCTCTCCATATATCCCTCTCCCCACATCTACCACACCTTTGCACCAAATGCTGCCAACACATTAATGAATCAATCCAATGGCTCAG
>JAOTQK010000018.1:26128651-26141811 GCA_025642025.1 Rhododendron ferrugineum
GTTAAAGAACTTCTCATTTTCCAAGCACTTTTGCTTTGTCTGACTAGAACAAACTCTGCCTTTTGCTTTGTCTAACCATTTGGCAATTATATAAAAAAACCCTGTAGCCAAAGTGATCCAATAAACCAAATAACTTCAACCCTTTTGTCCAACACAAAAACTTATCTAAATCATAACTACTACGGGTAACTACTTCTGTTCATACACTTGACCAAATTTATCTTTATAACCTTCGCTATCATCAACAAAATCCATAATTAGAAAAACCCAAACCCGTCTACACAACGGGCATGAATAACATGCTTTGCACGTTGGCATGCACCTAGTTCAATCAAGTATATTAGTTACATAAAAACAACGTCGGGAGAAACATACATACATGACAAGAAAGGCAAGGGCATGGGTTTTTTTTTTTTGAGATGACAAACAGGGCATGGCCTTTTAGCTATAAAGTTTTGCTCGGTATATTTCCTGCATGTCCGGCCTCTGGGCATGTAGACAATTATGCATACAGAACACGACGGCGATATTCACCAAGAGCCCATATTGGGAAGACGGCGATATTCACCAAGAGCCCATATTGGGAAGATATTTCGATACGACGAGTAGTTTAGAGTACAGTTTTTCATGAATACTCCGGTAGTGACTCCCTGCAAACCATAATCACTAATTAGATGTATCGGACATCATCATGCTGTGTAACCAAACCTTAATCTTTTATGTTTGTTATTTTGGTAATGGTTCTAATATACTACTATGTTGACTACTCCACATTTCCAGGGTGAATGAAGCCATAACGTTTATGCCTTAAATTCATTTACAATTGTCATTTTGGCAAATTGTCTCTGTTAAAGGTATAAATAATAAAGTTGTCCATTTCTCTAATAGTTTAAGCTTTTAGATGATTTACAATCTAATATCACATTAGAGCAGACAATAGATTATGTGTTCAAACCTCACCGCCTATCTAATGGAGGAGAGCCTAATTACATGTGAGGGGGCGTGTTGAAAGTATAAATAATAAAGTTGTCAAGCTTTTAGATTAGTTGTTGGTTAAAAATCTAATAGTCTCCAAGGTGCATTAATTATCCGTCAAAACTTAACAGAAAAAAAAAATCTTCCAATAATTGTTTTTTACGATTGGTAAAATATCTTCCAATAATTGTTTCCAATGATTGGGGACTACATGGGTTCTGTTGTTATTGTTATTGTTGTAATTGCGTACTCGGACGTCATGATATCACATCTGAGTGGTATTTGTATTCTAAATCTTGGACTTTGAAGCTAATTAATTATAAGAACTTTTATTAATAGCGATATAAAGGTTAATGCATTCTCTACAGCTCGTAAAATGACTAACAAGTAGAAAAGGAGGAGGATACAAATATTCATTACCTGTTGAGGGAAATCACCATCTTCCATTTGCGAATTTATCAATAACCTAATTCCACGGTGTATAGGGGTTGGATCAACTTCAGCCTAAATTCAAGAATACTTTCCTGATCAGTACTACAAGTCATACGATGGTTTTTATGAGAGAGAGAGAGAGAGAGAGAGAGAGAGAGAGAGAGAGAAAGAGAGAGAGAGAGAGATTAATGCCAGTATACTTTCATCTGTTGTGGGCTTTCTAACAGAATAAACTTCCAAATCCCGAGTTAGTTACTCGCCAATTATAGGCAAACCATTAGCAAAGGTTCAATTTTGTGAGTTCAAAAACAAATTGTCGTACTAACCTGCCCAGCATCAATGAGGGACAATAGAGCCCATGCTGTCTGTACCAAATTCGACTTGTTGCCATCTAGATTTGTATACACCTTTCAGGTTTTTAAAAAAAACAAAACAAAAAAAAGCAATGAGAAAGGAGGAGAAAAAGGAAGAAAGATGAAAAAGCTAGTGTCTTATGGATCCTATGTACGGACACATCGTCGGAGGTAACGTATCAGTGTCGGACACTTTTTGGACAGCAACACCCTCCGGACACGTGTCCAACACTTACATTCAAAGTGTCCTATTTTCTCTCAACATTTATTGTTTGAACACTCGGGGGACATTCTATAAATTGCTACGGACACTCTTGGGACACTCACAAATCAAGTCGGAGGTGTTAAACAAAATAGTGAACTTAGAAAAGTAGTATTTTCGTGTTATGAATGATGACTTATTGATTATGAAGACATAGATAGAAATGATATGAAGCTTTTTGATGAAATACTTTTCTCGATGATTGTATTGATCATAAATATGGTCTATTTGATTTGGAGGGAAAGAAATCTCAGGGAAAAGTTTCAGGAGCTTGCTTATACGGAGTATTTTGGCTGCTGCAGTTTATTTGATTTGGAGGGAAAGAAATCTCAGGTTTTTTCAAGGGAAGACTCTGCATGTGGATCTTCTTGCTCTGCAATTGGTGAATTCGATCAGGGATTTTCTGAGTTCGAGAAGAGGTGTGAGACCCTCTGCCCGTAATAAGGCTTTGGCTACTAGTTGGAACCTTCCCAGGTGTATATTCTCTTAGGTTGAAGTGTATAGGATTTTTGTAGGGCCTAGCTCTGTTTTGTTTGACAATTGTTTGTTGTATAGCCCTGTTAGAAGGGAGGTTTCCTTTTCTTCTTGTTATACTGGGGTATGCCCCTTTGAGGTTGTATGCGTTTTGAGCTTCTAATAAAATTTTTGCTTTTCCCAAAAAAAAAAAAAAAGGGTCTAAGCCTTCAAGGTATATATGCTATTACATATTTAGAATTAGAGCCTTATTTTTCAATTTTATTCATACAATAGCATACATAAATAGGTTTCAAAATGTGTCCTCCAACGTGTCATGTCCTCAATATTTTGAAATTTACTTGTCGGAGTGTCGGTATTGTGTCTGTGCCGTGTCACGTTTCCATGTCCGTGCTACATAAGTCATGGATCCTTTCGATGAAGTCTAAAGACTTGCTTTGTAAGCAAAGTTTTTTTTTTCTCTGGAAATGAATGATACGTTATAATATAGTAGAATTTCATACCTTATTTGCGCTTGAAAGATAGCTCTCTCCCCATCCACCATCAGGCAGCTGCTTTGATATGAAAAATTTGCAAGCTTTCCGCAACGTGGGACAGTTATGGTACTTTCTTCCACAAGCTACCAACCCTTCAACTGCAAACCATGTGCCGTAGGTATAACAAATGCCCCAACAGCCGTACCTGTTTACATTCAATCTTAAAGTAAAAATTGAAGTTCTTGTACGAATATGGATAATGAACATCAATAAATTAAGATTGAAGTTTTGGCATCTATTTTACAAAGCACCAAAGTAGTGAAGAAGAAACCTACCACGAACCATCAGGATTTTGAGTTTCCTCGATATATTTTATAGCTCTAGTGATGCAGCTATCTATCTCCTTTGTGCGGTGTCCAGGATGTAACTGTCTAAATAGTACCACGCCCTGGATCGCTGATGCTGTGCATTCTACATACCTAAAGAACAAAACACCAGGAGAAGTGTCAAGTGTACAAATTCTTATAATAATGCAACCTCAAGAATTAAAGTTATGGTTGCAAAATCGTACTCTCTCTCAATAAGAACATCTTCGAAAAATTCAGTAGGGTTGAACTTCTGAAATAGATGCAAACAACTATGCATTACTCGGTCAGTGTCAATACAATGAAATGAGATAGGAATGGCATGCCAGTGCATCATATGTTACCTCCAACCAGCTAAAGGCTCTCTGCGGCTCCCAAGCTGGGAAACCACCATTGCTACTCTGTTTAGAAATTACGAAAAGTTTACTAATCCATAGTGAACTTTGTTTACTAAAGCAGTCTGATTGTAGAAAATAAACCGAAGATAATGATTAGCAAGCAAAATGGGCTAGAACTAGACTCTTTGTCATATCCTTACTTGTAGGGAAAGAATAACATTGACAGCATCATATAAACGATTAGTTTCCATCTTTTCTCCAACGAGTCTAGGTGACATTTGGGAGAATAGAAGTGCACACTGTAAAGAATACAGAACAGAACAAAAAATAAGAAATGTCAATCAACAAGTACCATTGCGGATTCACATGCATGACGGGCTTTACATACCTTCAATCCTTCTGCTGTGCAATCTGAGACTTGCCAACCATGATCTTGCATTGAAAATGTCCATGCCCCTTTAGAAGTGTGTCGGTACATACTTTCAAAGTCCCCAGAAGGGTTTTCTCGGACCTAGAAAATAATTTGATTCATGTTATTAGGTACTCCACTAGATTAATTTGTAGTAATTCTTGGATCCGAATCCAAAGTTATACCTGTGAAGCTTTGACAAAGTCATGCCCTTTCCTAAGGGTGGTGGCAAACTCATCAACAAGATCACTAGCGATGATTGCTTGATTAGCGAATGCTGCATCCCACATTTGGCAGCCAAAACTCTGCACAGATTAGGTTTGCCAAATGTTTTTAGCCCAATACACAGATGAATGATTTTACATTGCTGGATTGATTTTGGGAAGGATTGGAATGGTCATTCCTTGTCCTCCCAGTGGAATGGATGGACTTAAATTGATAAATGATGATTCTAATTGTAAGGCACTTCTGTCATTTTTTGGCTACCCAAACATCAGAATGACCATTCTTATTTCTAAAGGAATAAGGGATGACCATGCTATTCTCGCCTTCATTCAAGTGAGACAAACACTGCCTTAGATTTGATGATTTGGTGAAGTTTACCTGCATCTTCATGCCATCTTCAGCTAGCCAAAAATAATCTGGGATCCGAGCTAGGTGACGCTTGTATGCTTCTGAGTTTGGATCTTCCACATAACAAGCAATCAAGCATAAAACCTGTGTGTCCAAGTAAGCATTGTGGATCAACAAGCATTCTCAATATTGCCGATAATCACTTATAGGTATTATGATTTCCAACTATAAAAAAAATTAATTACAGCATTTTATTTACCTTCTCTACACATCCAATGCAAAGGTATCTACTGTTCTCATCTTCGTAGTGGACGTGTTCCATGGCGATTCCCAGAGCCTTCTCTCTCAGTTTAGAGAAAGGCCAATGCATTAGCACTGGCTCGGCAAAGTGGTGGAGGACTCCCCAAACCATATCTTGTACTAGAGGATGTGGGTAGTAGAGATCCTCCTGCAGTCACATTAGAGCGGGTAACCTGCATAATGTTTCCTCACAAGCAACCTGAAATCTTGCCTTTTTATTTTTGGTCTCTGAATTCTACTATCGGCTAACATGAAAACCTAGAAAACTAACCTTTGCACAAGTGTTTCGGGCTTTATTCCAGTTAATTTGATGATAAGGCTCGGTATAGAGCTCCTGTCTTAAAGATCGAACCATTGTCGTGATTGGACCGACAAACCTCCTTCCATATAAATATGACATGGGCATGTATACCAAGCGACAATAACATAACATTTTGCCTGCACAGAAGATGATGAAGGTCATGAGTTTTGAATTTTGTATGTACATGCAAAATGTTTGCATATTATATGATTCATCATGTTTTTGGGAATGAGAATAACTAATTTCATGCAGTTTTTAGTTAAAAAACCTGGATGGATAGGAAAGAACTTAGGGAGCAACCAGAACTCCGGTGGCATGGGGTTGCAGCCTTCCCACTCATACACCCCAAGAACCTACCCGACACACCAAAAAAGAAGAAGCACCCTTTAAAATATTAATGATCTAAATACAAGAAACACGTTGCTACCCAAAAAGCTTCTATAAAAGAGGAAGTGAGGCTTACCGTAAGCCAGAACTTTCCCCATGAAGGGATACCGACAGCACCACCATGGTCAAGGATCCATTTGCGACCTCTAGCCACCACCACGGCCATACCACCACCACCTTCTTTCACATGATCTTCTGCTCCTCCTTGTCCCAGCAACCTCAAACATATATAGCTTAGGCACGAACCAAAAATGGTGCTGTGCCCCTCTATGTGTATTCCCCACCCTCCATCTTCATTCTGCACAATTGCACATCACATCACAACACATCCACAACCACAACACATAATTAAGCAAAACTATAAACTAAAATTATACCACTAAAGTTGTACTAGTACTAAAGTTAACTACTACTGACTTCTATTAGTAATAAATAAAAAACCCAAAACAAAAATGAGAAAGAAAAAATTGTCCTACAGGAAACTTATTGCTCACTCCACTACAAAGAGTAAAGTACTGTTTTTCTAATTGTGTTTTTCGAAGAATAAGAATAAGAAGAGGAGGAGACTGGAGATCAGGAGATTGTTTTACTTTTACCTGGTGATTGCATATGTAGCGAATGATCTCCTTCTGGTGTTCTGGTGACAGAATCTCGTTGACTGCTCCTGTCACATAAAGAGCTATAACCTGCATATGAAAAGATTATAAGGACATATTCTCGAATTACAACAGACGGTGCTTAAAAATGAAATCAATTGTAATTTTCAATAAGCTAGTAGTGTTACCAATTAAATATATTGACAATGTTTTATACGGTTAGAATAGAAAGAGGGACAAGGGAAGTGCTTTTAAGCGAATATGAGGGTTTTTTTTTTTTTTTTTTGTCATTAATCTGTGTACGAGGTGTGTATAATATAAAAACTACTTTAAAAGGAAAAATATATGCGTTGAAATGGAACATATTTTGACACACCAAAATATGATAATCATCATTTTTGTATTTATATTACTTGGGATCAAAATTTTTAGCAGTGCGAAGCGGTCCAATACAAATGGGCCTAAAATGAAGCACGGGTTAACAACTTATCTCAATGAGCTCAGGGAATCCTGATTATGAGTACGTTATGGCCTTTCTTCAGATTAAAAAAAGAAGAAGTTGTGGCCTTTCTTAGGAACCGTTTGGTTAATAGCTGCTTATTTGGGGATTTGTTTTTTCTTTTTCCCGTCGCAAAGAAGCTTGTTTAAATTTATTGGCTAAAATTTTTCGAAATTTCTGGGCAGTTAATGGGTTGAAGAAGAAGAGTTACCAAAGGAGGAAGGAAAAACAATGGGCCAGCAGATTCAGCAGGCCAGTGACCATCATGGGCCTGAATGGTTGAATAGAAGCTTATGGCTCTTCTCAGAGTGGTTGTCACAGCTTCCTCTGTTATATCTTCTGTTTCTTTCACTTTGATAGCTGCTGGAATAGCTCCACATGGATTCTCCTTTCTAAGCTGTTATTTTCCAAATCAAAGATCGAGACAAACAATCAGAAGCCATGCATCATCGATCTCATTATCTGAATTTTAGATGGAGTAATAACAACCGCATGATTGTGAAACCACCCAATGGACCAAATTTGAATTCCATACTTGAGTGAATCAATTTAATTTTTGTTTTGTGTTCATGAGAGAGGTTTGAGAACTTTTCATGTTGAGAGAAAAAGTACTATTGTCAAATATCCATGATATTATTAGCTTTTGTTCTCCTTTTTTCAGTTGCGGAAGATTCACCAAAACAAAATGTTGTACGAGAAGAGAATCCATGCCAAGAGACTCTTCCGAGCTAGACCTCACAAATAGTTGGTGAAGCACGTGCAAAAAAATTCACAAGAGATCGAGTAGATAAAATTAATGCAAAGTGGGACAAGAATATTCATTCTGCATTCTACATAAGGGATTAATTCCTTTGTCTACACTAGCTAGCAAATTAACCTCGCTTCCTTTCCGCAATTAATTTCTTCAAATAGGAAGCCACTATATATATGTGATTGTTATTTATTTCCTTATTTATCTATACTCAAGTGATATTTATTAGTGACATATTCTTATACTGTAATTAAGACGTATTGTGGTGTTACTTTTTTGGCAATTATATATAAATGTCAGAGATATTATTATACTGTGGACAAATGTTTTGTTTTCACTTAGTTACCGATTTATTCTACTCATAATCTCTACCTAGTGAATGGTTCAAATCACAGTTTTTTTAGCTCGAGACAGCAAAGCCCCCCCATTCCCTATTTTAAAGTGATAGCTCTCAATTCAAAGCCTATTATGTCAATGTAGGTTCGATACACTTTTGGGACGAGAGTTATTTTTTTCCCTTTGAAACCCCATCAGCTAGAGACAGAAAGAGGATTGATAAAACTGCGCATCCTATTTTATTTATGGAGGGGTAATTCTGTCTATTTGGGTCATAGTCTTCTTGAAGGTTTCATCTACGTACAATGACAAGACAAGCTTGGCGTCTGTCTGTGTCCTCTGGCCTAGTGCCATGGAATTTTATAGAAGAAAGTGAATGTCACAGTTTATCGATAATTTAGTGAAGGATGGGTGCATGCATGGTGTGGGCCGGGTAACGTTTAAGTGGAATTCGATCTTTTGTTCGATAATGAGATGAAAAGGGACCAATGAGAGATCAAGGACGGCACAGGCACGGACATGATCAATTTCCCGAGATCGAGTAATATAATCCACATAGTTGTCGCACCGGTTTTACAATACTGATATGAAAAATAATTAAGACTATTTGTTTTAGCTGGCAAGAGATGCGTATATCATGTGTCCAAGGAGAGTACTAATTTGGATAGAAATTAAATGGTTATTTGTGATGCTCCACCCCATATGAAAAGAGCTAGCGTTACAAATACTTGTTGTGTTCAATTGGCTCCGTTATGCTAAATGTTCTTATTTTTTAAGTACTTATTTTTTGTGTTATGATATAGGTTTTCGTGTTATGATATAGGTCATTCTCTCACAATATCTCATCTTTGATTTACAAAATGAAGTATAATTATTTCTCTTAGCAAAACAAGGCTTCAAACTTTTCCGTGTCTCCAAGGTCTAGCCGAAAAAGGTTTGTCGCTATTGAATTGATGGGACCAGTCCCAATTGAGTCTAAACCATTAATTTAAATTCGTTCTCTCGAGCAACAATGGTTTAATGGCTAGTTTTCCGGAGTTTTTTTTTTTTTTTTTATAGTATTATAAACTGGTTCTTTAAGCTCTTTTAAAACTGGCTAATTCTTTAATTTATAAAAATGTTACATTTTTGTATTTCTTCTTGCATATATTTTTATAGTCCTGAATCCCAACCCTCGTGTTTTAGCGTACTAATGGCTTGACGGCCCAAATGGGAAATCCCATACCCAATTTAGCTGGTTGTACGTTGAGAAAAAAGGGGGAAAAAAGAAGGAAAGGAAGAGAACCGACTTGGCCTATGCTATTTAGTATTTATCAACCCAACCCAAACTGCTTAGTATTATTAGTATTATGTCGGACCGTTTTTTCATCATCTCTCCTAAAATCAATTGATGGAGAATTTCAATTAAGTCTTTTATAACAGTTGACATCGCATCCGCAAGTTAAGGAGTCACATTGTGTAACTTAATCCATGGGGGCACTCCGGGCCCAACAATCCCTTCCTTAAGATGACACTCCCGCAACTCGAACCCATGACCTCTTGGCTCTAATAACTCATGTCGGACCGCTTTTCCACTATCTTTCCTAAAACCAATTGGTATTAGGAAAGATTTCAATTAAGTCTTTTATAACATTCGACATTACACCCGCAAGTCTGTTTTTAGAACGGTCGCAGAAATAATAATGTGTAACCAAATTCTTGGGGTACTCTAGGCCCAACACTCTAGTAATTCTTTTTGAAGTAACTATCAAACAAGATTCATATTGCATATTTTTAGTAATATACGTTGAGAGATATAAGCCTTTGAAAATGCACGTAAAACCGTAACGGACAATTAAATAGGGACAAAGAGAGTAGGAATCTTATTTGATAGAGTTCTCGATTGATTCTATAAACACAATTCCAAAATCACATAAAACATTTACAATTAAACTGGTATAAGCATTTAATTGACTTATCAAAAAAAACTGGTATAAGCATTTAAAAACTACACAAACACACAAAACAAACTTACAAATTGGTACGGTGGGAGTACGTTGTTTGACAAAGAAGCAACTAAGAAAATACGTATATATAATAAGAGATGCAAGACAGATCGATGCAGAATGTTTTGTGGGTAATAAAAACATGTGTGAAAGCCGAAAGGTGATATCAATCAGTCAATCAATATGTACAATTACAAACGCGTGTTTACAAAAATTGTAGGAGTAGATTTTGGGATTCTAGTTTTCAAAAACCAATTTTTATCATTAGATTATGAAATTCTGGAGATTCCTAGAAGCTGAAAAACAACTTAAAATTAAATCTGTTTCTGGAGAAACTAAATTTGAGGTGCTTTTGAGACCATGTTTTAAATTCTAAATTATTTGAAAGCTAATTTTTCATCTTTTGTACTAGTAGACAAGAGTTTAAATTCTGCCCACCTTTAGATTCCACCGCTAGTTTTGTGGGCATGCACCACCAGACATTTATTGCAATAATTTGAACCATTAATTTTGTAAAGCCCGCAAAATTAGTATATCTCAATAATAAATCAACTTGATCGGACATTGAAAGGTAGATAAAAAAATAACTTTTTTGTTTTCAAAATAGATGGTCAGGCAAAATTCAATTTTTTATGTATTTATTCATGTTCGATCAAGATTATTATATTTGCATGAATATACTATTTTGCGGGTCCTACAAGATGAACGATTCAGGTTATTATAATGAATGCAAATCGTGGGGTTTCCACCTTAGGTGGAAAGAATTTCAACTTAGTAAACAATACTAACAAAAAACTTTTGTTGCATCTTTATTATAATCTGAAGGGGCCGGTTTCTCTCACACAAATTTTGACACAAGATCCATTTTGGAATCTCACGCAAATGACCGGCCCCCTAATTTGAAATCTATAAGAGGCACATGTATTTGCTTCCAACATAATATAAAATCTATATTTTTTCATACAATCTAAAGTTATATGTAACGATCCATGCCAACTAGCCTGCTAATCTTAGCCTAACCACATGGCTACAGTGGCTCGTCCTGATTCTATATAATACCTTCACTTTCATTTTTTCACCGATGTGGGAAAATGGTCCTCACAATCTCCCTCATTTAGGATCGCAACGTTCTCGTTGCGCCCTATAGTACCCGTTTAAGCACGCCAAGTTTCTTAAGCTTGTCTCATGTAGGACTGCGCCGACCCAAGAACGTCAAAACAGTGGTCCCAATTAATAGAATATGGCGACGTGGTGCAAATCTAATTAATTTAGAGGAAAAGAATGTTTACACCGTCAGTATATATATTGGACCACAAGAATCCATAAAATGCGCCACAAAATTTGTAAAGGTTGTACCATACTACCATACACTGAAAAATAAAATGGTTAAAAAAATACCTAAAATGAGCTTAAAAATTTCATAAAGGGAATGTGTACTGAATATATAAATTTTTTTTTTGAACGTAAGCTGATCTGGACCCATCTTGAGATATTAGAGGGAGAGATTACGTACTTGCATACGCATTAAGAGATCAGCACTCTGTTTGATTTGGAAACGATTCTTGGTAAATTCCTCACGATATCTTTCAACTTGATCTCGTTCCTGTGGAGTTCCAGCTTCATGATCGAATTCCCAGTGTTGCCGTCCCACATGATTGTTAGTTGTTGTCAACCATGGTCCCTCCCGTTCTGCTATCTTCAGCTTCCACATTTTTCTGATCTCAATCTATGTTTTCCCCTTTAACACAAAGCAAAAGAAAATTACCCAAAAAGAAACACAAATTAAGCAAAAGAAGAAGCTTAAACCAACATTGTTTGTATATATTGTCATTCACTACTCAAACCATTAGACCACTGTTTAATTCATCGCTTGAGATTCATCAAAAATCTCAATTAAAAATTTCCTAACCCGCCCCAGCTGTCCAACGTCCACTGATCAGTTAAAAGAGTCCTCTTTTTTCCATGGTTTTAAAAATGTTTCTACCTAAGGTGCCCAAAAAAAAAAAAAAAAAACACACTATGAGCTCGCACTGGTAATGTTTAAGAGTTTTTTTTTTCTTTATTTGTTTAAAGTGTCTGGATCAATTTTTGTGCACCTTAATTAATCTTGAAGGACCAAGCAAATATCTAGAGATAATATCTAAGCTAGCTGCTACTAAATATTGATGGAATTACACTGACATAATATAGAAAACAGAACAAGCAGATATCTATATCTCTATAAAATCATATACCTTCGTCGACAGTTGGACAGTGGATTGCAAATTGACTGTGGAATTGGAATGTGATTATGCGTGTGCTTTTGTGAGAGAGAGAGAGAGAGAGAGACACTTTTGTGGTGCAATATTGCGCCTACTGCTTATATAGACGTGCGAGAGAGAGAGAGAGAGAGAGAGGTTTCTTTTCTTTATCTTTTTTATCCTCAGAGAGAGAGAGACAGAGAGAGATTATGACGCGTGTTTTCGCAATTTGGATTCTTTTTTTTTTTTTGATCATTGCAATTTGGATTCTTGGAAGCCGTATATCACTACGCTCACTCCTTAATAATTGGGCCTTCGTCGAGTGTGCTAATAAGTGTTGAAATGCCCCTCAATTAATTAATGCAATTTTGTCCACCCTTCTTAAAAGAGATTGAACATTATTCTCTTTTTTATTAATTGAAATAGTATAGGTCTCACCCATGTAGTACACTTTTTGGTAAGTATGACATCACTTTGTAATAGAATTCACATCATTTCAACTAATAGAATAGAGGATAATGTTCACCTTCTTAAGTGGAGGGTGAACAAAACTCAGCTCCAATTAATTAGCCCGATCCAGTTTTTTTTTAAACAAAAAAGAGAAAGAGAAAGAAAAAAGAAAAAAGAAAACCAAACCTATATATAGCCTCATCCCCTCCCCTAACCTGTCAAATTTGAGACTCCTAATTAAATTTTCTCAAAAAAAATATTACACCCTCCCAATACTCCCCCATCTTTGATTAAAGCCGTACAATTCATGCAAACAAGCACCGTTGATTTCTCACGGTGTAAATCATCGTACAATTACCAATGGATTTGTAGTCTAGTTGGTAACTCCTGACTCTGCCTTATGGGAAACCAGGGTTCGAGCTCCGTTGTGAACGGTTTGTGGGTTCAGGGTTATAGATAACTTCTGAATTCCCTATGGACTAACTTACTAACTCCCGTTGATGTATATAATATAAAAAATTAGTGGGAGGTCCACTGTAGCATGTTTGTAACCCACTAAGTCCACTAATCAAATCTCTAATCCACTAAGTCCACTAATAGGTATTTGGTAAGGCATGAAGTCCACTTCATTTAAAAGATAAATAATCCCTGACAGATT
>JAOTQK010000018.1:26142715-26174703 GCA_025642025.1 Rhododendron ferrugineum
ATATGTACGAGTAGATTTTAAATATATGATTTTTGTAAAATCTGGATGTGTATAATACAAGTAATAATAGTTATAAACATTTTTAGGAAAAAAAAAAGGGAAATACAGAAAAGTGCGGAAGAGAGAGAAACGGAAAGAAGAGAGAAAGGGGGGTACTGGTAAAAAGCTGGGAACCCGTGCATGAGATGGAAAAGAAGAAGGGCAGCAAAACAAAAACAAAAAGAAGGGTAAAAATGCCAATTTAGTGCACACGGTAAAAGTAATCTGCAAACACTGACATTGAGATGCCTTTCAAGTACAAAAAGTTGCAAAAGCAAGCGCGTGAGCTACACAAACCGGTGCCACCGGTTAACATTTGCCTTGTAATAACACTTCTTCGTCACTGCCTACGCCCAGTACCTCATGCGGCCCCACATTCCCAAAACGAATCAAATGCACTTTCTTTTTTTTTGGTCAAACGGAATTTCTAATCAAATGCACATTCATTCATTAGGGACGACGACGTGGTGTAAACGAGTCGAGCCGAGCCGAGTATCGGCGAGCTCGGCTCGTTTCTTAACGAGCCCAAATTCGAGCTCGAGCTCGGCTCGAGTCTTAACGAGCCGAGCTTAGTTATTTACTAAACGAGCCTTTCTTAACGAACTGAGCTTTTGTCGAACAAGCCGAGTTTCACTCGGCTCGTTTAGTTAATGAGCCGAATAGTCGAGCTTGAGCTCGGCTCGTTTACTAAACGAACCGAGCCAAGCCTTAACGAGCCGAGCCGAGCCGAGTCGAGCTCGCGAGTAGCTCGGCTCACTTACAGCTCCGGACGAGACAAAAAGCTTCTCATTTTCCTCTGCTCGATAAACACAACCACCACGACCACCAACGAGAGAGAGAGAGAGAGAGAGAGAGAGAGAGAGAGTTCTTAGAGAGAGAAATGAGAGGCGACGAGAAGAGCAGCATCAGCAATCGCACTGGCTCATCTCCTTCCTGTCTTTCGCATTTCTGGTCCTCTGCTCTCAGAACCAAGTCCCTACCTCCTCCTCAATCGGAAACCTCCTCCGTCCGCGTAATCCCCGGCGGCGACGGCCTCGTTCGCCGCCTTGGCCTCTTCGACCTCATCCTTCTCGGCATCGGCGCTTCCATCGGTGCCGGAATCTTCGTCGTCACCGGCACCGTCGCCCACGATGCCGGACCTGGTCAGTTCATGTTTCAATATCGATTCTTTTGATATTAACAGTTTGGATCATTGTCTATTTGACTTATTAGCATCAGTTTGAGTTGCAATTGTTGCACGCATGCGGTATAAAAACAGTTCAGCTAACTTTTATTCAAATCTGAAAAAACTATAAAGAAAATACATAATTTAAATTATATTGGATACAGACCGACACCCGTGTTATACACGGAGTCCTTAAAACAGATTCGCCGCCTCACCGGGGTGCTAGAGGTTTTAGTAGACGTCTGTCTCCCAGGATTTAATCGGTTGAAAGTTTAAGCGTGCACCACACTTGAACTTGCTATGAACAGAATTTATGTGCGTAGTACTCTCTCGGATGAAAAAACCAAAACACAAAAGGTTTACAGGAGAAAGAGGTAGTGTATCACTGGAATATTATTCCTTCTTTCATCTCATGCAAAGGATGCCTTTTTATAGGCAAAAGAGAACCGAGGAATTGAAACAAGAATTCAATGCTTAACCCCCTTCTTCCACAGTTGGGCAATAGGTGGACAGACAACCTCTTTAAATACAGTTTGAAATTGAGGAAAGGTGCTCCAGCTCTTGCAGCAAAAACCAAACTTGCTTCTGCAAGTTGCGGCAGTAGTTGCATTCAACAGTACTGCATTCAATAGTACACTGTTGAAGCCAAAAAATCGGACTGGCCCTATTTTGATTGACAATTTCTCATTCAATCCTCAATGGTTTTTGTTCATTTCTTTTGTGAATTAATCCCCTCATAAAAGAGATTATAAATCCACTTGGACCCACCTCTCGAGGTGTCCGGGTCCCACTTAATTTTTGGCTCAAACTAGCCCAAAAATTGTGTGAACTAAACCCATTTTTTCCAACACAATACATGGAGAAAGAAGACAACGATGAAAATGCAATTAATGTGGAGCTTCGATCCAATTAAGATTTCCACAATTAATTCCTCTCTCTCTAAACATTTCTACCAGCTACAAGTGGTTTCATAAAATGGAGGAGGCGGACCCAAAAAATTTGATTAATAGGGGCTCATATTATTAGTTACTCTAGTGAAATCTCTTTTTCAAAAGAAGGAGAGTGATGAATTCCACTTATCATTTTATATAAGATTGTTATTTCTTAATGGACGATCTGGAAGTGCATAACACAGTGCCGCACAGCCCCATCCTCCGGTTCAACCGAATGAACCTATATGTTTATAACTTCTTAAAACAAGGGGGTGTTTCCACTAACCAACAAGTTTGTCAACAAGTTGTGTTGGTTACGTCCTTATTAAAAAAAAAATCGCATTCGTTAGTTTTGTGCCAAGCTTTCGTTCGTCTCGACAAGAGGAATTGAAAAAATAAAAAAATATGACTTTTACACAAGTATATGTGCCGGTAAAATCAAAAGGAAAATACATGGCGGTGACTATATATGTAACTTCACCTTATATAAAACAGAAATGGGTGTATTTGCACAAAAAGAATTTGTAAAAATTTAGCACTCTACGAAATAGTCTGACAAATATCCACATAAGGAATCTGGTAAAAAAGAAATTCACATAAGGAAATTTAGAGTAAATTTATCAAAATGTCTAAGGATATATATTAATCCAGTTGTACATAATCGAGTGGGGGCCAATGCCCTCGCTAGCCCTTACTTCGGTTCGCCCCTGGAGGCGGCACCACCACCTTCACCCTTCGCCCCACCTCTCCACTCTCATCCTCCGCCCATCCCCCAAACCGGCCCTCTTCATCTTCGATGCCAATAGAGTCAGATTCGGGATCCTAGCATCAAAGTTGACGATGTTTCAGCTCCAACAATTTTGGAGACGAATGAGATGACAAATTTGACAGATCTGGCAATGGTGTTTGATGGTGAAGACCGACCGATCGAATAAGGGGCGGTTTTCTTTTTCGTTTCATTTTTTTTTTTTCTCTGCCTAACGTGGAATATTTCCCCTCCTTTTATGAATCTTTTGCATTTCTCGGGGTTGCACTCCTTCAAAAACTTTGTGAATTTCATTTGTGCTGTATTTTTTTGGTTGAGCTTCCCATTTTTGGGTTCTCTATCACCTTACCTTTGTGTGACACTACCCCAAACTCGTTAATTTTCAAGCTTGCTTAGGAGTATGTGTTAATAGATCGAGCTCCTACTTCCTAGGCCTGCGTCTAGGTGATTGTGGTTTGGGTTCTTTTCAATCTTTCATAATTGAATTCTAGTATTATCGTATTTTGTGATAGTTGTGGATAGATTTTAGAATACTATAGCTACAGATTGTGCTGCAGATTATAGATTTCAGATTTTTGTAGAAACAAATAAACGTTTTTACTATGATTGTGAATTTATGATTAAGCTGAAACGAAAGTTGAAACTGTTTGCTGCGAAAAGTTCAAAATTAGCTTTTAGATTACTTAGAATCTAAAATCTCATCTGAAAAGTACCATAAACCTAGCTTTTCTAAAAGCAAATCTTAGACAATTTTTGAGCGTCTAGAAATCCCTAGGATCCCAAAATCTATAGATAGGGATTTTTTACAAATCAAGTTTTGCTGCAGATTCTAGATTTTAAGATTTAATAGAATCTGAAGAACATGTTTACCAGAGCTATAAAATTATGATTAAGTTGCATTAAAAGTTAGTACTATTTATTACAAAAATCAGCTTTCATAAAACATGATACTCCATTCGTGCCCTAAATAAATGTCCGACACGCAAACTTAGGTTTTAAAAATATGCATTTCCCATAAAAAGAATCAATTTTTTTTCACAAATCAATAGCTATCAATGTTTTCTTTTTAAGTTTGTGAATTTTTTTTGAATCTTTTGACAAAATAAGTATATTTTTAAAGACTTAAATTTGCGCGCAGGAATTTATTTAGAGATAGAGGGAGTACTTGAAATCTTATCCAAAAAGCTACCCCAATTCAGCTTTGGGATTTTAAATTCATTCCTTTTAGCTTTTCAAAATCTATAGAATCTGAGAATTTGTTATTTTGATTTTTGGGAAACACTCCAAACTGGTTATGAAAAGTTAGAATCTTAAATTCTGCAAAAATAATTTCTTGTAAACACCCACTTTAAAAGGTAAAATATCAAATTTTGCACAAACACTCACATGCCATAAATGGTCTTAAATTTTCATACGTCCGATGAATGAAAACGTCAAATAGTAATTCAGAGCGGAGATAAAGTCTTTTTTTTTGCTACAACAAAACCTTAACCGGGTGGTCCAACACGATGGGCCTTTTTTATTTATAATTCAGGGTGATTGGATAAATAAATAAAAAAAGGAAAAAAAAGAGGCTTATCCCCAAGAGATACTTTCCCAGAGGATAAACCTTTGGGAGAGTATCCCAACTCAATTGAATTTTTGAGAGATCAACTCATGGTGGCTTGCCAAATATATAGCTTTGGAAGTTCATTGGCGCGTTTATACTTGATTGGAGTTTGTCTCATCGTCTTGGCATTTGTAGTCTTTTTTTTAGCTAGCATTTTTTTTTTTGAGACTGCTAGAAAATATTCAGCAGAATGTGCGTCAAGCGATGCCTGGGTTGGGGTGAAATACATCAGCCGCCTTGTATTTTTCTTGTTTTGTATCATTTAGACGATTAGTTTGGCTTTGTCCAAAATTTTTGTAATGAACTCCATATTGTAGTGTCATTAAGCTTACATCAAATACAACTTCTCGCTTTTGTAAAAAAACGAAGAAGACTTCTATTTTATAAAAAGGGGGAAAAGCAAGAATAAATTTATAAAACGATTTTTTCTAACTTGGATTTCAATATGAGCCTCAAATTACGAATACAATCATACTCGTATTTATAGGGACCACGTTCTTACTGTAGAATTTAATGTTTTTATAGTTGGATACCATTAAGCCACATATTACTGCTGATTAAGGAGAAAGTCAAACAAGTGATCATGCACTCACATGTAATTGCAGGCCCAGGAAGTTAGGTGCATGCCTATAACAAGTAAAGTAATTTTTTTTTTTTTTCCAAAATGATAGGAGCTGTGTTATATCAGAAAATAGCTGAATACATCGAAGTTGGATATCATCCCTAAAAGAGTAAATAACTAAACAAGAGGCCTAGCTACCCAAGACCACCTACTAGAGCCTCGCAATCAGGCTTTGCCAACTAAAATAAGTAAAGTAATTAATTATTCCGATATCCAATCCTCAACTAATTAATCCAATCTCCGATCCTTAAGGGCTTAAAGCTATCGAGTCGAAACAATGCAATTTCCGTAGCAGCAATTATTTCTTCTTCTTATTTCTTAGAGTAATGATTAGAGAGAAATAATATAATAATTAAAATTCAAAATTCAAAACCCAGGTCTCAGTGTCTAAATCACTCCAAATCATTTATGAATTTCATACTCGTTGCAATACTGACGCATCCAATCACACTATAATTGATAATTAATGATACTTAATTTGCACATTTATCAATGAATTTTAGCTGCACTCTTAATTTTATTTTTCAGAAACTATTAAGTTCTCCATCACAATAACAACACAGCTAGTATACGTACAATTTTTCTGGGTGGTTTCAAACAATTCCTTTTTGTTTAGCGGTGCATTCTCTATTCAAAACTGGTAGACTCTTTAAAAAAAAAAAAAACCGTAACCAACGAATCCAATGAAACAACACACAATATTATTATGACAACATGGTGTAGGATTAAGACTCGAAGTAGAATATTTTATCTGCAAAAATTAATATTTTATTCTTTTACTTTAAGATCGATCATAGGAGGTTACAGAATATTACGGTATTATGACAACATGGTGTAGGATTAAAACTCGAAGTAGTTGGGCTAGTGGTCAAGGCAACTTAAGGGTTTGTTCTCTCCTAATTAAGGTCTCAGGTTCAAAACTTTTTACGTGCTATCAATTCTTTAGAGGCCAGTCCATATGGAGTTTGCTCCGACTTTAATTGGGATATTTGCAAGTAGGCGATGAAATTGGGCCCCATGATTAGTCGAGGTGTGCGTAAGCTGGCTCAAACACTTGAGTTATAAAAAAACATGATTTAGGTTAGGGCTGCTCAGCAGATGGACCAATCCGTCTTAGGGCTGCTCAGCAGATGAACCAATCCGTCCAAACTGACCAAATCAAACCGTCAATAAACCAAACCGAGGTAGGTTACGGAAGAATACACATCCTAATAACAATTCTGGCGGATGCAGATCGGTTTGGTTTGGTTGACGGTTAAAACCAAACTGTCCGTCCAAAACAAAATTAAAACGCAGTTAAAGGGACTAAAAGGAAAAAGCATATTGAAAACCCTAATCTAAAATACTAATGGGGTGTTCCAGTTTACCTTCTTATTTTAAAAGTTCTTTTTTTTTTCAATTTTCAAACACAAATATAATGAAAATGAAAAATAATTTTTTGATTTTTTTTTGCAACGTATAAAAGATCTCAATGAGATCTATCAAATAAGATCCATATTGGTAGAATAATTATTTATGTAAACACATGATTTTTGAGCTTGAAATTACTTTCTTTTTCAAAAAATATTTTTTGGAGAAACCGGAACACCTCCTAACTCACCCTAAATTACTCATATGGATATCTTATTAAATGGGTAAGATAGGTAATTCACCATCTATAAGGATAAAAACATATGGTTCAAAATAGCCGGGATGAATACTTAAGTGGAATGAGGTCTGAAGATGAATCTTTAATTCAAAATAAACACAATATTTTTTCAAACCCATAAACACATATTTTTAATCGAGAGGAAAGATTTCCATTATTCAAGAAAGGAATACCTGACCAACTTACATAGCTTAAGACCATTCATGACGGTATTTCTAAAATGTTCAGGTTCGTTCGTTAAATTTTTAGTGAACTCGAGCTCGCTCGGACTCAATGATAATTTGACGAGCCAAGTTTACCTAGATTTGAGATGAACTTGAGCTCATTCACGAGCCTTCACGAATAAAAAATATTAGGTATTTTTGCTCTCATACAAGTCTAGAGCTTATAGAAACTTATTCACGAAGTTATATATATGAAGTTTTTATGACATAACGTTCACAAATATATAAAATTATTATAGAAACGTACAAAAATATAAGTTTATACGGAGTAGTATTTTTAGAAGTCTATATATATAGAAGTTATAAAATTTTCACTTTGTATACATGTATGTATTCAGTTTATGCGAAAGTCTACGCCCACCGCTCAAGATTCACTGCTAGCTCCTCTCACCGTTTTGAATCTCACCGTTCAAAAGAGTGTTTTTTAAATCTAAATCATTGATTGCCGAGAAGGACGATCGATGAGATGTTGAGTGGTGAAACAAAGCAGTGGACGTATCACCGCTGTAAGTTTATATAAATACAAGGTTATATATGTAATTCTTATGAGATATATTGTGTACACACACACCATGTTCGTGAGCCTAATTTAATTGAATGATGTCGGGTTCAGGTCCAACTCATTTATTAAACGAGCATAAAATTGAGGTTCA
This sequence comes from Rhododendron ferrugineum, assembly GCA_025642025.1. Lineage (NCBI taxonomy): Eukaryota > Viridiplantae > Streptophyta > Magnoliopsida > Ericales > Ericaceae > Rhododendron > Rhododendron ferrugineum. The sequence goes on from JAOTQK010000018.1 coordinate 26,150,374, forward strand.
CATTTAATTTGTTTAGTAGACGAATCAAACTCGAACGAGAATTTACCGAGTCGAGCCTTAAACAACTTGGTTCATTTGTAGCCCTAAGCATGGGAATTAGGCATTAATTCAAGTCATGGATGGCTTCACACATGCATGCATGCATACATCTCCCGTACCTCTCTCCTTTCCTCCTGCAGCCTCTCTCCCCACAACTCCCTCTCTCTCCAGCCATTACTCCCTTCCTTTCCATCCCCTCCAAAAAAAACCAAATTCATTCCCCCTCGCACAAAATGAAAAATTCCTTCATCACCAAGAAAAATCCGAATTTAATTCATTCCTATCCTCCTCATACTCTCTCCCTGACCTTAAACTCAATCCAAATTCGTCCATTCCAAATCCAAAGAACCCAACTTCCATTAATGTGATCTTATCCTTTCTCTCCAAATTTGCCTATAAACACTTGACTCCCTTGACCCACGGGCACACCACTACAAGCAACGAGAGAAAACAATAGTCAATTCGAGCTCCAAGCTATGGAGTTCGATCTAGAGAGAAAAAGTTTAAGAGAGAAAAGTAGGTTTCATAGTTACGTTCAACCGAAACCCAATTCGACCGTTCCAATCACTTCCCACAACTCCAAGCATCCCCAAACATCATCCAATTCGGTCCCAAGGTCCCCCGATCGTCAAACCCGAAGTCTTCTTCCTCAAAATTCAAGTTTCGATTTTGAAATCAATTCAATCAAACCAATGTATTATAATCCTATCCAACTCCTCTCTAAGTATATTTATACAATTTAAAGCCTAACCCGTAGTTCCATAAGGTCCCATGCATCGAACCCGTGGCAAAACAAAAAAAAAATTCGAAATCCAGACGCTACCTTGCGGCCGCAACCTTCGGGTTGCTCTAGCCGCAAGAACTAGGTCTTTGACCTTGTAGACCGCAAGGTCAACCCAGTCAGACCTTGCGGTGGGAACTGTTTTGGTTTGAATCGACTTTGCGACCTCCCGAACAATGTTTTTGACACCCAAACTATTTTTTCTAAACTCTTCGCACCTCAAAGATGATATCTTGTTAATTTCAAAATTTTTAGATTTAAATATCTATTTATTATTCATTTTACAAAGTTTTCAATCGAAACCACTTTGAGACCTCACGAACCACGTATTTAACGCCTGATTAATTTTTTTTAGACTCCTTATACTCCTAAGATAAAACCTTGATAACCTCAACATATTTTATTTATTAGATTATTAATTACCTAATTATTTTATTTTCGGTAATTTTCGGTAATATCTTTATCTAAAATAACCTCGCGACCCTCCGGACCCAAATTTTGATACTCAAATACGCTGCGTAGGACTGTTAGGACTTTTATTAATGTCATGTTAATTATTCTAATATTTTTACCTATTTAGTGTGTTTATTAATCAATCTAATTTCATAAATAGACTAATTTAAGCATAGACTTATTTAACTTCTTTGCCATACAAGATTAAGGGCAATGGTCTATCCATAAAAAGTTATGTGATTTCTACACTTATTATTTATTTCAATTATTACTTTGATTATTTTTATATTGTTCAAACTCTTAATTTATATGCTAGATTGGACTCTAGAGACATGGGGTGGTATGTGAATAAAATTCACTGAGACGGTGCTAGGTAATGGATGAATTGAAAAGTTTTATAATGTTAGAGATTGCCTGCAGGTGGATTGTGTGAAATGATTTGAAATTGGCGGGTAATACAGTGATGTGATTTGAAACTGGCTGGTAGTCAAGTGATGTGATTTGAAATTGGCGGGTTGTCTAGTGATAATTTAAAACCTGACAGATAGTCCAGTGATATTTTGTAATGATTTAAAACCTGGCGGGTAGTCCAGTGATATTTTGTGATATGATTTAAAACCTGGCGGGTAGTCCAGAGAGATTTTGTGTTGATAAAACCTGGCGGATAGTCCAGTGATACTTTGTGATTGATAAAACCTGGCGGATGGTCCAGTGATGTCTGGTGATGATAAAACCTGGCGGGTGGTCCAGTGATGTTTTGTGATGATAGAACTGGCGGGAGTCCAGTGGTGATTTTGATGTGGTAATTAAGGTAGGCGAACCCTAGTTATGGTCCCGGCATGATGAGCTTTCCCTTGTTGTTAGACTATTGGACAGTAATGAATAGGTTTATGTATCACTTCTGTTTTATTTTTCTGCATTGATAATAAATTATTATCTGCTAGCTGTTGTTGGGATTCCACTCAAGTGGGGTGGTGTGCGCGAAGCACAGGATCACTCCCTACTTTATTTCCTTACGAGTATTAGGGTTTCCTAGTCTATATATATGCATGTATAGAGCGTAGGAAATGTGTGACTGAAACTATGTGAGGGAGAGGGTGAGGTCGAGTGCAGTGAGCCGGTGTGGCTCACCGGAGCGGTGGAGAGTTGGTTGTGGCTCTTCCGGAGAGGTTTTTTCATCTTGTGTTATTGTGTAAATAATATTAAGGGAGTTTTTCCTCATATCGTTGTGTTGTTGAGTGACCCCGGATCCTAACAGCTGTAAAGTATGAGGGGTAATTAGGTTAGATTATTCTACTGGGTGATTTATCACTCACAGATACGTCTGTATTCTAGTAAATCGGTTGCTTTGACGATCAATTTGCCAGAGGGTACAGGATTCAATGGAGGAGCAGTCAGACACAGGAGAAATACCAGGGGCAGAGATCGAATATGCTTGAGATATGTAACAAGACTAGAGTCGCTCTGAAGTTATTTCAATAAAATTTTATTATTTAATGCCTTTAAAATATATTTAAAAAATCGTTACATCACATCTCCGCGGTACTAATATCTTGCAGGTTGATGGATCATTAGTTGGCATTTCGTTGACTTCTATATCTAAATACATAATCAATCAATCAATTCAATAGGACCATACATCATTACTCTGTGTGATCACAAAGATGAATCTTATCGACATTCCGTCTGACAAAAAAAAAACGAAGGTGCTAGTACCACACTCAAATTCATATTCAAATACACACCCATCACTCACATGAGTGGTGGGTTTCATACACACTACACACTCTAGTGTGTGTATGGGGCCCACCACTCATGTGAGTATGGGTGTGTGTTTGAGTGTGTCAGTAGAATTATTGAAAAAAAAACAAAGATGAATCTTATCAATGTTAGATCATGCATGATCCCACGTGTCTGTATTAGGATCATAATTCGGCATTTTTTTCTTATGTGTGTATTATGAATAAACGATTTAAATTTTTTTTTTTTGATAAGGAGCCATTAATTTTTTTTTTGAAAGGCGAAAAAATTTATTAATCTTTGAAAACAAATTACAAAGATTAAAAGGACCCTAAGCAGCATCAAGCCGGAGAAAAAGAAAACCGACATGGGGACACAACAAACTCTAGCAATCATATACCGAAAAGGACCCAAAGGGAGGGAAAAACAAAACAAAGTTGGCAAGAAGCCAACAAAGACAAAGCACCACCAATCCCAAATAGACTACTAACGCCTAAGACCCAAAACAACACTCTAAAGAGATACATTCAAAGATCCGAAAAAGAAACACTCCACCCAAAGCCTACTAATTCAAGCAACACCCAAAAAGACACCAAAGAGCCATCAACAGATGAGAAGCATGACCCTTTGCCCATTTCTCATCTTCGGCTTCCATAATCGCGATTCTTCGAATAACCTCCTTCTCATCGCCCATGTAACTAAGGCCCATAATCTTGTTTACCTCCCAAATAGCCTAAGCCTCATCAAGGTGAGTCCTGTTGATCCATTCAGAAGAAATTGGTAAAGCAACAGCTACAACAGTGGATCTAAACAGAACACAACTTTGCTTCTTTTTTCCGCATTTTTTCTTGGTTTTTGGAATGCCTAAGATTTGTTCAATTGACTTTTGCTTCCATTTTCCTTTCTCAGAATTCTTAACCTCTTTCCCTGCTGCATCTGCATTGAGATCCACACATAGCTGGATACCATCTAAAGAATCAACCACATCCTCATTATTTATAAAGCCCACTTCTGAAAGATTGTCAAACTCTGCAACACCAACATCATCCAAGGTTTGGGTTGTATCATCCACAATAATGTCGTCATCCCCATTATCCAGAATAGGCTCCGAGGGTTCAGAGTCAGCCACAACCAAATTTTCCCCATCAAGATTAACCTCATTGAGGTTAGGTACAGCCCCGCTGATTGCCAAGGAGTTTTCACAATGGTAGCTGCTTGAGGTTAGGTTCAGCCCCGCTGATTGCCAAGGAGTTTTCACAATGGTAACTGCTCCTTTGGGGTGTATTAAGCTTGGCATGATTAAGCTCCACATCAAACGAGGACCCATTTGTTTCGCTAACTCGCGACACCAAATTCTTGTCCTTCTCTGAATTCCTTTCATCAACTACCACCTCAGTGTCCTGATTTGTATCTTCTACCACCTCAGTGATTGCTGCTTCTTCATTTACATCATTTCCTTCGTTGTTCATATATGTCCCCGTGTCATGATTCGACATGTAATCATCCAGATCATCATCATCTTTGTTGTGCCAAACACGAAATTTAGAATATAACAAATCAACAAGCGATAAACAAGAACATAAGGATATACGTGGTTCCGCTTAAGCACAAAGCAAGAACGTACTTCACGGGAAAAAGAGCAAGAGGATTCACTATAAACGGGGAGAGAAACAAAGAGCCGGCTATACCCATAACTCTACTTGAAGCACCAAATAGATATCTAGGGACAAATCTCTGGTGAAACCCAAAAGAGAGACACAGTGGAACCCTAAGAGATGAACAAAATCCTAATATCTAAGCCCTTGAACAAAAGACCATAACCCTAGGAACCCCCAAGGTCCCTATTTATAGGAAAACACTAAATAAACCTAAACCGAATAGGAATAGGAATCCTAGCCAATTTAGGAATTCTAATCAATTTCCAACAATCTTCCTCATCTTTTGAATCACCATCCTCTTGCTGTTGAGAAGAATCCAAACTGTCTCTAAGGATTTGTTTCTCTGCTTCAAATGGTTGATCACATGGATCTTCCATTACCTTGACTCTATAATTCTTCCCTTCAATCTCAATATTAATCCACTCATCAATCTCATCAAACACACTTGTGGCCACCAATGCTTTGGCTATTGCAAACGAGGAAAGCCTTAATGTTGATTCATCCGTACAGATGAAAGTGCCCCACAATTCACCTATAGCTTTAAACGAATTGTTGGTCCAACCATTAAGAGGAAATCCATAGCAACACAACCAAACAAATCTTTCAATGCAAGCTGCTTGACCCTCCCATAGTTAATTTCAGAGAATTAACCACATTCGTAAGCAATTGACTTTGATGAGATTTTCCATCTCTTCCTTTTTGTTACAAGTTAAGATCACGGATCTTTCACCCATAGCTCTAACCATAATATTATCTACTCCCATTCTCGCCGTTTGAGCTCTAACCATAATAAGGAGCCATTAATTAATTTTACATAGATAAAGAACACAAACAAGTTATGCGATTTGGTGTAATACAGTTGTTGGTAAATTAACATAGGGTTCTCGGTATAAGAATAAAAATTCGTATAGATAACCAACATTTGTAACTCTCGCATACATAACTTCATGATGACGAATCACCCAAAAAAAGAAGGGAATATAGTAATAAGATGAGGCTAATTTTCCATTTATAATCTGGTTGCGCGTGCATGTGGGTCGACGCAAATGGAGTGACAAGATTAAGAGATCACAGCTAAAGTAAGTAACTATTTAAGCTAGCGATTGACATGCATGTACGTTAGCACATTATATTTCCACGCTAATCCATCAAATCTTACTTAACACCATCATATTAATCCATCAAATCTTACTTAAAATCTTACATATTAATTTGTTGATCACAGCTAAAGTAAGTAACTATTTAAGCTAGATAATGCATGCGCGTTGATGAGATCAGTTGGATCAACAAATTAATATGTTGTCTCGTAGCTAGCTAGCTAGCTAGCTTGCTTGTATAGGATCGTACTACTATTGTTGCCCTATAGATGACGTTGATGATCAGTTGGATCAACAAATACCAATTTAAGATGGAACCACCAATGAAGAGAAAAATCAAATCAACATTAATAGATTTTGAGTCTTAAAACATAATTTCCAACCACCACTTTGATGAGAAAAATCAAATCAACAATAGATTTTGAGTCTTACAACATAATTTCCAACTTCCAATTACCACTTAGAGTCTTAAACTCACACAAGTTTCAACTTCTAAGGGATTGAGTCTTAAAACATAATTTCCAACCACCACTTTGATGAGAAAAATCAAATCAACAATAGATTTTGAGTCTTAAAACATAATTTCCAACTTCCAATCACCACTTAGTCTTAAACTCACACAAGTTTCAACTTCTAAGGGATTGTTCGACTAAATAAGCACTAGGCTTATTTTTTGTTCTTATTCAAAAAAAATTCGCATTTGCTAATTTTTCGTCAATTTTTTGGAGATTATTACATGCATGTACGGTAGCACATTATATTTCCACGATAATCCATCAAATCTTACTTAAAACCATCATATTAATTCTGGGGGTCGGACCTGCAACTTCGATGGAATTAAGCATCGCAATATTACATATTATATTATTATATGCTCAATTAGACTGACATGAATAGAGAATCAATGGAGATAATGCATGCACGTTGATGAGATCAGTTGGATCAACAAATTAATATGTTGTCTCGTAGGTAGCTAGCTTGCTTGTATAGGATCGCACTACTATTGTTGCCCTATAGACGACGTTGACGATAACTTGGACAAAAATTATAACAGCAGAGACGATTTGCAGAGAACCACGCAGAGAAAAATGCGTTTGGTCCTATTTCAGGTCCCAAAAAAATCTAGAAAAATACAGTTCGTCCCTACGAATCCAAAAGTAATACTTATCGATATCCGCAGGAGCTGATTTTTTATAGGGCCCCATAAAACAATATTCAAAAATTTATGGATATTTTTCTAGACTTTTTTGGAACCTGAAATGGAACCAAACGCGTTTTTCTCTGCGTGGTTCTCTGCAAATCGTCTCTACGGATAGCAGAGCTCACGCCTTACTTAACTTGTTTTATTTATTGGTACTACAGTGTTTAATTGATAGTATATCAAGACTTTTTGTACGCCAGTTTAGTAGGGTCCAACCGGTGGGAACCTTAATTACCAACTTGATTGACCTTAATTTGAAGCCGAATCAACCGAGTGTTAAGTTCTAGGCCCAGGGGTAAGCCCCGCAAGACTTTGGATTTGGCCAACCCCGGGCTAGGGCAATCAAAAATTTTTTTTTTGATGATATATATTAGAGGTGGCAATCACAATTCATATTTTTTTAACCCGTCAAATCCGTCAATTTATAACCCAACTCAATCCGCTCATATTATATAATGGGTTAATATGGATTGAACCCATATAAACCCATATTTACATGAGTTTAGACGGATTGAAAATGGGTTCAATGTGGGTTGGAATTAAAAGACCCACCTGCTAATAATCGCTCGTGAGGGGCGGACTGTCTCAACGAACCTGTAAACTCCAACGTCCTTTTCCGTCGCTGGCAAATTATCACCTACAGCCCAAAAACTCTTCCATCACTCTTTATCTGATCAAAGTAACCAATCAATGGCCCAAAACCCATCCAACCCCATTCGGTCCCACACAGCTCCCATCTTCCACCAATATCCACAAGCCACGTGTAACAAACAAATGGATATACCAAGGTCGTGATTTTTAAAGGGTCATGATATGAGCTGACAAGGGCAATTCAATGGAGTATAAAAAATTACGAAAGCATGGAGCCTACTTTTTCGTTTTCCAAGCCCCGTTCAACCTTTTTAAAAAATAAGTATTTTTTCTAGAATTTTCGAGTTTAAAAATAATAAGTTTATAAAAATAAAAAATTAATTTTTTTTGCATTGTTTAAAAGATCTCAAAGAAGATCAATTTTTTTTTGCCAATAAAAAAAACACCAACTTTTTTTTTTTGGATCACCAAGAGCAACTTGAGTCTAGACCAGTAGATCAAGTGCTTCACGGCGGGCGTGATCCTCTCCACCTCACTCGTCGTCGCCAACTCCCTCTTTGTCCAAAACGTATTCTCTCTCTCTCTCTAGATTTTTATTTTGCAGCAAAAAAAAAAAAGAATGATCAAATTGCAAATTTTTAGGAAGGAGAGAGGGAAGTTGTGTTCTCTCTCTCTCTCTAGATTTTTATTTTGCAGCAAAAAAAAAAAAAGAATGATCAAATTGCAAATTTTTAGGAAGGATAGAGGGAAGCTGTGTTTGGGGAAAAAAAAGGGGGGGGGAAGAAGGGGAAAAAAAAAAAGGAAAACGGGTCGGGTCAAGCGGGTTTGGGTTTAGCTTGACCCATATTTGACCCGACCCGTTTCAACCCATTTACTTTTTGACCCATATTCGACCCGCCCATATTTGACCCACGACCCATTTCAACCCGCCCAAACCCGCCCATTTGCCACCTCTAATAATGAGCATGGGTACAGATAGGTGTAGAGCCGCTGGGTGATTGGGCGTAGAGCCGTTGAATGTAAGTGACTATATGGCATAGAGCCTGCCGAGTGAGAGCTGCAGGATATGGAGCACAAGGCCACTGAGTAGCTTGGTAGTAGTGAGCATGGGGCCATTAAGATAATGAGCACACGGTGCTGTTTAAGCTTGGTGAGCATGGAACTGCTGTTGAGACGGCGATAAATACAAAATTTACTCAAGGAGCTATGGGGAGTTATGGAGCTGTTGGTAGTGAGCATAGAGCTGCGGGGATGGCAAGCACGGAACTGCTAAGACAAAGCTGCGGGAATAGTGAGATAGCGAGCATAGAGTCGCGGAATGGTGGAGCTTTTGCATGGCTGTCGGACTTCTGGAATATACCAACCGAGTATGAGGTATCGAGGACCCTTGGGAGCAAGAGCTCAGAGTTCAATAATCCTTGACGGTCAAGTGACCAGCTGTTTGTGAACTTGTTGCCATGGAGAAAGGGCCTTTTAGAAAGTTCTAGATGTGGGTTTAATGCTGGTGCTTGACATTCCTTGTGCTCGGGGATGTCCACAAGGCTAGATTACAAATGTTCCCTAGTGAATTCCACATGCTTGGGATACTCCCAAGGCTAGACTGAATGCATGCATTTGGTAGCCCTTGCAAGGCTTTGATTGATACTTGATCCTTCTTAAGCTTGGGAATACTCCCAAGGCTAGTTTCCTCAGGCTCGGAATGATCCTGAGGCTAGACTAAGCACTTCTGATAGACTTTTGACAACCTATGCGAGGCTTTTGATTCATTCCGATGCTGGTGCTCGATATCATGCATGCTTGGGAATGCTCCCAAGGCTGGATTTGATTACACTTCATCATAAATTCTATTGGTCGTGGGCCTAGAATACCATGAATGCTTTGTTGGCGCCTGGATTAAAATTGATTGCCTTTGAAAGGGAAGATTTTGTTGCCTAGCAAGAGTCAGAGGATCGATTTCTTTTTGCACATGCTTGGGATTGCCCCCAAGGCTAGATTTAGTCACATTCCTCTTGCTAGATTTAGCTACATTCCACTTGCTTGGGAGTGTCCCCAAGGCTAGTTTCCACATGCTTAGGATTGCCCCCAAGGCTAGTTCTGACCATATTCCCATATTGACTCCGTCGACTTGTTGACCCAAAATGCCATAAGGCTTGTTAAATGCTTTGGGTGAAACCTGTTGGCCATTATTGCCTTTGGAGATTTTCCATTACCTCTCCAAACTTGTTGTTTTAAGGAAAGTTCCATTGCCTCTACTGACGGAGCGATCCACGCGTGCACTTCTAGGAGATTGTTTCCTTTGGCAATTTGAACTTTGTCAGGGAGATTTCCATCACCTCCACTGCTGGGAGTGCCTTCCGGAGGCTGATCGTTTTTTCTAGCGACACAAACGTCTTCTGGTGGCTAAATGCTTTCTGCAAGCTAGCAACATAAATGCTTTCTGGAAGCTAGCAACGTGAATGCTTTCTGAAAGGCTTTAGTAACACGGACGTCCTTTTTGGAAGATTAAAGTGTGCACTAGGTTGTTGTAAGCTTCACACAAGTGCTTTTTCTTGTTGGCATGTTCACTAAATGCATTAAGCGGAAGCCGCAGGATTATTTCGCTGGCCTAGAAGTGGTGGGGCTACTTAGCTTCAAGATGTGAGCTCGGGGCGGCTAAAGTAAGCGCTGCACTGTTGGGATGGGACTTGCTGAGCTCAAGGTTGTACATATGGTGAGGCCTGAGTGTAGAGTTGCTCGGAGTTTTTGAACAACAAGAAGCTAAACAAAGCCGCGAATACGACAAGGCATTTGCACGGGTTTGTTGAAGAGTAAGTGCGAGGCTTCTGAGTGATGAAGGCAGAGCTGCTGACATAGAAGCGTGAAGCAAGGATTCACGGAGTTTTGATGTGCGAAGCCACTTAAGATGTAAGCTCAGAACTGCTGACATGGTGCTAATTGTAGAGTTTGCTCAGGACTAGTTACGAGACTGTCTTCCAGCATCTTTGACTTGGCTCCGTCGGTCAAAGATGCGAAGCTTGATGTGGTTGGTCCTAATATCTTCCAGGAGAATCCCGCAATCCACATTTGAATAGTTTAGAAAACAGCAATGGATAGGAAAACAACATGTAACAGGCTTGGCGTAGACCACGGGCCGAAGTCCTTTTATGCTGACTGCTAGGGGCAAGACCACCATACTTAAAGAACCCTAGTTCAAGAGTCTGAACGATTTCGGGGGACATAGATTGCAATGAGTACGTATGCATATTAAACTGAACATTCATGAAGAAATAGAAACCCCCTGTTTAGGCAATGGGTGCTTGATTCTAGATTAAATGTGCGTGACAATGACAACCTAATTGCCCCTAGTACAAAGATATGTGATGTATGCGACAATCAATATGAGTGCAATGCTTCTCTTGTTGGATGGAAGAGATCTTGGTGTGCTTTTGACAATGCTGTGTGACAACATTTCACAAAAGAGTTGAGGTGTCCTCCCAGGATATGATGCCCCTCAGGCTGAGCTTTCTTCTTTTTGAAGGCCAAGTGTATTGCCAGGGAGATAAACTTTACAGTGTATCCCTTTGTTACCCTGCAAAATTGTTAGTAAACTCAGCAACAAAGGCGGGGTGGATTGGCTGTCATAGGGAGCTTGCCCAACTGAATCCACAGCTCACTTCACTCTTTGCATAGCGACGATGGCCATGATGCCTTGATGAACCTGCCTTGCTTGAGCATAAAAACACCTCATATTTGGAGTTAGCTCGTGCAACCAAGACAACCACTTCCATTAAGCAGCCATAATGATATACGCATGAAATACTAGGATCAAAAGATCAATGCAAAAGACAGGGTGATACTGATAGGCATGTAAATCCGCAATGCATTTTGGACATCTCAGCTTTCACGTATTTGATCTAATGCTTCCCCTTGCCTTATGGAGGCTGACAATGACTTATTGCTTACACTAGACAGACGATTTGAAAGACCGCAATACTCTAGCGGCACCACTAAAATATTGTTTGGCCAAAAGACCATATTGCTGCACTCCTCATGAAATGAGAGACCCATGTTATTTCCTCAGAGATTTGCAAAAAGTGACTACGCATGTATTTGCTGTATCAAGAATGTTTGAGATAAGATTAATTTTGAAAGTTTTTTCCTCGAGTATTTCAAAATCATATCATTTCATCTATATGTTCCACTCTGACGTCATTCAATCATCAAAGGACATAGAACTATTTTGCAAACCCATGCCCTTAGTCAATTACGCGAGTTTGTTGCTACAAGTTTCATTTGGTTGACTTGTGAAGTCACTGGTACAAGTGGTTGGATACTTTCAAGAGAAGTGCATAAAGGGGGACATAGTCATGCCCCTTGTAACTTTCCATGTTGTTTGATTTGCCAAGATGATGCAAATTAACTCCAGGATTCTTGCCCTTTGTGTTAAGTCCCACATTGGTGATGCCCCTAGTGTCTAGGAACTTGCTACTAAGTCGTGTTCCCCAATTTGAGAGGACTTTGTTATGGACCATAATGTAGGCTTGGGGTTTTGGCTTGAGAAAGAAGCGGATGTAAAGTCTCAAACTGTAGGGAGGTATTCCCGAACAAGCAAAAATAGGGCCCGAGAACGTGGTACGTAGGACCATGGTATTAGTACGATAGGGACAGTCGCCAGGCAATACGGTGGTCGGCGATATGGACCAGAAACATGAGAAGTTATTGGTCCAAGGGATAGATAAAGAACCAATGAAGTCGTTGGTCCAAGAGATTGAACCAGTGACATGTGAAGTCACTGGTACAAGTAGCCTGTTCGGCAATTAGAAGGCTGAATAGGAGGAGAACTCTGAGGAAAGTAGTCTCAGAAGCAATGAACACTCTGGAAGGATCCAGAACAGTGGAATTCCGTAAAGGAATAAGATCTCGAGAATATAGGATCAAGGAAAGATACCCAACGAGAATGGGATGTTCGGCCAGCTATGGAAAAGAGTCCTAAAAGGACTAAGGTAATTAACTGATAAGGGAACGAGAATCCAAGATATTCTGGATTTCCTATACGAGGTAGGAAACCTAGGGCAACACAGATACTTGGGCAACAAGCATCTATGGATCTATAAATACGAGATAAACCTAGAGGTAAAAGGTACGCAATGCATTGCATTATTACTCTCGTACTGATAATTAGGATTTTCGGCTAGTACGTGATACTAACTTAGGCATCGGAGGGCCTTTGCCACGAGAGGCAAAGGTGCGCTCACCCCTGTCTGTTTTGCAGCTAGGATTCCGGCGGAAAGCTAGGGTTCCGGCGAGGAGGCACGAGAAGCCGTTACGAACTTGTGCTGTTCAAAGCTGCTTTCGTTTCTCTCCACTTACAATTGGCGCCGTCTGTGGGAAACGAAAGAGTTCCCTTTTGAAAAATGACCACAATGGAAGAAGATCCACATACACCGCTTGATCCGAAAAATCAGCTAGATGGGGGAGGAGATAAATCCCCACCAGATCCATCGAGGAAGCCCGATGGCGGGCATACCAAGAAGTCCACAAGCAAGGGCCACCCCGCGACTGTCCGTTATGACTCCAAACATAGGGAGGGTAGGACAGCCACGAAATCCAAGAAAAGAAGTAAGTCACATCGTGGGAGAGAATCCGTCGCACACTCAAGGAGTGTACACAATAATGAAGATGTCCTGGACAAAAAGAGACAGGAAATTGAGGAGTACGCTCGTTTAATCAAGAAACGAGAGTATGAGATTCAAGAGTTGCAACGGATACGAGAACATCCGGAAGATTCTGGGCTTTCATGACAAAATTCCAGGGGCGACAGGCTGGCTCTGGTTGTGCACAACAAGAAGGCTCCTTCACAGAGAAGGAGGAGTAGGAGCAGGAGCCCAATCCAAGAAGGAAGAGGGCTTCTTCATGAAAAAGAATGAGCAGAAGTCGAAGTCCCATCCCCGAGGAAGGAGGGACCCGGAAATATCAGAGGGATAGGTATGAGAGACCTGATTCCGATTGGGAAAAGAATACTCCCAACAAAATGAAGGAACGTGAGGAGGGAACCATGTCTGCTTGAGAAGCAGCACGAAAGGCCCTCCGCAATATAGCATCCTCCCCCTTTGCAAGGAGGTTGCAAGAGGCAAGGTTGCCGAGCAGGGTGAAGCATGGTGAGTTCATCCTCTATGAAACAAATACTGATCCCGTGTCACACATACAACATTACCAGCATGCAATGTTTATGCACAACGGGGATGATGCAATCATGTACAAGATGTTCCCGTCAAGTTTGGGAAAAGTGGCTTTGTCCTGGTTCCATAAGCTAGGGCCGAACACCATACGAGGATGGAGGCAATTGGCCGAGGAGTTCACTACTTGATTTCTGAAGAGCAGAAAAGCACCAAAGACTTTTGAGAGCCTCTCCGTTATGAAGCAAGGAGAGAACGAGCCGATCAGGGACTATGCGAAGAAGTACTGGGAAACTTTCAATGAGATTGAGAGTTGCAGTGAGGAGTACGCAATAGCCATGTTCAAGACTGGGTTGCCTGTTCGGGGGGGAGGGGGGGGGCTGCGTAAATCATTAAACATGAGTCCAGTAGGAACACTGGCGAAGCTAATGGAGCAGATTGAGCAGCACGCCAGGAACAAAGATGACATACTCTGGGAAGACGGCAAGGTGGTTGCCAAGCAGGCCAAGGGTCCTGCAAGGAAAGCAGATAAACCAGAGCCCAAAACGTACAGGGAGAGGAAGGATTATGGATAGGCTAAGAAAGAGCCGTAAAAGGAGAAGCATGCTTCAGACCCCAAGTCTTTCTTTTCAGTGACCACGGTCTGGAAAGAACCAATCTACCGAATTCTTTACCGAATAAAGAATCGCCCCTATTTCAAGTGGCTCCCGAGACTGGAAGGTGATAAAGATACAAAACGAGCTACAAGTCAGCACTGCAGTTATCACAAGGACTGGGGTCACATGACAGAAGATTGTGAGATGTTCAAGCAGCACCTTGATGACCTAGTCTCATGTGGTTATCTGAAAGAGTTCATCCAGGAAGAGCACAAGAGTGCAGTGAAAGCAATGGAGTTGGATTACGAGTAGAATCCAAGGGGTGTAATCCATATGATACATGGATTGGCCGCACCTTATACGAGAAATGAGGTGAGGTTGCTCCAGAGGCAAGTGAAGCATGACCAACATGTGATGCAGTTGGGGAAGAAAAGAGGACGTGAAAAAGAGATATGGAACGAAGGCATAGTCTTCTCGAATGAGGACCTGAGAGGAGTCCAGGTGCCGCATAATGATGCCTTGGTCATAACCCTACGAATTGGGGAGTATGACATGGAGAGGATCTTGGTGGACTCAGGGAGCCACAAGGAGGTGCTGTACTATGATGCGTTTAAAAAGTTGGGACTGACACAAGCGGACCTGGTGCAGTCCATAACTCCTTTGGTCGGATTTAGTGCACGAACAGTCTGGCCGTTGGGCAAAGTAACCCTGCCTATTCGGGCAGGAACAGTGGTGCTGCGAACCGATTTTCTGGTGGTGGATGTGTCGTCTTCCTATAACGCGATTATAGAACATGGTTGCACAAGATGAGGGCGGTTTCCTCCACCTACTATCAGATGGTAAAGTTTCCCGGATCTAATGGCATTAAAAGGATCAGGGGAAATGAAAAGGTTGCCTAGTAGTGCCTGATCTCTATAATCAAGAAAGCACCTAAAGCACAGTTGGTCCAAGCCATTGAGGTCCCAGACCAGCCGACCGTCGAAGATGTCAGGGGGAACCCTGCCGAGAAGGTGGTGGAAGGCTTGAAGAAGATTCAGATCAATGAGATTGATCCAGAATGGTACTTCCTGATTGGGGAAAACCTGAACGACGACGAAGAGGAAGAGTTGGCGGGGTTCCTCAAGGACCACGTGGACGTGTTTGCTTGGGTACACGAAGAGATGCCTGGAGTGGATGCAAACGTGATTTGTCACCACTTGAATGTGGATCCACAGCATAAGCTCGTGATGCAGAAAAAAAGGAGATCAACCATATAGCACGTGGACGCTGTTATCGAGGAGGTTGATCGCTTGCTGGAAGCAAAAGCCATACGAGAAGTTTACTACCCAAAGTGGTTGTCTAACACTGTGGTGGTGAAGAAGAAGAATGGGAAGTGCCATGTCTGTGTAGATTTCACAGACTTGAATAAGGCATATCCAAAGGATAGTTTCCCTCTCCCAAGGATAGATCAATTGGTGGATGCAACAGCTGGGTATGGACGGATGAGTTTTCTCGACGCATATCGAGGGTATCATCAGATTGCCATGTATGGTCCCGATCAAGAGAAGACTTCCTTTATCATGCCAAGAGGCTGTATTGTTATAGTGTCATGCCTTTTGATCTGAGGAACGCGTTGCAACATAGCAAAGGTTAGCAACGATTAGCAACGATTATGCTAAAAAAGTTGCTCGGCAAGACTATAGAGGTGTACATAGAAGACATGGTGATCAAAAGCAAGGAGAAACAGGACCACGTAGCTGATTTGAAGGAAGCCTTCGGGATTCTAAGGGAGTATAGTCTGAAGCTCAACGCCTCGAAGTGTGCGTTTGGAGTGAGCTCAGGAAAGTTCTTGGGCCACCTTGTGACCATAAGAGGGATAGAGGCAAATCCCGATCAAATAACAGCTTTGCAGAAGCTTCAAAGTCCAAGGACCATGAAGGAGGTCCAAAGACTGACGGGGATGGCAGCGGCCCTTAACAGATTCATCAGCCAATCCAGTGACAAGTGTAGGCCCTTCTTTCAATTGTTGAAGAAGAGAGAAGGACAAGAATGGGGAGCAGAATGTGAACAGGCGTTCCAAGACCAGAAGAAGTACTTGGCAACGGCCCCGCTCTTGTCTACTCCCAAACCGGGTGAGTCTTTAACTTTGTATTTAGCAGTGTCTGAACATGTTGTCTGTGCATTGTTATTAAGGGATAAGGGATCCGAACAAATCCCTGTTTACTACGTGAGCAAAACGTTATGAGATGCAGAAACGAGATATCTGCCTCTAGAAAAGTTGGTCCTAGCATTAAGGACAGCAGCACGAAAGTTGCCCCACTATTTCTAGAGTCACAACATTGTGGTTTATACAGAATTTCCGTAGAAATCTCTGCTACAAAAAGTAGATTTCTCGGGGCGTATTTCGACTTGGTCGGTGGAGCTAAGTCAATACGACATTGACTATCAGCCGCGCATCGCAATAAAGGGACAAGTGTTGGCGGACTTTGTGGCCGAATTCTCACCAACGGTGGCTCCTCAGCCTCCTATGAGAAAGGAACATGCACTGGCACCACTGGCCGAGAAAGGAAAGGCACCAGCTGCGCGAGATCCTCTGGAATGGAAATTGTTCGTTGACAGATCAGCATGTAATACTGGTTCAGGAATTGGGGTCGTGCTTTTTCCTCCCGAAGGAGTAATGATAGAATTGTTCGTTCGGCTGGGTTTTAGTGCATCAAATAACGTGGCAGAGTACGAGGCACTCCTAGCTGGTTTGAGAAGTGCAAAAACCTTAAAAGTGAAAAGAGTAAGGGTGTATTGTGATTCACAGCTTGTGGTGAACCAGTTGTCCGGAGAATATGAAGCCCGAAATGAAAAGATAGCAGCCTATGTGGTGACCGCCAAGGATCTGCTTGACACTTTTGAGAAGGTGTATGTTGAACAGATAAGTTCTGGGGAAAATGCCCCTGTAGACTCACTAGCTTGGTTAGCTGCAACTCTGCCAACTGAGTTCAAGAGAAGACTGGTAGTAGATTATCTTTCTGAGCCGAGCATTGGGAGAAGTGTGGAATTGGTCTTGGATGTGAACCAAGGACCAAGTTGGATGGATCCAATAGTGGAGTTCTTACGAGATGGGACACTCCCCCCAGATAAAAAAGGAGGCTCACAAGATAAAGACAAAATTTGCACGGTTTTGGCTGTCACCTGAAAGAAAGTTGTACAGAAAATCCTTCACTGGTCCATATTTACTTTGTGTGCACCCCGAGATGGTGCAGAAGTTCCTCCACGAGATTCACGAGGAAACATGTGGAAGCCACGCTGGGGGCAGGTCCATTGCCCACCGAGCAATCACCCAAGGATATTGGTAGCCACATATGCAAGAAGTTGCAAAGGTATATGTGAAAATCTGTGAGAAGTGCCAGAAATTCTTACCACTGATCGGAACACCAGCCAAGGATCTGGTGCCCCTAACAAGTCCGTAGCCATTCGCACAATGGGGAATGGACATCGTGGGTCCACTCCACAAGGCAACTGGGAATAGGAAATTTCTGTTGGTAGCAACAGATTATTTCACTAAGTGGATTGAGGCAGAACCACTGGCAAAGATCACTGAACCTATGATAGAGAGGTTCGTGTGGAAAAGCATCATTACCCGGTTTGGGGTCCCTTATTCGTTGATTACGGATAATGGGTCGCAATTTCAGAAGAAGTTCAAAGCATTCTGTGCCCAGTATGGAATAAGGAACTACTACTCCACCCCAGCCTACCCTCAGAGTAATGGGCAGGCAGAGGCGTCCAACAAAACCATACTTGACGGGATCAAGAAAAGGTTGGACAAGGCTAAGGGAAAATGGCCCGACGAATTGCCACTGGTCCTATGGGCGCACCGACCAACTCCAAGGAGGTCTACGGGAGAGACCCCTACTCATTGGCATATGGAACAGAGGCTGTTATACTGTTGGAAGCGGGTTTGCCGACCAACAGGACCACTTTGGTTGAAAGTGGAGGCAATGACAGAGCCTTAGAGATCGAATTAGATCTTGCCGAGGAATGGAGAGAGAGGGCTCTGGTGCATTTGACCTCATATCACGAGTAGCTGATGAAAAGCTACAACAAGAATGTTCACCCACGAGAATTTGGTATTGGAGACCTTGTGCTTCGTAAGGTGCTCAGCAATACCAAGGTGGCCAACGAGGGCAAGTTGGGGGCCAACTGGGAAGGCCCATATCGAGTTACTGAAATTGTGGGCATTGGGGCTTATAGATTGGCAGACCTGGACGGGAACCCGGTGCCAAGGCCTTGGAATGTCCATAATCTAAGGAAGTTCTTTGTTTAAAAGACTTTAGTTTGTTTTTCATTCTATTTTAGGATGCACATCGTGATTGCGTGGGAATTACGAATAGAATTCCCTTGTTTTTTTTTTTGACTAGTTAGTTGCAAAGGGTACGCGTAACACCCCCTTGAGTTTTGAATTATGAATAAAATTCTCAGATTTTGATGACACATTCTGTTTTTGCTTGAATACGAAGCCAGGCACTTGTTCTTTTTCCTCCCTTCGTATTGGGGAGCAGAGAGTGGGACCCATACGAATATATGACCCCTACGAATCTATGGATTATGAAAACTTTTCCAGGAACGAACTACTTGCGTTGCATACGTAGACATGCAACTTTATCTAAGTACGAACAAACTTAGATAATATACAAGTATGAATACTCTTGGTTATTTGTACGGGTATGAATAAACCTAGAGTGCATACGTGAACATGCATACTTCTACCAAATATTAATACATTTGGGCACTCGTTAAGTATGAGAAACTCACGAGTATAACTTAAGTATGAATCCACTTAGGGTTATTCCCAAGTACGAGGAAACTTGGGGAGCATACGAGAACATGTAGATTTATCTAAGTATGAACAAACTTGGAAAACTTGGGATGCATACGATCACATGCACAGACAACCAAGCACGAACAAACTTGGAAAGCATAAAGGCCTAAACAAGTCAAGTCTGAAATACTTAAATGCATACGAGAACATGCAAAATTACCTAAGTATGAGACACTTAGAAATTAAACTTAGACATTTGGCCATGAAGGGCCACCAACAGTGTCAAAAGGCCACGAAGGGCCGAGCAAACCAATACTTAGGCCAGACAAGGCCACATCAACCAAATTAACGCCACGAAGGGCCGAATACATGTATTAAGCAAATCTGTAAATTGTGCTTGTGCCACGCAGGGCAAGATTTACGGCCACACAGGGCCAGCAACTAGTTTTAGGAGATTAAAATTGTTTGTCAAAGGTGGAACCATACTTAATGTTTTGCAGTTAGGTCTTGAATTGCAGGAGGAGAAACCTGAGCAGGTGTGTCTTCCACGACCGTGCTATCTCCTATGGGACCACCACTGGCTTCCTTTTGGCCAGGGTCGGTCACTTCATCAATATGATCAGCATCAGCACCAGGTTGCTCGGAGACATGGGCGTTCAGCTCTCTGTCCAGGCTATCTTCCTCTTCCACAACTTCTTCCTCGTTCAGTGTTGTCATGGTACTTGGGAGATCATTCTCAGTCCAGAAAGAAGATGACTCAGCTGTACTAGATTTCTTAAGGCATGCTGCCCAGGAAGTAGCCCAGATCTGATCTTGGTTGTTGGCATCTGAGCTCTGTAGCATTCAGTCGCTACATTGATCCCTTCATTGTACCCCTACTGATAAGAAGCCTTGGCTTCATTCTTGCTTGTTTCCAGCTCCATAAGAGTCTGGTTCAGACTGTCTTCTGCTCCTTCAAGCTTGTTCTTCAGCTCATCCACCACCCCACGAGCTTGGTCTCTTTCCCTTTCAAGTCTGATAATTGTGCGTTGCAATTGGGCGTTCTCGTTAGCCAGCTTGGCACGCTGAGGCTCGGGCTGGCCCAGCTTTTGAGCCATGGCCACCATCTTTTGAACAGCCTGGACAAAGAATGCAAAGGTTAATGATAGATGAACAGGTTCAACGGACAACGGAAAGCAAAGTAAGGGAGCCAAACCTTGACACTATTGACCATGAAGGAACTAAGGAGTTTGTCGGGTGTGTTCTCTACTTCCTTCTGCATGTCACTGGGAAGAAGAAAAGCTTGAGAGAGGGCCAATGTAGTGTCTTCGGACTCAGCGCTATCCCGTATGCTTACGGGAAAGCTTCCATGGGACAATCGAGGAGTCCAAGCTGGAACCGAGACTGTAGATCTGCGAGTTGTGAGGGGTCCTTCAGGTGCAACAGTGCCAGTTGAAGAAGCGTCAAGACGCTGATGCTTGTCTCTGTGTGCCTCAGCAACCTCACTGGGAGAGAATCCTGGTGGAGCATCTGTTTGTACAAAAGTTCTTACCGAAAGTCCTAAGGTTCACAAGAAGTCAATCAGCAATCACTGTATCCATGTCATCATCGGGATGGTCCCCAAGGTGGGACTTGAAATAATCGTTGGGCCAAATTGGGGTGTCTACAACCACCTCCTTGTTAAACCTTGTGGTATAATCCCTTAACGACTCCCATATTCCTTGCTTCACGGTCAGGAGATGTGTTGTTGGTTTGTCATAGTGTTGCCCAGCGATGAAATAGCTTACAAAGCTTTTGCTAAGCTCTTTAAAACTACATATGCTTCCTGGTTGGAGCTTGTTGAACCATGATCGGGCACTTCCCTTTAGGGTAACTGGGAACGCCCGACACATTACATCATTTGGTACTGCTTGTAGATGCATTAGAGACTTGTACGTTTCCAAGTGGTCTAATGGGTCCACGGAGCCATTGAACGTTTCTAACTGTGGCATCTTAAATTTCCTTGGGAGAGGCAGCCCCATGACCTCGGGAATGAAAGGTGAATCCGTGTTCTGCACTAATTCCTCTACCGTAGCAGGAGTTTGTGCTTTAATATGTTTTATCAACCCTTCAATCTGGTCTTGCAATTGAACAATACTTCTTGTTCGTGGGGCGGCCTTTCTGGGGGTGGTTTGCTATGCTTCCTCTGATTTTGGCTTTCCTTTTCACTGGATTCGCTTTCTTCCTTGTCATCTTCTTCTTTGTGTCGACTATGTCGCAAATTTAGGATGCTTGGCTCCGAGATCTATTTTCGAAGATCTGCATTCTCCTGCATCACATTATGTAACCCTTGAGTTAATGTTTTTATTTGCTCTTGCATTTGAGCAAACGCTTCAGGGTTATTTCTGCGCCTCCAGTCTTGCTTGCCGCAGCGGCCTTGGCCGCCTCTACTGCCTTAGCAGTTTTTTCGGTCCAGTGGCCTTAGCAGCTTTGGTGCTTTCGGCAACCTTGGCTACCTTGGCCGCGGCGGCTGCCTTTCCGGCGTCGTCGACGCTCACTTGTGGGGGGTCTGAAGCCATTGTTGTCTTGCTTGATCGGGTTTTTACCATACAAAACTATTCACCATAAGGAAAAAATCGTTCCCACAGACGGCGCCAGCTGATGAATCAGCTTTGTCGTCAGCTCCTACCTGATCCTGCAAAACAAAGCAAGAGCTCAAGTCACCGGTGTGGTGGCTTGCCAACCACCCTCCGATGCCAAAGTCAGTAGAGTACTTGCTATATGGTGAGAGAATTGAGATTCTCGAATATGAGTTGCGTACCTTTCATTAGAATTCTACTGTTGTATTTATAGGCATTTTGATAGGAGGTTGAGTCCTTGTAGGACTGCATCTCGTGGATTCCGAATTTCCTCTTTCAGGAATGAGGAGTCCTGCCTTAGCTAGGAATCCTTATTCGTCCCTGTTTATTTATGTCAGAGGCACTTAATGCTTATCTTATTGATGGTATTCCTTTATCCCATAGGATTTAGGTTGTACCATATCCTAGATTGGTATCTTTATTGGAATAAGTATATTCTAAGGATAATATTACGAATATTATCCTTCCTTTTGTAGCTATGGATCAGAGCAGGTCCTTGGGCCTTATGACAGCTTCGTCTGAAGAGCGGAGCTGGCATAATTTGACTTCGCTTCAGGTGTGATTTCCCAGAGAGGTCCAAGTAAGGCTGGTTTCTACTCCCCAGGTCTGTAATTCTTGTAGTGCTAACCTCCTTAGGTCTACCATACTTATCAGGGACTAATTGGCATTGTTGCATGAGTGACTAGCTTCTCAAGGCTAGCACACTGTTATATATAAAAGAGGTAATTTAATTAACATGTTTATATTTATGTTTAACTTTGTTTAATCTAATTAATGTGCGAAATTTTTTTTTGTTTGAGTTTGAAGGGGAGGGGTAAGTTCATCTTTCTTTATACCAGATATGAGGCTACAATGATAAAGAGAAGTGGAGAAGGTACATCCGAGGCGGCACACAAGGAGGCAGCCTGAACCCTTATAGATTAAACTAGGAGCATTCCTCCAAAAAAGAGTAAATCCACTGAAGAAATTCTGGAAGAGGAAGTCGTCAGAATAGCGTCAAAAAATACAAAAGATCACTACAAGAAAGTATGCTATGCGTGACCACAATATTTGCAACGCGGATTTAGCCGTTGCCAAAGGCTAGTATTTGCGATGGAAAATAATCCTGTGGCTGTAGACACCTCCCTGAAGCGAGGCATCGCCATACAGATTGATCGTTACTGTTTGATTGGTTGTTTGCTACATAAACCAAGATCGTGGATATTCCCATGGCTAGGAACATCGCCACACGATAGCGGTTATCATTGAAACAAAGTTGCCATGTAGTTTAAGAAACTAGGAAAAATAGATAGAGATTTTGGGTACGGGAGCCAAAGGTACAATGAGGGGAAGGTGTTAGGCACCCCCTCTTTGCCCAGTCGTGAGACTGGCCCATAATTGTTCGACATTAGATTAAAATTAACATGCATTATTTAATCTTAACACATAATCTGTTTAATTAAGCCTTAAATAGTAGATAAGGTGAGCAGAGACGATAAAGAAAGCATGCATCAGAAAGAAGAGAACAAAACAGACATGTCCCAGGGAGATGGATCTTGCGGCCGGTGAATGGATGTCACTGCTGAGATTCCTGGTTTGATGTACCAGCCGAGGGATCGAATCCCTGGCCGATATTCTTCCTCACACCAGACTAAACAGTTAACAGAGAATTAAAAAGCTATGATTAGACATAAAAACGAAATATAAATTGAACCAAAGGCCCTTGGGCCTCACCACCTTGATCCCTCAGTAGCTTGATTGCTTCGGATTGAGGGTGATTTGAATGATTGCTTCTTGAAAACCCTACGGTTAGGGTTTGAACTTCGAGGTTTCGATCGTCGGATTGTGGCTGCCTTCGGGAGGTTAGGGCTTTTGTAGAGGAGATTTGAGAGTGTATTTCTGCAAAGTTTCGTGGCTGATGGGGGTGTGTTGTTCTTGTAATTTTGGAGCCGAAGCCCTCTTTATATAGACATGGGGGTGACACACTCCGTCCAATCACAATACATGGTTGGAATTGGAATTGTAAGGCAATACAAACTCCTCAGGACAATCCCTGAACGTAGCCCGAACGCATCGGAGGGTTTCATGATAGGATCAAACGATCGACAGAACGTTCCAGAATCTGCAACATAGCCGATCTGGCTGCCGAGGAAAAGATGTGGCGGCAGAGTAATTGATGTTGCGGCCGAGGGATGGTCCTGGCGGCCGGCAAATCAATCTCTTAAGGAGGTTTTCAAGCAACAGGCGTCACGGGTGAAGAATTGAAGTTGAGGCCGTGAGATCAATGTTTCAGCCGACCGATGGATTTTCCTAAGATACTGTACTTCTGTCTGAAAGGCTATTTGGCTTTGGATTGGGTCCTTTAAGTGGCTAAAAGTTCTTACCGAAAGTCCTAAGGTTCACAAGAAGTTAATCAGCAATCACTGTATCCATATCATCATCAGGATGGTCCCCAAGGTGTGTGTGGGTTGCATGCCCTTTTTTTAGAGAAGGATTCCGTTCCTTTCTAAATGTGGCCCGAAAAATCGAGGGAGCGCAAGCAGCGAACTGGCAAGCACTCGTAAATCACAGAGTCGCCACTTGAGTTTTGAAGGTCCGACACTCAAGGAACCGTATTTCGAAGCACCTGTCGCGCTGTTTGATTTGAAAAAGTT
>JAOTQK010000018.1:26190614-26203852 GCA_025642025.1 Rhododendron ferrugineum
GGATAAAAATGGTGTTTTCGGAAGTGGAGCTTGGTGGCGGCAACGGTACGTGCGGTGTTCTTTTTCTTCCTCTTTTCATCTTTTCCAGTCACTCTTCTCTCCCTCTCGGAAAATTAGAAGAACAACAAACCAAAAAAAAAAGGACAACAATCTTGTAATGCTCTCTCTCCCTCGGCAAAAATAAGGAACTGTGTGTGAAGAAGATAGTGGTGGATGATGGTAATGATACTCTTCTTCTTCTCTCTGCCGAGAAAAAAAGAAGAAAAGGAATCTATACTTCTATCTATCTATCTATCTATCTATATCTATATCTATACTATATACTAAGCAAATGTAGTTAGGTTAAAAAATCTTCAAACTCCCAATCCTAAATTCTTACAATTTTGATATTTGTTTTTCCTAAAATTGAGAGAGTGGGGGAGAGAAAAAAAGGAGGAAAGAGAGTCGACCTGGGGAGGGGGAAGTGAGAGAGAGTATAAGAGAGAAAAATTATTGGGTGTTCTGCACCCATGGAGTGATTGGGTGGTTCTATCTTATATATCTTATTACAAATTTGAAGTAATTTAATTTACGTTTCAAATTTTAATTCATAAGTTCTGCAAAACATAAATAGTATTGTGCCCGTTCGATAAACAGAAACGAAATATCCTTTTGGTTGGGTCCGTTAACGGGTTGTTGTGTTTTGTGATGATTACCAAAACGATTCTATTTTCATATGCACCTTAAAACCTGAACCCCAAAACGAGTCTCTCTTGTTTATGGGTTCGGCTTGAGCTCCATTTATGGCCAATACAAGCAAGTGCAAATTTTACAGAAGGAGCTTTCTGATTCGGCTTCAAGGAATTGGGGGGAAACGATTTTGGGGAGACGTTATTCGGTGGATTTGGGGGGAATTCTGGGGTTAGGGTTTTACAGATGGAGGAAACGATGTCCTGCTGTCCCAAATTTTGCCAGATCATCTATTCATTAGCATTTCTTGTTCAAATTTGACATAAAGGATAACATTGAAATTGGTTAAAAACTAGAAGGGTAAAATTGAAACTGAAAGTTTTGCGAGGATGAAATTAAAATCAAACCTATTTTGTAGGGACAAAAAAAGTAGATAAGCCAACAATAAAATTATGGTACATCATTTCGTTTACAATAAATGCACATCGCATTGTGTGAGATTCATCTTGAAATCCCACGTAAATGATTGAATTCACTCAATTTATTTAAAGTGTATTTTCAAGTAAAACCAATTAGCTTAATCGAATATTGGTAGAGGTATATAATCACTTCTTTGCTAAGCCTAGTGCGCTATCTAGAGTTGCCACGTGTAAGTAATAGTAGTATCGTAGCGTATGAGCGCAACACACTGAAGGTCTTCCCCGGAGAAAAAAGAAAATGAGAGACGAAGACCATCATTCGTTGTTGTTCTTGTTCTTTCTTCGTGTTCTCTGCTACTCTCTCTCTCTCTTTCTCTCTCTCTCTCTCCAAGTTCGTCTCCGTTTGCATCCTCTCCCTCTCTCTCTACAACAGCATTCTCTTCGATTACGGAATTGATCTCGATTCTCGTGCTGTCCAATCTTGTCTGAGGACTCGCTCGTCGAATCGTACAGTCAATCTCTTTCGATCGAGGTACTTTTCGCTTTAATCCGCCAATTCTGGTGTCAGATCATTGATTTATTTCGCTTCTCGGTATTATAATGTCCTACAGGTTTTTTTGAGTGTTTTTTTTTGGTATCTCTGTGATATAATTCGAGAGAATATTATACAGACATAGTTGATGTTCCTTGTTTTTGAGCTTGTGGGGGTCATGTAAATACTTTCTCTTTGCAAGGTTCAAATTTTTCGTTGGCTTTTGTGCGTACAGAAATTGCGTACTGCTACTCACATAACCTCTTTGCATGTGAGCGAGGAAATAGAAAATTAGGGCTTTACTTTGACAGTTTTCTGTTTTCATCTAATTAGCCAAGTGTTTTTTTCTTGATTTTACGGGAAGGAAATTTATAACTGATAATTAATTTAATTTCTTTCTTGGATTTTTGCCTGACCTGAGCAGAAAGTTACTTTAGTGGAATTGTTCTCCTCTCCTATTGTAGATAATGAGCTTCTGCACTCACGAGTTTACTTGGTTTTAACTTCCGATATGATTTTGACAGAAACTAAAAAATAGCTTATCTTTTAAAAGGTTACAGCTCGATGAGAATATTTTCTGCATTTACCTGATCAAGTTTTTTATGTGATCTTCTATCACTATATCATGCAACTTTTTTGCAACAATGTTTTCTGATCAGATAATGGTGTGCTGAAATAAATTTGTGAATCACACCTACGGTTTTTATAAGATAGGAATTTGGCTTGGACATGTGGATGCTGCAGAGATAAGGGAAGTTTGTTGGTGACGCTACTTTCAGAGAAAATGTTGGAGGCACCAAAATTTACTGGAATTATAGGCCTTAATAACAACCATGATAATTATGATCTGTCTCAAGGGTTTTACCATAAGCTTGGAGAAGGATCCAACATGTCGACAGACAGCTATGGAAGCTTGCAGATGAGCAATGGTGGAGGTTCCGTTGCAATGTCCATTGATAACAGTAGCGTCGGATCGAATGATTCTCACACTCGCATTCTAAACCACCCTGGAATGAAGCGTGTGAACAATAACTACACTGTTGCCCAGAGTGTCAATCGAGGAAAAGTCTCGCATGGTCTTAGTGACGATGCACTGGCACAGGCTCTAATGGACCCTCGTGTTCCTACGGAGGGGCTTGAGAATTTTGACGAATGGACAATTGATTTGAGGAAGCTCAATATGGGACCAGCTTTTGCACAGGGGGCTTTTGGAAAACTCTACAAAGGTACTTACAACGGTGAGGATGTTGCTATCAAGCTTTTGGAGAGGCCAGAAAATGACTTAGAGAGGGCACACTTGATGGAGCAACAGTTTCAGCAGGAGGTCATGATGCTGGCCACATTAAAGCATCCAAACATAGTTCGGTTTATTGGTGGATGTCGTAAACCCATGGTATGGTGTATAGTTACGGAATATGCAAAAGGGGGTTCAGTTCGGCAGTTTTTGACAAAGCGGCAGAACCGATCAGTGCCTTTGAAATTGGCAGTCAAGCAGGCTTTGGACGTTGCCAGGGGGATGGAGTACGTGCATGGGCTTAGCTTGATCCATCGGGATTTGAAGTCTGACAATCTTTTGATTTCCGCGGACAAATCCATTAAGATTGCGGATTTTGGAGTGGCTCGTATTGAGGTGCAGACTGAAGGAATGACCCCAGAGACCGGAACATACCGCTGGATGGCTCCGTAAGCCTCTTGATTCTCTATTACTAGTATTCTTTTTCCTCTGTATCTTATCAGCACAAGTATTACTTTCCTTAATGAATTTTATTGGAATGCTTGTGCTGGCTTGCACTACATCCAAACTTTTTTTTTTAGTTTTTTTGTCTATTGTTATGGTAAGCAACTTTGCATATAAATTTTTAAGTATCATGCTGTTGAGGTTGTGGTTTGAATCATGTTCTTGCAAGATGGTATAAATGTTTTACAGTACCAGTTATGCATGTTGACATATATCCATTATGTTTGTTCCCTATTTCTCCTACTATGATATATTGTAACTTAACCAGTTAACCACAAAGATTAGATTGATTGTTCTTACTGTTCCATTATGTTAATCACTTCATTTTAATATCATAATGCAGATGGAAGTGCATATCTCTTTTTGATTAATTTTATGATTCACACCTCTTGTTTAGTTGCTTGCCGTGTGGTATGCTTTGGCTTCCTGTGGCTAGGTTCTTATCATTCTGTAGTCTGTACATTTGTCCAGAACAAAGTACTTCACAATTTGCCTGTAGATTTTGTTTTAATTTGGTGACAATGGATATGGTGATCATATTATTATCTCCGCATGATGGAGTGGTTTCTTAAAGAATCTACGCTGAAATGCAAATTGACATCATGCAAGTGGGGAAAAAGTTCCAGAAAACAGTGTAATGCCAAGACTCTTCTCAGTATAAAGGACTAGGCCAGAGAAAGAATTTTAGTTTGGTTAATATATATCCAATGAGTCCCATTTTTCATTTAGGAAATTTATCCCGTTATTTGCTCTCTTCCCTGTGGGCAGTTGTTACTTGTTAGGTTTTTTTTTTTTATCGGCTTGTTAGTTGTTACCATGATCGTTTCACTCTGCTAGAATGTTAAATCAGGTGAGGTGAAATTTTGCATTAATACTTCCGTACTTAAAATGGTTATTAGCATTGCCACTTTTACTGCAACCCTGTAGTGATTCTTTTCCATTTATAGCTTCGATTAACTTAGCGTTTGTTAGGTCTGAGAAAAAGAGGCCTAAGAGATCACTAACTTCCACATATTGCATTGCAATTAATCGATTGACATGTCTTCAGTCTTTCCCAAAAAGAATTGGACTCGTGCTAAAAAAATTCTTCAAACTTAAAGATTTGTGCACAAGTTTAAAATTTTCTAGAGGAAAACAAAGCATTAACAAGGGATCTCGGTAAACAGAAGGATGGGAAGGAACATAGGTGGTGTGTAGCAGCGTAAGCTACACGAGCCCAAAAAAAAAAAAAAAACCATAAGCTTTCTGTAGTACGTCCATGTCACCAATATATTCCACAGGAGTTTAATTGTGTGCAGGCCCAATCTCAGAAAAACCTAGGCCTCTTAAGCGTTGTCCCTCTTTAAGTTCGTAGATATCATCTCCAAGGGCCTTGGACGGGCACTCGCTAATCGCTGCAGTGACAGCCCAACTTGCCCCAGGGCGACTATTGTTTTGCCTTTTCTAAGACTACACATTGGTACTAGAATCTCCACTCATGAAGTGTGAAATCTCACATCGGTTAGATATCTAAATGTTGAGTGGTATATAAGGTAATGCCTACTAGCTTCTATTAACTGAGTTATCACTTTTGAGCCACGTGGTTAGGCTAAGGATTTGTAGGTTAGCTGGTGCAAGTCGTTACACGTGGTATCATAGTCTACACCAACTGGAAGTGTGGGGCGGGTCCCGCAAGGAGACATGCTTGGGTGGGCCTGACAAGGGACGAGCTTGAGGTGCTCGTCGTGCTTGGGCATCTCCCACATGAGACGAGCTTGAGAAGCTTGACTTGCTTAAGCGGGTACTTGTCTCACCTCGCTTGGTGGGTGGAAGTTGTTGTCTCACATCGATTTGTAGAGACAAAGTTTAAATTGATGGAAATCACGATATTGGATGGAGAATTTTCCAGCAGAAATCACACTTGATCCCACTTGTGGGATTCCTTTCCAGGAAATCACGATATTGGCCTGTACCACTAGATCCATTTGCCAACAATGGGCCAAAGATTCTCTTGATTGTAGGCTGTAACAAGCTATTGACCTGGCCTTTCCCGCTATCATTTTCATGTTAGTGTTTACATAAATGTCTTTGTCATATGGATTAAGTCTCTCCCATGGGGAAGCAGTAATGGTGTCCGAAAGCACTTCGTGTATGGGTTTGCGTGATTGTTTGGCCATAATCAACTAATTTTGTTCTCTGCTAATTTAGATATGTTTTTCAAAAAAGCAACACCTACAAAGGTTACTATAGGGGCATAGCACTAGTTACAAGAGGAAACAAATTGCAAGGTCTAAACACGAAACCTGCTTAACATAGTTTTTTTTTAGATATGTTTTTCAAAAAAGCAACACCTACAAAGGTTACTATAGGGGCATAGCACTAGTTACAAGAGGAAACAAATTGCAAGGTCTAAACACGAAACCTGCTTAACATAGTTTTTTTTTTTTATCGGCAAAAGTACTCCCTCCGTCCCATTTTCATTGTCCATTTTTGAATTGCGTGCTATTTTTTAATTGCTTATATCTTTCAATCTATAATGTTTTTTTTATAATTTTGAAAATTTCGTATTATAGAACTAATCGAGATCTATCAAACAAGATTCATATTGCATATTTTTCAAGATTCACACTAAAAGATATAGGCAAAAGACATAAAAGAAAGAAACAGAATAATGGACAATGAAAATGGGACGGAGGGATTAACATTTTATTAATGGGGGAAAGGGTAAGGGGATTCCAACTAAAGGTTGGAAATTACAGCCCGTTGGGAACAAAGCCCAGACACTCCTAGAGGGACAAAGCCCAATACACCTATGGGCCTAAAATGCCCAGATTATACAATAAGCTCATAAAAGAAACCTAACCCACAAAATTGGGCTAGGCCCAACCCAAGAAAACCCAAGACAAAGCCCTAAACTATTGAAAAACTTCAAGCACAGCCGCCCAAACCGCCGCCCACCAAGCCAGATAGCTGACCACCACCACCAAACAACCACCTCCATCAACCAACTGCCATTGGTTAACCGAATGGAGGGTCACATGGTGCACCAAAACAACCCAGCTGCCGCGGAAGCTCAATCCTAGCCGTTAGGCGAGGACCGTGGACTAATGAGTATATGTTAAGGATGTCTCCCGTGGTTTTCTTGAAGTTTTATTCACCCTTCAAATCTTTTGACATGCTTTGAGAAAATCTGTATAACAGCTCCGTATTGGACATTATCATTTTCGAATAACGTTGGGGAAACAAGTGAGGTGAATTTGTTAGGCGGCTGAGTCCGTCTTATTTATGTTGTGTTTTGATGAGTTTTTGAGAAATTTTTGGAATTTTTTTTATGAGAGTAATGATTGAAATTAGGGGGAATGAGTGGAGAGAGATAGAGAGAGAAATGAGAATAATGATTGGAGATAGGGGTAATGAGTGGGGATTAATGATTGGAAGTAGGGGGTATTTTTTTTTAAAAACTTTTCAAAATGTGAAACAAACAAGGCATTAAGCAGTTGTGGTTGTGGTTGGGCTGGCAAAACTTGTTTGGGTGGACCAAATCTTTCAAATTAAGGATCCGTTTGTTTCGACTTAAAATATTATACGATGAAAAATATTTTCCACATAAAATAATTTGCAGAAAATAATCTTTTTGTTTTTATTTTTGTGTTTGGTTAGCAATCGAAGAATATTTTCCATGACAAAATTTCCCTGAAACACAATTTGAGAAAACTAGCAACTGCAATGCTCTTATGGTGAAGTAATGTGTTGTAGGTTATCTCATAAATATGCAATGCCTTTGGTTTGTAGAAGATCTAATGTTATTTATCTCATTAGAAATGTAATCCATGCTTTAGGTCATCAACGTGAAATTTCAAACTTTGTTGTGGAGATGAAGCTGAAAGTGGCGAGGCACTTGACTTAGGTCTGTAGGAAGATTGGGTTGTGATTGCTGTCAAACTCAAACGACACAAGAAAGTTTTTGTGGACGGTAGTATTATGATGTTTATTTGTCTTCAAGCTTGACAACCCACGGCATTAGCTTGTTATGATATTAAATTCCCTACTTTGTTCTTTCACGTCTCACAGACATTTCGTTTGGCTGATAGGAGATATGAAGAAGGCATTAGTGTGTGGTTGACTTGAGTGCATCTTGTGTGAAATTGCAGGGAGATGATCCAGCACAGGCCCTACACACAGAAAGTAGATGTATATAGTTTTGGAATAGTTCTGTGGGAACTGATAACTGGAATGCTTCCGTTCCAGAACATGACGGCAGTGCAGGCGGCATTTGCAGTGGTGAACAAAGGTGTTCGTCCAAACATTCCTAACGATTGCTTACCTGTTCTAAGTGAGATCATGACCCGATGCTGGGACGGTAATCCTGATGTTAGGCCACCCTTTACCGAGGTCGTCAAGATGCTTGAGAACGCTGAAATGGAGATCATCACTACTGTCCGCAAGGCCCGTTTCAGGTGCTGCATCACCCAACCTATGACTGTGGATTGATGTGCTGACCAAAAGAGTACCGGACTTAAAAGAGGCAACCACGGAAAATAACTGGAACTGGTGGAAAAAAGAGAGGGAAAATGTGAGTTTATGTCATCCTTGTGTATCTATCAGGTTTAATTTCTTTCTTCAGATAGAAAAAGGGGAAAGTTGTGATCAGAACTTCTTGTTTTTGGTTCCTTTTTACTTGGTTTTTCTTTTCCCTTTTCGATTTGATGGATGATGTTGCTGGATGAGTAGTAACAGATGAGATTGGATGTGTATCTATACTAGCCTTTTCATGCTATGTTAAAACTGGTTTAGGATCTTATTTCATGTTGCATTGTTGATGATTCTCTTTATTGTTTCTAAGAACATGAGAATAACCGGGAACTGTTCGATTTTTGCCAAAGGAGATGTTAACAATTCTATTTATTGAGTCAACAAATGGGTTTGCATTGGCGTTGGGAAATTGCAATGCCTTTTTGCTTCTATTTGCTCTCCAACTCCTTTTGCGTCCTGGGACAGTTGAATTTTCAATGGGAAAGAGAATTCTTAATTCAGTGCTCTACCTTAAGTAACGGAGGAAAAGAGACAGAAACCCAAGCTCAGATTATTCTCCTTATAGAGCTCAAATCTGTTATTTTCATGGGGCAGATCTCAATTGATTGAAAGGAAAATGGAAACCTAGTGGAATTTGTTAATTCCGAACCATCTACCATGCATAAGCAATGATTCAAGAGTAACGGCTATTAATCTCAAACGACAATGGTATATTGCTTTCTGAATGTCTGTAACTACGTTTTCCCAAACTGGGTAAACTTATAAAATCCCATCTTTCTAAAACCAGAGACCCTGCAATTGACAGGAAAATAAGAAGACACCTGGCAATTGACAGGAAAACAAGTAATAATAATAATAAGAAACAAAACTTCCAGAACTGTAATCCTTACTTATCAAACACTGAAGAAACAATTAAAAGATAGGAGTGTCAACTTCCTGCAGTCTGTCGCTCACCAAGATGCCTGAACAACCACCCAACAGTTCCACAAAATTGTCAAGTTAGAGAGAGAGGCTCCTTGTCTAAGCCAGACTCTTGGAGATGCCCAAAGTGTCCAAACTAAAACCACCTCAAAAAATCGCTGTCAGCAGGATGTCCAGAAACCTCAAAAGCCTGAAATGAATAACCAACACACATTGCTTTCCTAGATCCATCAATGGTAACAGCTGTGAAACCTATTTGAAGGCACAACCCAGCCCCCACTGGTCTTATTCACTTCTCAGCACTTGTTTATCATCTTCCAACTCGAAGGTTTCAGCCAAGTTGTCAGAAAGTTGGTTAATCGAGGCACCAGCATTTTTAGCTGAACTGGTTAGGTGTCTGGCCTTCCTTTCCTGCAAGACTCTCTCTCGTTCATCACAAAAGCAGAAGTCATCCAAGATTGATGTCTGAGGTCTCCGAGTCATGATCCTTGAATATTTTCAACATCTTCAATCCCTGTTCTAGTTTTACCTGGAAAAGGTTTTCCAGAATGTAGAGACAACAGTCAAGTGGGTGCAATTCTTTCACACGAAAACACATAATCCATGACATTATCAGCAACTAAATAGGACACAATTAAAAAATTTCAACATCTCGATACCCTGTTCTGGAAAAACTTTTCCAGAATGGTAGAGACAGTCAAGTGGGTGCAACTGAATCACTCGCTAATCCAAAAGCCAAAGGAATTCTTCAGTAAATTGGACAAAATAAGTGAATCTATGACGTATATGGTCAAAGTGTCCAAATAATTGCAAGGGGACCTGAAAATTGCAGGGGGACCTGGAAAGTGAGACTTTGCTTTAGGAAACAAAATAGCACCCAAAGATCTCATTCATAATTATATTTCTACGACCAAGAACATGAGATTTAAAAAAAGCAAACAATAAAAAACAGTTTGCAATGAAAAATTCTGAAGCCTTGCCTTACCTCTTGAGAGTCTTGGCTGTGAGTAACAGGCTTCTTGTCATTATTTTCAAGAAGTATGTGGTGGAACCAACTATTTGGGACATCTTTGATTATATGCCACTGGACATGGAATTGCCCACTCCACCTATCCAGCTGCCTCCGCATCATTTTCAAAATCTACAGGTCCAACTGTCTCAGCAACACCACAAAATTTTCCGCTTGAATTGACCTACGAACAATTGCATAAAACAACTTAGGCCTAGTAAAGTTGAAAACTAAAAAAGCACCAATGAGTTTAGAGCACATTATTGACGAATGAAAAAAATCAATAGAGCATCTAGTTTCTGAGCATCATTTTGTGTAAAAATATATATTCCATGTCATTTCAGATTGCAAAGGGGACTGTGACAAGGACGCAGTGTTTGCTGTGCAAATCTATACGACACAGAAGTCAACATCAAGTAACTTCAGAAGAGCTTCCCACATCAGAAAAGCATGAATTTGCACTGTATTAAATTAATTTTCAAGATACTGCCGAAAACTATGGTTTTGTAAGAGGTAACTTGCAAACAGCAAAGTAAATCATCAAATAAAGGAGACCCACA
Organism: Rhododendron ferrugineum; assembly: GCA_025642025.1. NCBI lineage: Eukaryota > Viridiplantae > Streptophyta > Magnoliopsida > Ericales > Ericaceae > Rhododendron > Rhododendron ferrugineum. Next base: position 26,200,975 of record JAOTQK010000018.1, read on the forward strand.
ACGCTACATGTCAAGTTATCATGAATCAGCTTGAACTGAATGCAACCATAGATAAAATTAAAAGGATCCTACATTAACCAAGGGTATCATGATTCATATGAATCAAAATCCTCCTCTTTACTAACATTACCATGCAACCAACACCTGCTGTTATATTTACATCTTGAATGTAATCATTTTCTCCTGTGAATAAAGTTCACCTAGTTTGTTCCAACAGTCATTACGAGCAGGAAAAGCAATATTTTGGAGCTTTAGAAATGGAGTTATGTACTGAAAATAGCATAAAGACTGGACAGTGGTCTTTCATTTCCTTTGCCTCGTGATACGCAGCAGCTAATTTCTTATTTCCTAGTGGTATGCTGGCCCAAACACTATATTTTATGCTTTTGTGAACATCATCTCAACTGAAAGACTTAATGACAAAGAATTCGTAGTTTGTGGCAAAATCAGGCCGATTATAAAGATCAGGATGAACACCAGCAACAGAGGTACCACTTTTCCTGGTACCAGAAGATGATCTTTCTTCAGTAGGACTCTAAAAGAATAATATGTTCTATGTAAAACATGACGCATCTCCATCTCCTTCTAAGCACTTCTAATTGAGATATGAATAGACACTAGGTTGCACAAAAAGTCGTCTTTCATCAATTCAAAGACCAGAAAGGGATTTTAAAAGATTTAAAGGGTCTGTTGAGCGCCTCATGGCTAAGTCATAATAGCTTCGAACACTTGCCCATGATCGACTTCCAAATCCTAATTGCTGGAGATACCGAGTGAATCAATCGGTAAAAAGGTTGAGTCACATTCCCTTTCTCGTCTTCCACCTTTGTCAGGAGTGGGTCAGCTCCGGCTATCAGTTCCAAAGTGAGGAAGGGATGCACCGATATAATTTGAGCTCGGATATGGGCCAATCATGTGGGTTGTTTCTAGCAGAGGTTTCCACCAATCTAAGTCCATGAGATCGTCTTAGTTGTTGGGAAATCTGAAAATGAATTAATAAATTAAGGTTCATACCACAAACTCGTAGAGCATATCTATTTAAGGATGAAAGCTCATCCACAATCTGCTTAGATCAATACACAGACTAGATGAAGGTTAGAGTGATTTAGATAAAAGATAATACCAACAACTATTGCTATGTTCCAGAAGAAACAATAAGCAAAATGTGGATAAGATGGAATACGGTTACCAAAACCAAAACTGATGTGGCAATCTGCCTGCCAAAATAAACATCCCTCACGTAACAACCGGAAAGAACATACCTTGTGTTATTGAACTACGAACAACCATAATTACAGCATAGCTCCACTACATAAATAATGTACAGCCCCATATAGCGAGCTTAGACCTTGTTTCAAATCAGATGGATGTATGAAAAGTTCTCAGAGAGAGAAATGTATCCCAAGTCTCAACCAATCCACCAAAAAACGAAAGAATCGCAAGTCATTTGTAGTATCTTCACTCTCTTGGTACATCCGTAAAATATTTCTCTTGGATGACAACTTAGTGTTGGACTACTCTCTGCTGAATAGACTAGAACTTTATTACTGTGGCCACACGCCCCTGAAAAATCGGGTGCACCCTTTTCGGAAAGCGCAGCGAAACGCTTACAATTCAGAGTCACCAGTCGGGCTTTAGCGGTGAAACAACCAAGGAACCGAACTTGAAACGTTTGCTACATTTTGATTGGAAAAAAGTTTTGTAGACTGGACCGTCGTCTCCTTTGATATCTGAGGTTCAGGAGCCAGATTACGAGAGGGGAAGGGTTTTATGGCACCCCTCTCGCACAATCCGGTGATCGGTCTCTACTCGGACATTTTGTAAAAACATTTGCATTTTTTTCTCTTTAATCATTTTTTTAGCCAATTAGGGCAGGGAACAGTTAATGGGGATTAAACTGTAACAAGTTGGCAGGATGTGATAAAATGGCATGCTTGCTTATTGAAACAATTAATATAGATTGAAAACAGACTTCTGTGAGCGCTTTAAACAAACTGGAATACACTAATCCGGAGTGACGTGCAGGAAGAAGTGCATGCTGTTTACACCTGCGTACGCCCCTCCTTCACTAGCGTGCGCCAGAAAGCTTAAGCTCATAGCTCTTATTCTCAACCCTCTGGGGTCTTGAAGTGACCAGTGCACACCCAGGACAAACCAAGCAGTTGATATAACAGTTATAATATAGTTGTAAGCAGTTAAAGAAGGCTTTAAAGAAGGCTTTGGAGCCACAAAAAGAGCAGAATACCCCTGAAATAGTGAGGGGACAAAAGCAGAGGCCAAGACCTAGTTGCCATGCAAGGGCCAGCCACTGGACAAGGCCTTACTGGCGCACGCAGGTACTAAGATACCGTACGCTAGTTAAAGCCACATGATCAGTGCTTGGCTTTGCATTTTCTAGGTTCTGGAACATGACCAGAGGGACCCCAGAGGCATTCCATAGCAGCAGAAATGAATGCAGAACAATAAAACTAGCAGAACTAACTATGGAAAGCAGTAAACTGGTTTCATCATGCATACAGGTGATGAGAATAGAAAGAAATACATAAAACAGCTAGACACTGATCCCCACGCCAGTACTGCACATACTACCATGACTGGCGTACGTGAACATGTGACTGGCGTGCGCCAATTCTAGTTGCACACAACTTTGAAACTTTGCTAGCTTTAGGGCCAGGACTGGTATTGATTACCAGCTTGACACTGCCAGCCCCCCTCAGGGATCAGAACAGAGAGTATTACCAAGGTGGTATACCTTCGGTCTATGTAGCACCGACACTCCACCAGGGGTGACGTACCGGTGTCGGACACGCGGCCGACACGTGTCGGACACTTCTCCAGAAGTGTCCTGTTATTTTGGGTAATATTTGGAGTCCGACAC
>JAOTQK010000018.1:26203952-26250954 GCA_025642025.1 Rhododendron ferrugineum
CACCAGGTGATATAAAACATCAATTGCATCTGTTAATGAAGTGGGCATGCTGGATTTCTTATGGGGAATCAGTTATTATGCATGTAGACAAGGCAACAAGCATGAATTTGTATAAGCTTGTATTCATAGGGTGTCGCTAATAGAACTCCACAATTTTGAAGTTATCCAACAAACATCCAAGCATTTACGCCGAAAGGTCCTCTGCTTTCCTCTCACACCATGTATGGTAGATAGTGAAAACAAGAAATACCTTCATCATAGCTTTCCTGGAACCTTTCCCCTTTACGTGTCAGCAAAACAATCCATTTCATCATTTAAACTTAGGGGGGTCTCTAGTAATCTGATTCTTTGCAGGAATAACTTTTCAATATCCACACAGCACTTGAGAATGGTCACTCAAAAACAAGTGCTGATGAGATTCCAAAGTTCCTCTATCAGACAGGACCAACCTCGGTCACAGGAAATTCCCGAGCTAGCCAGTCTACCATAACTATTTAGTTCAAAGTCGACTTTGATCCAATGAATGAAGGTCGATCTAGGGACCAGTCTCCTTAACCAAACAACGGGGTGCCATTTTTTTGATATCATGGGGTCTTCCTATGTCACCCAATTCCTCTCCCTAAGCCACCTCCCCCCTCCATCACTGGTGATTGATGAGATTCCAAAGTTCCTCTATTATGTACAGGCCCCAAAGGCTCCCAATATATCCAGCCACAAAAAAGAAGAAGGGGATTTAGTAATTCTTATGGAGTATTGAATCAAGGGCGGACAAACGATTTTAAGACTAAACACTATTTTAAAACACCATAAAGAATCAGCATGAATAGGCAAAATACATAAATAGCTACACAAAACAAGACAAATTGCACTCGTATCATGTTGTTGTATCAGAAGGAAGAAGAGATAGCAATGGAGCAACAAAGTCACAACAAAATGTAGACATACGGCTAAGTTTATACGTATTACCTGCCCATATCTAGAAGTTAGGTTTTTAGTCCGTACCTTCTCCTTAAAATGGTTGAATAAGCTTGTATTCTTCAATTAATCTACAAGAAGAACATAGATTATACATATACAATTGCAGAATTTGAGTTTCATAAAGAGGAACAAATATCAATGGACCAAACACACAAACCCAATCTAGGGTTTTGCAGGAGACTGAGAGAGAGGGGAAGAGAGAGACGAGAGAGTTATGGAGAGAGAGATACGAGAGAGAGAGAGAGAGAGAGAGAGAGAGAGAGAGGGAGGGAGGGAGTAGCGTACCAGAGAACTTCGCGCGAGAGAGACGATCGGGATGGCCGACTTCTGTTTTCTTTTCTTTTTTTGGTCAAGTCGACTTCTGTTTTTAAAATCGGGTAAAACACCATTTTTTCTAGTTTCCATAATTTCCTTTAATTCTTAAAAGTGAAAATAAAAATAAAAAAGTAAAAATATGTTACCAAACAAGTTTTTTATATTAATTTTCAACCAAAAAGTGAAAATAAAAAAGTTACCAAACACCCCTATGCTTCTGATCAAAAAAAAAAACACCCCTATGCTTTTCACTTCCTCAAATATTAGGGCTGAAGATGGGCTTAGGGCGCGAAGTGGCCCAAAACATCTTGAATTGATTTTTTTTTAGTGGGCTTGAGGGCTTTCGACACAATACCGACTTCTAGTCGGACTTCAACATCGGGTTTGGATCCTTCAAAATGCTTTGCGCTCTCATTCTTAATCCTCGCACTGCACTCAAGCTCTCAATCCTCCCTCTCGTAGATTCCAGTAGTTTAGATTGTGTTTCATAAACGCTTTCACGCTCGCGCTCCCGTACTCGCACGCAAATTATGTGACTTACAATGCGAAACTAGTGGATAAACTATTACATATAATCATCAAAGCGCATCGTCCCCAACTGCAAACAACCATCAGAACACTAACTAGCCTTGCAGTCGTAGTTAAAATAAACATTTACTCACTTCCTCTCAAGGTGGCAATGCGGATCATAAATGACCACATTAATCAGTAGGAGTATTACTTTTGCAAGTACACTCCTCAGTCATCGGGATTGGGAAAATAGATCAGGCTATTGTATGATGAAAAAATGGCTAAAGAACTCATAGATATTGGTAAATCTATCACCATTTCACAGTAATGGGCCAAGGCACTTGTCACCCACTTGACCAAGCATGCTTCTAAGCTAAATAAAAAATTATCAAGCTCACTTCCACCCTTTGCATATTTCTATCAGAAAATAGACTTTTAGATCGCCTAACTGAGAAGAGAACATAAAATTCAACGTTACAAAGAAGAGGATTATGAAACAAAGAAAAAAAGGTGGTGAGCAATTCTACTCCACGTTTACAAAAGAAGAGGGCCTTTTACTTGTTGAAGCCTCCGACCTTGGGCCAGATGGTTTATTCACCATCTCCTCCATCATTGCCTGAATCAGTTCAACTTCATTCGATCCTAAAGCTTCAGTAGGCGCATTCCCTTCGGCAACTGCCAACACCTTGTCCAAGATCTGGCCGCATTTCCTCTCTTTTTCTAACCTAACCAGAGCCTCTGCGTACTTGTCTTTAATCTCTTTCACAGGTTCGTTGTTGTAACGCTCATTAGCTGTAGTTTCCGCGACTGAGGTTTCAGTTAAGTAACGATCAACGACGGTGTTGACTGCGGGGTTGCCAAAGACATATGCGTTTTGGGCCTCACTGAAGGTGAGAACGGCGCCCTGGACGCCACATATTGAACAGAGCGCTTGCATCTTGCTGAAGAGCCCGTCACGGCGCTTGACGAAAGTGACCAATCGCTTGGATTTGTCCTCTAATCTTTTGATTTCGATTTTTCTACGGCCCTTGCCTGGATGTCTTGGTTTTTTCCTCTTTAACGGCTGCCACTCACACAAAGCAAATACAAAATTAATGGTGTCAAACATGTACTTACTCTTACTTCCTGAAAGTTCTTACTCTCTCAAGAGCAACCTTAGCTCTTAAGGCCATCTCCAACCCTTACCCACACACAAAAGTTCAAGTAAAAGCTTTATGTGATATGAAGCACCCTACGGAAAAACTCAAGTCCAGGCATAAATTTTGAGTAAACACTTAACTAGTGGAATAATCGGGCAAACATTTGGGTCATCCTTAATTTCCGTATGACTTTGAATAAAACAGTATAAATTAGGGTAAAAAATTGGAGAGGGTTTTAAGAGTTTGTACTCAAATATTGAGTTCAAAAAAAAGAGAGGTAAGGCTTGGAGATAGTCGTTGCAGTGGGAATACTAGCCTATGCACAACATGACAAATACTAGATCAAATTTTATGATTTCCATAAGCGTAGGACCGCCATACCTGGTTCAGTTCTAAAAGCCTTGCATCATCTTTCTTTTGAGCTTCCACAACTCTATTATCACTAACCAAAGGAGAAGTTTCTTTCTCAAACTCCCTTCTCGTTTCAAATTCAGAAGCTATAGGACTTGCAATGGATGATCCCAGGAAATGAGTTGGTACCAGATCGTCCCTCTCCTTCTCCCAACCTGCTTTTCGAAGTGGAGCCTTAATGGACATGCTCTTCTCCACCGGGTGCATTTTTTTGTTGAAACCAGGCTTCCCAATGAGAGGGCTCTGAAAGCTAATGCCTCCATGGCCATCAAGAACATTGCCACTGGGATAATATGCGGACACTGGGTAAGCCTCAGTTATGATAACATCATGTTTCCTCTTTCTACCTGGCAAAATAGAATCAGGGCTAGCTAGGTTATTTAATGCTACAAAAGCAATAGAAGGATGTGACTTTCAAACACGTAGTAAAGCCTACACGAGCCACATGTCCTCCGGACTAAGATTTTCTGCAATATGATCAATAATAGACAATCAAACCAGTCACCTTACAGCCAATGGCGACTCCAGAAATTTAAATCATGGTGTCATAATTTTAATAATGGTCTGATACGTACAATGTCTACATTGAAAGAAGACTTAAAAATACTAGTAAAAGAATGCAAACACCATAAAAAGTAGCACCACAAATATGCACTATGTATGCCTGCAATATATGTTAAATATCTCTGAAACTATGTTTTGTATGTATAAATGCATATGGTCTATTCTAAAAAATAAAAATGTGTATTGTCTTGTAAAGGTGCTGGTGTATCCGATAAATTTCTCCTTGCACCAATTTTGTTTTTATGAAGTGCTAAAGTTTTTGATATACAATATCAGGATCAGTACATAAGTCATGAAGTTGGTATGAATATCTGATCAAGGGGTTTTTGGCATCCAATTTGGCAGTCCACATGCACATAATTACCATTCACCCAATGGGTTCAAAGCCATTTTCACACGAACTGTGCTATACACACAGATAAATAGGTAACAGATCTTGCACAGATTTTTGTGTGGGGCCCACTACGGGTCTCACATAAACAATCCAACCCGTTCATTAAATGTAAAACATTTTTTCAAGGGCTTCTCTGAAAAATCAGTTTAATCCGATACCTATAACTGCTCGATCCAATCATCAAATATTTCATTCGATTTTCAGAATAATGAAATGTTAAATGATTTGATCAAGTACCTATAAGTATCGGATTGAGCTAATTTTTCGCAGGAGCACTTGAAAAAATATTTTATATTTAATGAACGACTCGGATTGTTTGTGTGAGACCCGTAGTGGGTCCCACACAAAAATCTATGCGGAATCTATGTACAACAAGTATGTGTCAACAAACTTATTGTTTTCACACAATCAAAGGGGTAAAAACTTAAAGGGGTAGTCTAAGAATTTTTCATCCCATGGGGTCGCCTGACCCCACTATCCCCTTAATAGCATTGCCACTACTAGTCACAGTTGTTCAATCATAAGTCTTTACCATAAGAACTCAACGGCAATCTAATTAAAAGTACAGAGCTTATTTTATAATGGCAAATACCGTACAGGGAGACCATTGATTGATATATTGCCCCGGCTTTTCACAAACTTCCTCATCAAAGGCATTAATCAAGTCAAAAGAAAATGAAAGGTAGATATAACCTGTTACCCATATAATAATAATCTCTCTGGAGATCTGTATTAGATCCTTTAACTGGCTTTCTAGAGGCAGGTAGGAATCAGTTTAACAGTGATGCCTATTCATGTTGAGCCCTACACTGGTGTGACATTAACAAAATGTATTGCATGACCACATTCCCCCCAACAGGCCGCAAATCATGTACTGTGGTCCAAACAAGCCCAAATTTAACTAATTCGAGAAAGTTTGACAACTAATCTTACTGTTAGAAGTCTCATGCGACATCCTTGCATGGCTGCCTTCATCTTCGTCTTCAAACTCATCTCCTTCTTCATTTTCCCTGTTACCATTGGGATCATCATCATCCTCATCACAATGTGATCCTACATTTTCATCCTACAGAAACGGAACACAAGCAAATTTTACAGATTCACATTAAAAGCGATGAGTGGATATGTGGCATTCCAATAATACGGGATCTTGCACAATGCAGCTCATCAGTGCTACATGTGTTAGTCTATTGCATATAAATAAATAAATTAAAACAGATAAACTTGAAATAATCAACAAGACAACAACCAATCCTTTTGACAAGCATATCTTAATAGGTTAGTGGAGATGCTTTGGGTTTGGAATTCAAGAGCTACCTATGCAAAATACTGATTGGTTGTGACTTAAGAGAAACAAGATTTTCCAATTAAGAGACAACATTGACGGGCGGGCATGTTCATGTTCGGCTTTTGCTTCACCAAGACACCCCTTGCGTAGTTTCGGTGTCATCTCCTTACATTATGGCTTGATATGTTTTTTACGACTCGACCTCATCCAAACTTACCCCAATGTAGATTGGAAATCAAAATATCAGTCCCTTATGAATCCATCAACAGAATATGACATGATATATCTAACCTAAAATCAAGATAACAATCTTGGGTGATTCTTTTCGGTTGTTCTTCGTTGGGCAAGTTAAGACAATAATCTTTTCAATTAACAAAACAATCTTGCAAACAAAATAACTACTACTATGCAAATAAGTTCGACATGAAATTTTCCTTTCGTTTCTTCTTTGTCTATCTAAACCACCAATCATCAGAAGTAAAGAACTACAAAAACAGATCGAGAACAACCTCGAATTGCTCCGAAAACTCCCACTCGGAGTTGTAAATAGGATCAAACCGACGGCTCTTTCTCGATTCTTTACAAACACCGTTGGAGTCATCGGACTCGGTCTCTGCGCTGTCCGAAAGAACAGCAAGGTTCAGATCAAAGTCCCGCAACACGCGAGGGCCAGGACTTCCGCTCCTATCGCCTACATTGATCTTGTTTAGGGTTCCCAAATTCGAAAGCTTTCTGTTGTCATTCATGGTTTTTTTGTTCTCTCTCTCTCTCTCCTCGAATGTCAGAGTTGAGTGTGGGGATTATGTTATGTCAGGGCTTATGGCGCAAGCGGCAAATTTCCGTTTTCTTGAATTTGTATCAGGTTCGGATTCTTTCAGGGTTATTTCCGAACTTTCACACTTTTTGGATTTCAGTTTTAAATTTTTTTTTATGGGAAATGATTTTGTCCCTCCCTTTTTTGTTAACGTCACTCCCCTACAAATGTATTTTTCACCAAAAATACACTTGTAGAGGAGTGACGTTAACAAAAAAAAAAAATGACAAAATCAGCAGTTTTTTATATTGATACTTTTGAAATTAAAAACGAAGTGTCAAAAAAAAGAATTTTCTTAGGAGGACATGGAAATTAAGTTTTCTCGTTTATAGTATGATGTTTTATGAGTACATTATACTTTTCCATGGCAACTAAATTCAATTAGCATGAGGTTATAATGATCCTATTTGAATATCATAGACTTTTCATTGCATACGAAAAATAATGCACTAATTATCATGTAATAAAGATGACTTATGTGTTTAATCGAAAGTCCGTTACAGTTAAAGTAATTGATGATCATACCCAACCATCTAACTTATTTAGTGTACGTTGTCATTGAACTAGTGATAAAATATAAGTTAAAAAGGATCAAAATATATGAAACGTACCGAAAATCAGCTATTTTTAGCTCCTTTAAATTGCTTTTGACTTTTAAGCCCAAGATAAATGCTGTTTTAATCTGCAAGACAAAAAGGTTATTGGGTTACTTCACTTAAGTAACAACGACAAACACATTGAAACATTGCATTTTTCTAATGCTTTGGGAGAAGGTTTTTGTTACCTTAACAAACAACTCATAGGCGTAGAAGGATCATGACCACTTTGGCTTTAGCCTCCATTCTTCCCCCTCATAAAATAAAATATATAAATAAATAAAAAAGCAACTGCAAATAAACATTTATTTACGAAATGCAAGAGAGACAATTTCACAAAAAAATGCCCAATTGTAGCAGTAGTAAGTAGTACTAAACTTGGGGAAGGATGGTGAAGGTGATCAGGAGAGGTGATCTTGGAGTCGAATTGAACTACTATACCTACAATATTTACATGCACGTCGACGTCCATCCAGCTGAGTTGGGGTGGAGAGAGAGAGGGAGGTGAGAAACCCATGTTGGGGAAGGAGAGCACGTGCACAAGATTTCACTGGCATGTTAAGACGCCAAGGCCTTTGCACGTGCCCTGCTTCTCCATCAAGGAGCTACTCACCAAATAATATTGATCAATGGCCAGCGCTTCTTATTAAAATCAGTCCTGAGATATACCCATATTTATAGGTGATATGTGGAGAGAGAGAGAGAGAGAGAAACCAAAGTAGGCATGGGGACGAGCAATTGAGTGAGTTGCAGAAGCAGTACTACAACTACTACTGGAGGAGTGGAGATAAAAAATAAAAAATAAAGATAAAAAACGAACTGCCATTCAATTCCATGCCCATGATCATCTTCGTTTTTTAGTATAATTTATGTGTTTTTGTCAACTTACGCGTATCTTAACTAAACCTAGCTAGAAAGTAGAAACCAATCCCCGCTGCCCACTTGCTAATCCCTAGGTCACAGGTGTATGAATTGGCCCCAAATGAATTAATAGCACCTGAGAAATTTCAAACCTGAGACATTCAGAATGAACAAACCTCCAAATCTCAAGCCTTAATCACAAAGTGAACCCCATAGGTTCAATCATCATCTTCGTTGGCAAACACGCTAAGATAAATAAAATTCACCAACCCTTGCTTCCCTTTGAGGATTCATCAATGCACATAGGGAGACAGAGACATGAGAACAAGTGACCCATATTGGAGGCGTTTTATTGGCTCAAAATGTCCATCGATTTTAATTGCAGCATTGAGAATTTTAGACATATAATGATCACCAATCAAGTATGGACACGTCTTACATGTGTTGGAAATATACGCGACACTATTCGGATAATGTCAAACACGTTTAATTATGCGTTTGAGATATTCTTGGGACACGTATGTTAAGGACACATTAAGAGATTAGAAGGTAATCTCTTAAAATTGTTTCGGAGTTAAAACTTCCACCGATCGATATTGAGTTCACATGAATTCCTAAGAGCATCCGCAATGGTAATAATTAAAATCAATAACCAATATGTGTCACGTCAGCATTTGATTATCCATTTAGTTGACACACAGAGCCAAAGTGGTGCACCCTATCAGGAGGAAATAGGCTATAATTATTAGATCAACAGATGGGTGCACGGGACCATCCCAAGAATAGAAGGGGTATAATAACTTTCAGGAAATGTAGGTTAACTTTGCGTGTTGTCCGCAAGTTTTTGATTCTTCGATTTGTTGGTTGTTTTTTTCTCCCTTGTCCAGACGTATGGAGCTGCTGCTGGGAGCTAGCTTCTATAATAGGTATGCATAATTCCACTATATGTTAGCTATAGGCACCAGCTTTTCCTCCCACATCTCTATTTATTTTTAGTTCGACGGTAAGAATGTCCGGGCCAATTTATACGCACCTTGATTAATACTAGTATTTCTGAGCCGATTAAAGACAAGCCATCCACGCAGGGATTAGGGGATTCACAAGAAATTACTCTCTTTCCTCCGACATCTCAGGTGAATTAGTTTCCGCAAATCAAGAGTTGAGGATTACCATTCTGCTAATACTTGAAGTTATTACAGAACAAAAAGACTACTAGGTACATAATTTGATAGTAGCTAGTTATTCGAGATTACGGATTTTAATAAGCTGCTAGTTCTTCCGAAACATCCAGCAGTAAAATGGTTAAAGTCTGGAATCATTCATTTCAGTTGTACCAAAAAAAAAAGTAAAAGAAGTTCGGAATCAAGTAGTAAATCTTTTGTGATTAGAATGACCTTTTCATTTAGTATCGTGCAATGACGATGGAAGAAATCAAGGTGTCGCCGGAGCGCCTAGAGCTCGACACAACAAATATCTATTCAAATTGCTCGGTCGTAAACTCTAACTTTGAAACTAATCGAAGTGCGCATAAACTGAACAAATATCCAATTATCAACGGCGCGCAAAAACAAAGCAATTATACAACACAAGTGGGCCATACTTAAAAATGGGACGGAGTTGTTGTCACTCTTGAATCACTCTGTGTGTGTTTGTCTTGTGGGAGAAGAAGATAGATTTGGGATGAAGTCATGAAACAAAAAATCTAGAGACATAAATGCACGGATATATAGCGTGTGAAGCTACACTTGGTTCTAGATTTAAATGCCTTATTTGGTCACACACTCATATCTCTGCTCCTTCACTGTCAACACCCTCAATTATGCCCTTTAGGACCCAAATTCCACTCTACTTGATTCACTCTCTTGACTTCGTCTGAGGAAAGAAAAAAACGCCAGCAAAACAAAAGCAAAAGCTGAAGCTGGGATGACGTCCAGATTTCTGTACTCTTTTTTTTTTTTTTTTTCCCCACTTTTTTAGGAAATGTATATTCAAAAGATGGAAATCTTGTCCATTGGTTAGGAGAAATAGGCTTATTTACGAAGAACTACTATTATTTTGTTTCAATCATCAAACCTGGAACCCTTCTAAACCAGGAGCTTCAACTATTAACAAAATTATCTGGCTGAACCATGATGCTGTTGCTTTCGTCTTTTTAAACGGTTCCCCAAGTTTCTAGCATGTCGCTTCAAGCACTTGTTACGAGTTATGATGTGAATAATCGCTAGGATTGTTGACGTTCTTCGAATCCTATGGGACGAACTCCCTTACACACCCTCATTATGAAGAAGACAATTATGTTAATCCACCAGCGACATGATTAATTGACTAAAGAAGCGAGCTCTATTGCTTTGAGCAGACCCATTTCACTGTCTAGAGCAATTATGTTGTGTTCGTCTTTGCCTGTTTGGTACTTGTACAAATAGAAGTACTGCCAATAAAATGGAAAGTTTGTGGACTAAAACAAACATACGCTAGTCGAACTAACCTGAATTCAAGCTATGCTAATAAAAAAAAGTAGATATACAGGGAAAACTAAGGTTTAATACACTACAATAAGTAAATAAGTAGACCAACAGCCAAAGCAAGATGGAAATAGGTACTACACAACATCTTTCCAGATCAACGACGGTCCAGAGCTGATCCTTCTTAAGTGCATCCATTTTACCAAAAAACAAAAATGGCAGTTTCAAAAGCTCATCTAATCTATTTCTTTGCGTAGGTAATCAACATTGGGTTCTCAGGTGATATCTTGAAACCCTGGAGTCCCTGCATTGCGTATGTGGATTGCATCTCATTCTCATATTCAACAAAGGCAATTCCAGGTTTTGCTTCCACCATCCTTACTTCCTTAAAGCCAGGGTATTGGCGGAAGAGCACTTGCAGCAGCATTGGAGTGGTCTCATGCAGAAGATTCTGTACAAATAATATGTTATTTGGCGGAGCTGGAGCTTCCGGAACTGCAGATTTTGCACCACCCATATACGGTATTTGTGATAACTGCACCAAATTGTGGAAGGAGACAGAAAAGGTGAGGTCCTTAGAAAACATACACCAAAATTATCCATAAATACTAAAAAATTACTACAAGGAATGAACAAAAGCTACCACATAATATTCTAACGAGAAACCTATTGCATCCATTCCATGCAAGTAGAGTACTGAACAGCAGTTAGTATATCTACTTCATAAAGTGGAGTCTAAAATCAAACACTGAGTCAAACATCCGTATGGGGTGTACTCGTAGTCAACAAAATATTAAGCCAACTTATTAAGTGCCCAATAACTATACGGTCTAATATTTCGCGTTAATTCCTATTTCCTTTCTCAAAGTCTGCACGGTATCACAGCAAGCTCCTGTGACAGGACACACCAACCGTAGGAAAAAAAGGACTATACCTTGAATATCCAAACAAATCAAGTAGCACGGAGAACATAGAGATTTCTGAAGGATAAATATAGTAGTGACAACAACAATACCTGATTTACTGTTAGAATATTCCTTATAAAACATATGCATGCAAACTCAATAAAGTTAATTCCAAACCATTCTCTGAAAAATAACTCCAACAGTAATTTGACCTTCTAAGATAACAGGAAACATGCTTACATGAGGTCCATTAGGAGCTGCACCGTAGGCACCACCATAAGCAGGATTCTGACCCATTCCAGCTTGATTCGCATCGTGTTGGTATTTTTGCTTCCTCCCTGTTGAAAGAAAGAGAGAAGAAAACTCATATAACTAAAGAGAAAGCTTACCATCATCCTTTTTTGATATGTCTACTTGTATTTGAGTAGTCTTAACTTGAACGGCATCAAGTGGCATCAATGTTTACTTGTCAAATACTCTTGAAAAAAGAAATGAAACATAGCAAATACCCTTACCTTTTTATAAAAGGGCGAGTGAAGTACATAACATAACTATAACAAGATACCTGAATGAAACCCATGTTAACATTAGGAAAACTCCGACTGTTCACAAATCATCAGCATCATCGTATGGAACTTATAATATTTAATTTTGCATAAATACACAATGTGATTAGCAAAGTTTCTCGACTCATCGAAAATGCAGACTCAGACTACCATAGAAATTGAACGAAGAGACGTGTATTCCATGCATGTGTGCAATAATGTCTCACCTTTTTCCTCGCTCCTCTTTCTTCTTTCTCTCGGAACAAAAGTACCATCAGCTTTTGCTATTACATCTGATTTTGTCTATGCATATTGTATCCTCTGCATTAAAATAAAAATTACTATTAGTCATGCGTCTATATGAAAGAGCAAAACAAACAAACACACACGCACACCTACACGTCATGACTACAAGTCTACAACTACCATAGAAATTGAACGAAGAGACGTGTATTCCATGCATGTGTGCAATAATGTCTCACCTTTTTCCTCGCTCCTCTTTCTTCTTTCTCTCGGAACAAAAGTACCATCAGCTTTTGCTATTACATCTGATTTTGTCTATGCATATTGTATCCTCTGCATTAAAATAAAAATTACTATTAGTCATGCGTCTATATGAAAGAGCAAAACAAACAAACACACACGCACACCTACACGTCATGACTACAAGTCTACAACTAGTCAACTGGCATGAAAGTGCAACACAAGCAACATAGGACTCAGAATTACCCGTTCACTTCCATAGGAATCTAAACTCAACATCTACTATCGGAACACGAATGTAATGCATATTTGTAGCTTAGTGAGCTAAAGTTTTGCAATAACTTTAACTTGACACAAATACAAGTTTCTCTTCAGAATTTACTATTTCAGTTCTCAGACAAAATGATGAAACTTAGTTGGGGAAGAACCCTATATATTATATCAGTAAAGTCTAATGACCAGGCCAAATATTCGATGACCTTGAAACGGAAATAATCTTTTATAACAAGCTCACACCCAAAATTTCTTACTCCAATAACCTACAATGTCGGACCTTATTATTTCTTCTCTTTTAATAGCCCAGTCCAAACACAATTCCGTGCATCAGTTGGTTACCATACCAGAAACCTGGTGTCCCTTTCCTGAGTATTTGGTCTTATAGAGGCAAGTAGGCAACAAAACAGGGGCAAAGAAAACAACCATATGGGAGAACACAATAAGCTAGTTGAGCACTATAGCAAAAAACATGACCGGGGCATGACGTCAACAAAGTGAACTAAACAACATCGCAACTGGAATCATAAAGTATCTGTTCCACCAAGGAGACAGATTTCTCAGCTCCCAATTGAGTCTCCTCGAATGTAAACATTTCTCAAACGGAGCAGGCAGCAGGGCAAAAATAAGGAGCTCCAACTGTAATACATAGCTAGGCCACCATTCAAAGGACCACTCGCAGGCCCACTATCAACCATTAACAGCACAAAGTCAAACTTGTATAGAGCCTGGTACTCGCAAGAGTGCTCGGAATTGATTATGACAATGAAAAGCAAGCTGCCCGACCACAGGTTACTGGTTATGGACTGTCGCCTCAAACCTTAGATAAAAGTTATATAAACAATCATAGACTAGTAGCGCTTTGTATTGCTTATGATATTGAAATGCAAGCTGCCAAAATTTAGGTCATTGCGTATGGCAACCAATCAAGGTTGCTGTCTGAAAGGCACACATGCATAAATCTTACATCTTTAGGGGGTTCAATTCTTGCCGGGGAACAAGACTAACTATGGTCCACGGGGCTCAATCATCGACCAGATGGCTCATCATATGAGACCCTTAAGTAGTTAAAATGAGAATTATACGATGAAAGCGAAATTTGATTCATCTGATGGTGTTATTGTCATCAAATGGAGATATTTTTGATATCATGCCCCATATTTATCGTCATATGCTCTCATTCCAATCAACTAACAATGTCATAAAAAAGAAGAAAATAACTTGCATTGATCTGTTTTGCCTACATAATTAAGTTATCCTAACAGTATAAAAGCACAACTGTCCATGAGAAAACAGAAATTCACCGCCGTAGAGAATTCCCACAAATAAACCGTGAAGAATATTAGAGTTTGCTGAAAGAGAACGCAAATTAAAGACAGTTCTTTCTGAGTTCTTTTTGTTTCCTCGTAGAATTTTGCTACTTCAGTTCGATAACACCACCGAAATAGTAACATAACAAAATGAATTGTCATAGAATCCATAGTTCCGATTTTTTAATCGACTAAACAAGTTCGTAGCACATTGACTACAAGGAGCTCTAGCTAAGTAACACCTAGTCAAGGTCCTTAGAGAGGCTACCTTCGGCCACTCCAGTTACAACTATAAACCAGAAAGAATCAGCAAATGTGTTATGCAGTTCTCCAAATTATCCCACCGGTGCTCGCAATACTTATATTGCACTGAATTTAACCTGACGATGCCATCAAGTACTCGTGAAAACTGAAAAGAAAGGGTAGCAAAATATGGGGCCACTAACCATACCATAGGTTTGTCATAAGACATAGAGCCTTGCTTTTGGCGAAGCGCACTGGAGGCGGAAGAGACATCTTCGAACACAACCCAGGCTTGACCTTTGTGTTTAAGCGTCTTGAATGCTAAAACCACCAATATCTTCCCGAATTGAGAGAAATCGGCTAACAGGGATTTCTTCAACACTGGGAAAAAATCAAACACAGATGTAAACACCTCCGTTCCAGAGAGAGAAAGAGGAACTTGGGCGAATCAAATACAAAAAAAAAAGACGATAGGGAAAGTTTATTGTAAATTTATAAGTCTGGACTTATTTTTTTATTTTTTATTTTTCGTAACTTTTGTTTATTTGTTATAATTTTTTGAGTTAATCGTTTCACTCGACGAAACGAATCTAAAAAGTATAAAAATATGAATCGATATTGAAAAAATTTAAATAAGACAACAGTTTAGACAAATAAGACAGATGTTTAAAACTTTTTTTCATCTTCCGTCGTAATTTTGTACTTTCGGACTTCTCTTATCGAGCCGAATGATTAATCCAAAAATTATGACATGAATCAAACAAAAAATTTAGGAAAAATTTCTTTTATATCCCTTCGACTTTGACCAAAAATTCATTTTGGTCATTCACCTTTTAATTTCGGCATAAAAATACTTCGACTTTTTATAAGGAATCCATTTTCTTTGAGTCCTGCTGTAAGGACGCCGGACCATCTCCGGCACCAAACGGCCGATCCGAGCCGTCCAAAAATTCTAAAAAAAAATATGACAAGAGAGCTAACGCGAGAATCAACGGCATCCGATGTGTATATGGTATTTGATTTAAACACCCTATTTTTAATGTATATATGTATATAGGGCAAAGTACGAATTAACTCCCTGTGGTTTGGTCGTTTTGCAGATGATCTCCCTGTGTTTCATTAATAACCACTTCACCTTCTTATGGTTTTGAAGTGAAGTGCAACAGTTAGATATGCCGCCCAAATTAACGGCATGTGAGGTACACGCACCCATGTTGCATTTATTACATGAAAAACTGAATTTTCTTTCAAAAGTAATGTGGTACAAGGACAACCACATCCTTATAACCAGATAAAAAAAAAAATCATTTGTTTCTCACCGCCCCTGTTTATGGATCCAGCTCTGCTATCCACGGGACAATTCGTAGAGAACTACGCAGAGACAAACGCGTTTGGCCCTATTTCGGGTCCTAAAAAAATCTAGAAAAACGAATCCAAAAGTAATACTTATCGATATCCGCAAGAGCTGATTTTTTACAGGGCCCCATAAAATAATATTCAAAAATTTATGGATATTTTTCTAGATTTTTTTGGGACCCGAAATGGGGCCAAACGCATTTGTCTCTGCGTGGTTCTCTGCAAAATGTCTCTTCTGAAAGTTTTATTGTTATGGAAAACTGATAAAAAAAAATTATTTGATCTGTATCCAAGGATGGGACCAGGGGTTTAGTGGCGGCGACCACCACGACAAGAATTTTAGAAAATACAATTATTATATGTAAAAAAAAAAATTATGCCCAACTTATATAGTCTCGCCACCACTAGATTATTTTAGTATACATTTCGCCGCTACTAGGGTAAAATTCTGGTTCCGTCCTGTATCGAACACAACTGTATCCTCTCTCCTCTGATACTCACCCACACTTTTTTCCACATACTCTGCACAGAAATCGGAAGTGGGTTTATTTTCGATGCTAATGTATTTTTCGGAAAGCCATCGAGATTTGATAAACAGAGTGATGACAATCCCGTTCCTGATTAGGAACACGAACCGGGAAGTGAAAAGAGCAGATGAAATTCTGTGGAAGTAATTGCCGGAGAATTTCACAGAGAAGGCAAATTGTACGAAAACTCTGGAAATTATTACCAGAAATACAAAAAACTCGACGAACAGGAACAAAGTAGTTATTTTTGTAACCATACGGTGGTTTGCGAACGCGTTGGATTTCTCGAATTTGAGGTTGAAGATGTTGATTGAATCCTTTATATGAGGAATTGGACTGATTTCTTAGATGGATTTCTGGAGATTTATGGGGGTTTCACTCGAAGTTGATGTTGATTGAATCCATTGAATCAAAAAATTAGATTGATTTCTGAAATGAGTTTTCGGGATGTTTGTGGGGATTTCACTCGAAAGGGTGGGTTTGGATCAGAGCTATGGCTATAGCGATTTGGGCAGAGGCAAGGGGAAGGAGAGAGGTTTTTGCTACACGTATTGTCATCTGTGGAGAGGAATTGAGTGAACTGAAACATGGAGAGAGAGAGAGAGAGAGAGATGAGTGGACGGTGGTGGCGACACCCTCGGTGGTCCAGGGATGGAGTGGTGGTGTGCCGGCCAATTACTATTTGGAATAATAAATGGGTCTTTGTTCCACCTCAACATTCCACATAGATGTATAGGGGTACTATAGTCATTTAACAATTTCAGTTAAACAGAGTTAGATTTGCAATTTACTCTAAAACCATAAGGAGGTGAAGTGATCATAAATGAAATACAAGGAGGTCATCTGCAAAACAACCAAACCACAGGGAGGTAATCCGTACATTGCCCATGTATATATCCTAAAGGATTATATTGAAAAAAATTGAAAAGTCAAAATATTTTTATGCCGAAATTGAAAGATAAATGACCAAAATGAATTTTTGACAAAAGTAGAAGAGATATAAAAGAAATTTTCTCAAAACACACAAAAAGAAGCTAGTAAAATAAATTTACAAAAATGGAACCTGAGTGCCTTCGAGCTTGATCTTCTCATTGAGGTTGTTGATAATGATATAGGATCATGTTAGGAGGAACCTCGCGGCTCATAGCCATCTCCGCCCTGGGTCTCTCTCTCTCCCTGAAAAGCTAGTAATATAACCCTACCACCTTGGCACCTTTGAACTCCGACAAAGCAGCGAGAATAGTAATAAGCAGCGAGAAGTTTTCCAGTGATTTATTCTGAGTGGTCAAACAAATAGGTGAGGAATGATCCCAAAAAAAAAAAAAAAAAAAAAAGTGAGGCAATGCAATTCCTACTGTTGGTTTGGGTAGGCTAAACGGGCCTAGTGTTGGTTTGGGCCACCAGTTGTGTGCCCGAGAGAATAAATTATATATATCGATGGTGTAAACATTTCTTTTTCGCAAATCAATTACATTGCTGTTTGGCTGGGATTTTTGTTTACCTCCGAAATATGATTGTGTGCGAGCGTGCCGGAAAAGGCTTGTAATTATCCTTTTCAGATTTGAAGCTTATAAAAAGCCAAACCTAATCAGGCGATTGTGTGTCGGTTCAATTACCTCAATGAAGAGGATTCTCTATTTAGAAGTATTAGAACGGCACAACGATTCACTGGAAACTTGATTAACCAAAGAATAAGCAAGATACCTTGATCAATTCAAAAACGAACTTGCTTTTCGATTGATTCTCCAAACTTCCACTAACGAACAGAACAGAATGAGTTACAAAGTGATTACAACCACTACAAACTACTTCGAACTTCTTCGAACTTAAATGTAAGCTCTTCTAACTACTGCCTAATGGACAAACCAAGTATAGCATAGTTGTTTGTTTGATGATTTGTTTGGGGTTTTTCCTTTCTTCATTTCTTCTATTTATAGGAAAATTCTTGAGTCTTCTTCACGTCTTTATTTCCCGCCTGGCTGTCTTCGAAGGCATCTTGGTTTGAATTCAAACTTTCCCTCCATGATTTCTGATTGTGGCAATTCGGTTTAAATCATCACCCCACTTCCCTTAACTGCGTCGTGGTGGATATGGGCAGTTATTTGCTTGAATCTAACTCCTTTGACCATGTCACTTGTAACTGCCTTTTGTTTGAATAAAACCATTCGCGCCTTTGAGCTTCGAACTGCTTACTTTCTAAGCTATTGTCTGAGTAACACCTGGCAACAATTAATATTACCTATAAAACGACATTGATTTAATCAGAACGTCATCGTTCTTTTAATTATGTGATTTCATGAACTTTAGTCTATGCGCACTCCGTTTTGTTTAATATGAATGGCCACGTGTCATTGTATGACTGGACCAATAAATTCCCATGCAAACAATTGCGTCACGTCGTCAAAACAGCGGTTTCAATTAATAAAATATGGCGACATGGCATAATATAATTGATTTGAAAGAAACAAATATTGACACTGGCGGTGTAAATAATTTAACCTCGTGTGGCCTAATGGCTTTCGTGTTGGGCACATGCTTGGTCCAAATAAAAAACCCAAATCTCATTAAACACGGGCATGGCGATATGGCGTAATATAATTAATTTGAAAGAAAATAAATATTGACACTGACAGTATAAATAATTTAACCTCGTGTGCCCTAATGACTTTTGTGCTGGGCACATGCTTGGCCAAATAAAAAACCCAAATCTCGTTAACACGGGCCAGTGACGGTCCAATAGGGCATCTCTCACTTGACGGGACCTTCAAGAATTCTGCAAGGTTAGAAGAGAATTAATTTATCAGGCTTGCATTGTGAAGTTTATCCTTAGTGGGTAGAGTCATGCATTCGAGTCTCTAGAGCTATGTTTGGGGAGACTTTTGTGGTTGGAGTCAGGTTATGGCTTAAGTTTGTCTAGAGAGAGCGAATCATCAATCATGTGTTATATTGTCGCCTCGTCTCCTCTTCTCCGACCCCCAGTATGCCAGAGAAGATTGCCACGGGGTTGATCGCCCCTTTTCGGCTCAGCTGAAAGATGCCAGACAATGTGGTGTTCGTGTTTGCCTGTTTGGTACTTGTACAAAGAGAAGTACTGCCAATAAAATGGAAAGTTTGTGTAGACTAAAACGAACATGCGCTAGTCCAACTAACCTGAATTCAAGATATGCCAATACAAAAAGAAGACATACAGGGAAAACTAAGGTTTAATACACTACAATAAGTATACTAACGGCCAAAGCAAGATGGAAATAGGTACACATCTTTCCAGATCAAAGATGGTCCAGAGCTAATCCTTTTTAAGTGCATCCATTTTACCAAAAAAAAAAAGAGGCAGTTTCAAAAGCTCATCAATCTATTTCTTTGCGTAGGTAATCGACATTGGGTTCTCAGGTGATATCTTGAAACCCTGGAGTCCCTGCATTGCGTATGTGGATTGCATCTCATTCTCATACTCAACAAAGGCAATTCCCGGTTTCGCTTCCACCATTCTTACTTCCTTAAAGCCAGGGTATTGGCAGAAGAGCACTTGCAGCATCATTGGAATGGTCTGATGCGGAAGATTCTGAACAAATAATATGTTATTTGGCGGAGCTGGAGCTTCTGGAACTGCAGATTTTGCACCACCAATATATGGTATTTGTGATAACTGCACCAAATTGTGGAAGGAGACAGAAAAGGTGAGGTCCTTCCAAAACATACACCAACATTATCCATAAATATTAAAAAATTACAAGGAACGAACAAAAGCTACCACATAATATTCTAAGGAGAAACCTATTGCATCCATTCCATTCCATGCAAGTAGAGTACTGAACAGCAGTTAGTATATCTACTTCATAAAGTGGAGTATAAAATCAAGCATTGAGTCAAAAATCCGTATGAGGTGTAGTCGTAGTCGATAAAATATTAAGCCAAATTATTAAGTGCCCAATAACTATACGGTCTTATATATCGCATTGATTCCTATTTCCTTTCTCGAAGTCCGCACGGTGTCACTGTCACAGAAAGCTCCTGTGTGACAGGACACACCAACCGTAGGGGAAAAAGGACTATACCTTGAATTTTCAAACAAATGAAGTAGCATGGAGAACATATAGATATCTAAAGGATAAATATAGTAGTGACAACGAGAATACCTGATTTAGTCTTAGAATAATCCTTATAAAACATATGCATGCAAACTCAATAAAGCTAATTCCAAACCATTCTCTGAAAAATGACTCCAAAAGTAATTTGAACTTCTAAGGTAACAGGAAACATGCTTACATGAGCAGCTGCACCATAGGCACCGCCATAAGCAGGATTCTGACCCATTCCAGCTTGATTCGCATCGTGTTGGTCTTTTCGCTTCCTCCCTGTTGAAAGAAAGAGGCAAGAAAACTCATATAACTAAAAAGATAGCTTACCATCATCCTTTTTCGATATGTCTACTTGTATTTGAGTAGTCTTAACTTGAACGACATAACGTGGCATCTATGTAGCACCGACACTCCACCAGGGGTGACGTACCGGTGTCGGACACGTGTCGGACACCGACACGCACCGGACACGCGGCCGACACGTGTCGGACACTTCTCCAGAAGTGTCCTGTTATTTTGGGTAATATTTGGAGTCCGACACTTTCCAGACACTTGACAGACACTTCGGGGACACTTCGGGGACACTTTCCAGACACTTTTGACAGACACTTTCGGACACTTTTTGTTGCAAGGTATAGATAATAGATGTAATGACTTGGAAAACAATGTACTGCAAAGGTGAAAACAAGGCTATATAGATATAATATTATTAACTTTTATCTTATTTGAATTTTTTTTTATTTTTGATATATATATATATATATATATATATATATACACACGTGTCCCCAAACGTGTCGTGTCCCCCATTTTCTGAAAATTTACGTGTCGGGGTGTCGGTGTCGTGTCGTGTCCGTGTCCGTGCTACATAGCCTTCGGTTTTTGAGTTTGGAAGAGTGAATGAGCTTCAGCTTGAAGATTGGATAATGAGTGGTGAATGTGGATGGTTGGTGTATGGATGTGTTGCTTGTTTTCTTTCCTTGAACAAGGAATGGATGAACAAACAAGAGCTTGTCAACTTGGAACTTGGTGAACCCTTTGCAAGGGTGTGAGAGAGGGGTATTTATAGGAGGATGAGGGACTATACCAGCCAAAGGAAAGCTGGTAGCTTTGGCCCAAAGCCTTCCCTCTCATTGGATGAGAGGAAAAGGTGATGGGAGAGGGTGAGGGGGCTGTCCCTTGGTGTATACTGCTATTAGCCGAATGTACAGGGTACTGGGGTGCCACAAAAGTCCTGTGATCATGGCTGAATAAAGGTGATGGGACTACCTTTGACCGGCATACGCCAGTTCCTGACCTGCGTGCGCCAGTCAAAGCCTGGTCAACGATCAAAGCTGACCGATGACTGACACGTGGCATTGGACCAGCGCACGCTTGTGCAGTACCAGCGTATGCAAGTAGGGTTTTGCTGAGGTCTTTTGGTTCTGGCTTGAAAGGTTTTGAAAGGGGTCTAAAAGGGGTTTGAAAGGGGTTTTCGGAACGCTCAAAGCTCAAACACACAAACATTCTCGGGGTGTTCTTGATCTTATTCATCATCGGGGAATCAAAGACCGTAAGTAAACTAATCTGGAAAGTCCAAAATAGGGTGTCCACAATTACCACCAATGGTGATGAGGATTCGGATAATAACAATAACGATACTGATAAATTGATAATAGTTACCGTTACTTTTCGTTACCCTCATTTTATAGTGAGGGTAACGTAGACGTAACAATCTGTAATAATGAGGGTGACGTAGAAGTGGAGATGACACAATCTGGTTGTCCTTTATTGACTCGCTTTGTCCATAGCTTAATTTGTCAAACCTGTCAATCAAAATTCAATCAGGAGGCTTATTTGATTTTGGTTCTCTTGAGAGTGTGGGTGTCCGAAGCATTTATGATTCAAATCTCATCCTAAATACGCGCGTGAGCGTGTGCGAGTTGGGGATTTAAAGAAAATTATTTTGTGCTCCAGGAGCATTGCAATGCTCTTCCCTTGCACAACCTCAAATATTATCACTAATTATACTAGTTTTTCAGGTTAATTTCCCTAAAATTTCTTAACAATTCTAAATATAAGTGCAATATGTACTTATGAGATATATTTTTGTCATCATTGTAAAAATATATGTAACTTGGGCCCTTACTAAATACAAATCCTCCACTGAAGGTGTGGACTGTGGAGTCCACACACTTTTGCTCTTGGAGTATGGAATGATCTCTTAGGGCTTTAGGTCATGTGACTCATGTGTATATATCCATCTATACAGTATAAACTAGATTTGTTAGTCACTTGCCACTACATTGTTTTTCAGAAAAACCCAAAAAAAAAAAAATGTATAAAAATACACATTGCACTATTCTTATTTCTCTCCTTTTTTCCTTCTCCAACTCACCCGTTTAGTGTTAAATCGTACTTCAATCAAGGGTAAATAACACTAAATATAAAAGATTTTTCCCCCTAATTCTTCTTATTTCACTCTCTTTGTTTTCCTTATATGTATAGCTCTATTTTCTGTTTGGTCAACAAGGTATTAGGCCATCTCCAAAAGTTTATCAAATAAAAATTTGATGAAAAGTTTGGTAAAAATGCAGCTCCAGCCCTTTCATCAAATCAAGGGAGAATCAACCAACATCAATTCCTTTACCAAATTTTCAACAACCTTCTATAAACTCTAAATGCCTTTTGTGTCATTTCCTTAAGTTCAAGGTAATATTAAATGCTTGTTCCTTTCCTAGACAAAGTTCAGGAAAAGGTAGAAATACTTGAAGCACATTTTGTCAATATTTTTTTTTATAAAAAAAATTCAGCTCATCCAAGTGTTGGCTATAAATACCTTGGATGCCAGCATGGAGTAATGCATGTGATGCCATTTGTGGGCACACGCCCCTGGAAATTCGGGTGCGCCCTTTTTGGAAAAGCGCGGCGAAACGCTACAGTTTAGAGTCGCCACTCGGGTTTTGCGGTATACACCCAAGGAACCGAACTTGAAACGTTCTGCTACGTTTTGATTGGAAAAGGTTTTGTAGACTGGACCGTCGTCACCTTCGATATCTGAGGTTCGGGAGCCAGGTTACGAGAAGGGAAGGGTTTTATGGCACCCCTCTCGCCCAATCCGGAGATCGGTCTCTACTCGGGCATTTTGTAAAACGTTTGTGCTTTTCTTTCATTAATCATTTTTTAGCCATTTAGGGCGGGGGAACAGTTAAAGGGGGATTAAAACCGTAACAAGTTGTATCATGTGACAAAATGTGATGTATGCTTTATTGAAACAATTAGTATAGATTGAGAACAAGCACTTCTGTGAGCATTTAGACAGACTGGAACACACTGGTCCAGAATGACGTGCGCAAGAAGGAGTCTGCATGCACTGGCCACGCCACTGCATGCAGACCTGACCTGCGTACAACACACAAGGACTGGCGTGCGCCGGTAGGCCTAAACTCACAGCTCCTATTCTCAACCCTCTGGGATCTGGAAAGGACCAGTGCACACCCAGTACATACCACGCCATTTATAGAGCAGAATATATACAGTTATAGACAGTTGAAATGGCTTTAAAGCCATAAAATAAACAGAACACCCCATAAACAGTGTGGGGAAATAAACAGAGGCCGAGGTCTAGTTGTCATGCAATGGCCAACCACTGGGCTAGATATTATTGTCGTACGCCAGTAGTAGGGTGCCGTACGCCAGTTACACCCTTTTGTCCAGTGCTTGGCTTTGGATTTTCTAGGTTCTGGAACATGACCAGAAAGACCCCAGAAGCATTCCATAACAGCAGAAACAAATATTGAATACTACAACTAGCAGTTTTAACTATTGAAAGCAGTAAACAGGTTTTTATCATGCAATAAGGTGATGAAATAGAAAGAAAAGCAGAAATCAGTTGGCCATTGATCCCCACGCCAGTACTGCACGTACAGCCATGGCTGGCGTACGGCTCATATCTACTGGCGTGTGCCAATGCCCACTGTGCACGATTTTTGAAACCTTGCCAGCTTTAGGGCCATGACTGGTATTGATTACCAGCATTGACCCTACCAGCCCCCCTCAGGGGTCAGAACATAAAGTTTGCAAAAGGTGGTATACCTTTGGTTTTGAGTTTGATGATGTGTTTTGAGCTTGAGCTTGGGGTTTGATGGATGGATGATAAGTGAAAGGGTGTTGTGGTATGTGAGAGAGAGTCCTTTGCTTGTTCTTTCAATGGATGGAAGAAGAAGCAAAGAAAACAAGGAAAGAAAAGAGAGAAGAGACTTGGAGCTTTTATGTGGTTAACCCCTTGCATATGAATGCAAGGGGGTATTTATAGGCCAAGGAGTGAGAGAGAGGGGGGTGGTAACCAGCTGAAATGACTGGTTGAGTTAGAGAGGGAAGTCTCCATGCATTAAATGCATGGGACTTGCTTGATGGAGGTTGTAGGAGAGAGGGGGGAACATCCCTGCACATTTACAATCATTAGAGGACTGTTCAGCGTACTGGGGTGACCCAAAAGTCTTGTGCACGTGGTTGAATAAAGGTGATTTGACTGAATTTGACCGGCATACGCCAATCCTCTACTTGCGTGCACCAGTAGCAACTGAGTCAACGGTCGATGACCGACACGTGGCAGTCTAACAGCGCACGCCAGTACAGTATCAACGTATGCAAGTAGGTTTTGAAAGGGTTTGGAAAGGTTTTGAAAGAGGTTCAAAACGCTCAAAGCTCAAACACACCACCATTCTCGAGGAGTTCTTGACCTTGCTCATCATCGGGGAATCAAAGACCGTAAGTAAACTAATCTGGACAGTCCAGGGTGTCTACACCATTCTAGAGACTCAATTGCTCTGGCACGGAATGATATCATAAGAATATAGATCTATGAATATCATGGTTGTCTATGAGTGGCATGTCCTGGTGCGTGATGTGGGTACACTAATCTATCGTATAAATAAGAGCTATTAGCTATAGAACAATTAAATGACTCCATGGCTGAATTCCTCAAAGTGTTGGCAAGAGTTAAGCGCCACTTTATATTATATTATCAACTTCTTGTAAGCCTTGATAAAGATAAGTGTGTGATCAAGGAAGTACAAATGTTAACTATGGGTGGCATCCCCTTGATGCCTTTTCAATAGAATTTTATTACCTATAAAAACAAAAACATACGTCCCGAGCTCCCTAGACTCCTTATTCGCCCAATAAGGCTTGTCATACATAGCCAAATTGGAAAACAGAGGAAGCTTAACATAAGAGTGAGAAGGAACACTTAAACATGAAAGGACCAGAATTTAAAAGGAAATGCAACCACCAATAGAAGCATAATAACAAAGGGAGGGAAATCTGAAATAGATTTGTCCGACTAGAATTTACTACACCGAGATAACATCACTTGACTTTAAATAAATATTTATGACAATCTCTATTACTTCTTTCTTCTCAGGATTTAGTCGATCTCGAGCATTATGCTTCACCATCATCTCACTTAAATGCAAGTGCAGAGAAGACAGTTACTCTCATTTAATCATTTCCATTGACCTTTTTTGAGTCCCAAAACTTTCATTGACCATGACCCTACATATGTTTTTGCATATCCTAAAAGCATCTATTTGATATATGTAGTCAATGAAAGTTCCCCATAATGTAGTCAACAAAAGCTCCTCATCCACTCTCCATCTTGTGCAAGCCACTCATCCAACTGTAAGTTTCCATGTGACATGAGATCCGCTTCTGTCACATAAGCTGGGACATATGGTTCCTCCTCTGGCACATAGGTTGGGATATACGGCTCGTCCTCTGGCACATAAGCTGGGACATGTGGTTCATCATTAACCATGTTTGAATCCCTTTCATTCATGTTCTGTGGATCTGGTAAAACTGGCGGATCAAGCGAATGGTGTGTTACCTGTGGAGAAGGCTTTGATATTTCCATTGATGGCTCATCCAAACAAGAAAACTCTGCGGCGATACATTGTATTTCATCAATGTGCAAGGAACCAACCGACTGATGGGCCAAGTTCGGCCTTCTATTGTTGGGAAAATTGAAAGATGCTTGTTCGCCTTTTAAACAATACAAGGCTGCATCATATGCCCGAGCTGCCTTCTCAGGTGAGTGATGAGAACCCAACCATATCCTTGTCTTGGTCTTTGGAATGCGTATTTCAGAGACCCATCTTCCCCCCCTCAACCGGACACCTATATAAGGACCTTTACCTCTTCTCTTACAACCCTTCTGCAGAGTCAAGGCAGGTCCTAAATCCATGACGAGGGGACCAAACTAAGTGGTGAGGAGGAAATAAGAATGAAAGGGTATAGGAGATGGTGCTATTTATGAGGGAGAAGATCACATTTTGTGAAAAGCCTATGCAATACAGCTCATGTAATTAAGGAAGCAAGATTACGACCTATCGAGATAGTGGCACGCAGTAACCCAAGCTATACGTGGCGGCAGTTAAAATGTCACGTGGTATGGCCTGATGGCACTAAACAGCAATTAGGAAGACCGCCTCCAGAAAGACACGAATGAACTAGTTTGTTGCATGTATCAAAACAATTCCGAATCCCCATTTGGGAAAGAAAACACTTCTCTGCGAAAACAAGCTTTTTAATAAAGGCAATGAGTAATGATAAGCTTAGACTATCAAATGGGCCATGTCAGCCACTTATTTTTTTGTCTAACGTACTATGCACCGTGCCTATCCCTACCCATTTATTGATCGTACCCTGCCTTACCGGCCCATTTTCGATTAAAAAATCAAGCCCTACGAGAACTGCAACCGAAAGTAAAACAAGTTCTATTTCAATACATATGTACCAGCATTAAGCCTCAACCTACAGCGAAAACAGGACTTAAAAAATGAAAACAGCAAGAGAAACATACCAGTTGAAAGAGTCAATTTTGGGTGCTGAAAATGTGAGCTCCTTCAAAAAGGGGCACCTATGCTCGCTTTGGTCTGATTTCTGTAATCCACAAGCTTCTCTTCTTTGGTCATTCTGCGATTTGCAACATTAAAAAAAAAGAAGAAGAATTAGGTCCATGAGGATTACTAATTTCAGAGGAATAAACCTCAACCTAAACACAGAAATTAGGATTACCAAAAGAGCAAGAGACCATACCAGTGGCAAGAGTTAATACCGTGTGCTGGAAATGTGAGCTCCTCCAAAACGGCACCCTTGCTCTCTATGGTCTGATTGTGGCAATCCACAAATTCTAATCCTTTTGGTCATTCCGCAAAAGCCACCACAACTATCCTCCATTCTCTTTTTATTTCATCCTCCTTTTCTTCTTCTTCTTCTTCTTTCTCTCGTTGCTTTTCTCCAAACTATTCCAGTTTAACAAATAAGCTTAAGCTTCTGTCTCTCCTTTTTGGGAGTTTTGTCTCCCCTTACGAGAGGAATAAAGTTCGTTTGTGGGCAATTTATTTAATGTTCGGGCTCGAGAAGCTTAGTATGCATTTATTGGTGGTTTGTAGAAATTTATTAATGTGTTCATTTCTGGCCGAAGTTTATTTGATTGTCTGGCCTCTTGTTGTCTTTTTTTTTTTTTTTGGTTAGCAATGCATCTCTTTTTGAGACTGCTATAGGATATAAAAATTTTCTACTCAGCAGAAGGTGCGTCAGGTGACACCTGGACTCATACCTGGACTTTTTTTTATGTATCAGTTAGATAATTAGTTTGACTTTGTCCAAGTTATCTGTAATGAATTTCGTTGTGTAAGTGCCGTTGGATTTTATCAATGCAGTACTTCTCACTTTTGTAAAAAAACAAAAACAAAATAAGCTTCGCTAATTTATTACACGACCCTTGCATCTTCAATTCTTATCCATTTTTTCACCCAAATTTGGGTTAAAAGTTTGATTTGGGTAAGTCATTTCCAATACTAAACTCATATTTTTATCCAAATCTATTATTCAATGGCACATTTGTAATTAATGAGTGACACACTTGTAATTAATGAAAGTGAAAAGATGGTTTGAAAAAAATGGGTATGAGTTTGAGTCTCCCCAAATTTGGATGAGGAAATGGGTAGAACTTAAAATGGCTAGATAAATGGGTATGACATTGGAGATCAATTTTTAGGCTTTTTACTCAAATTTTGGATATGGATAATAAAATGGGTAAGAATTGGAGCTCTAACAGCCCTTGCATGAAGGAATTTGGCAAGAAAAGAAAGGAAAGGAAAGATGTTTTTACCCAAATTATTCATTTGGAATCTTGGATTTAGTATTTCGGTGAGAAATCGATGAAGAAGTACAAAAATAATTTTTTTAATTGAATCTTCATTTTTCTCACCAAATCTAATAAAGAATGATGAAATTGTGTGAGAGAGGGCTTCTTTTCTAATCAATTTTTTTTTCTTTTATTCTTTAAACTATCCATAGTTTTTTTATTTCATCCCTAAACTATTAATTTAACGAACTTATTCCCTCAAGTTTTCGATTGCTTCTTACTTCGTCCAATCGTTGACGGGGCTTCACTTTTTGGACATAAAACAAGTCATGTGCATGTGTGTATCACATACGATTATATCCCAAATGAAAGGGGCAAAAATGCCATCCCACAAATCAAAAATTATCTACAAGAACAAAGCACTACCAGTTGATATTTCAAGTTCGGTTCCTTGGATGTTTTCCGCAAAACCCGAGTGACGACTCTGAATCGAAGCGTTTCGCTGCGCTTTTCCAAAAGAGGCGCACCCAATTTTACAAACAAAACCAGAATTTTTGGGGCGTGTACCCACACCCATCATTCCCAACCATTTCCCGGAAACTCCAACCCCGAAAAAATTTCATACTAACCCACACATATCAAGGCAAGCATGTTTGATGCAGCAAATAGGTGCAAGTTGCTTGGGTTCCTGGAAAGCGTGTTACAAGTTTGTGATAGAAGATTAGTTTTAAGAATCCTCCATGGTCAGTTGTGGACTGTTTACCAATCTGAATTTGAAATACCAGACTTATCCTACTATGACCCTAGAAGATGTATCAGTCAGGAGGTGCTTCTTCAGAAAGGTGGGAAAGAACAGTTAAGATGCGTAACACAAACAAAATGTCAATGTTAGCACGGGGGCATTTCCCCCATCACTCATTGTAGCCACACATTGTGGTGAACCCATGCACTTGGCGAATTTGAAATACCTGACTTATCCTACAATAACCCTAGAAAATGTATCTGTCAGGAGGTGCTTCTTCTGGAATCTGAAAGGAGGGAAAGCACAGTTAAGATGTGTAATGCAAACAAAATATTAACGTTAGCACGGAGGCATTCACCCCAACACTCATTGTAGCCACACAATGTGCTGAACCCACGCACTTGGTGATAAGCTCCACAAACAAGTGGCTACAAGGATGTCAGGGCAATGACCAAGGACCACTAAATAATTTCCACAACATACGATTACAAGTAGCAACAACAATAATACCAAAGCAATCATAAATAAGATGTTGAGAATATTGGAAGGACCTAGGAACTTTTTCTTTAGCAAAACATCATGCTAAAAGAAAGGAGTGACCCATAACATAAACACATTGGGTTAGGGTAGGGTTGGGAGTTGAATGGGACCCATGGCTAGGTGGTCCCCTAGGCGCCTAGATGCCAATGCCAAATGTAGGTTGGGGTACCGCCCACCTAGTGTTGGGGCGCCATTGCAAAATGAAATAAAAGAACTGTCTTTGAGGCTCAAACCTAGGACTTTGAGCCTAACAAGGCTTGAATCCATGCATCTAATGTGGAATAAACATGAAATGACTTTCAATTTAACTCTTTATTCAAATCAGATTCTCACCGCATCAAACATGTAGTTAACTAGCTTGCGGAGCTTCTAGCCTCTCAAAGCAAGAAAGTCCAGTATAAACAGGGGCTACACAAGTCAAATGAATAGTCTTTACCTCTCCAGAAATCCATTCCTCTTTCAACCAGATATGATCATCCACTGCACCGTTCTGCTTAGGCATATTATCACTGCAGAAAGGGAGCATAAACCAAAACTATCACAAAAGCATAAAAACAATTGTTAACACAACATTTCCAACAGATTATAGTTCTCAAATGATGTGGTGGTGGCAAAACTGAGAGCAAGTGTCAATTTCAACACTGCAATAGAGACTTGTATATCAACATTGATGTAGGATATGAAAAGGAAGGGGCTTACTTGGGGCTCACCATATTTAGCTTTATGTGGCTAAATGTACGGCAATTTAGACTTCTAAAGTTTTAATTGGCGTAAAAAGGGATTAGGACGTATCCATGAACAGTAGCTTGGGTATATTTCCATTGAAGTCGGGTACTTGTTTAACGAAGAAAGTTCAAAATGGGATTAGGATTGTATAGTAGTACATCAAAGGGGATAAAAGGTGCTAAAATTATCTATTTGTGGTCAAGGCTTAGAAAGTCTAGAAACAAAGGAAGCTTCAGAAGTAGAAGTACAAGCAGTTTGACGCAATTAGATTTTTTTAGGTTTTGCAGTTGCATCATAGAATTTCAAAACGGATGAAAGGCCGAAAAAGTTCTCTACACTAGCCTATCTTGGATTGTAAGACTTAGGCTCTTACACGGTTATATCAAAGTAAACCCAAAGGATTTAAATTACTGTTCGCGAGTTGGAAAGCACAAAAATTAAGACTTGGGAACTTGAAATTAAAAGGAGGGACTTGGACTTCTAAAACCTAAAATAAACCAACTGAAAACAATGCCAAGGCCCAAAAGACCCAATTATGAAACTTGGCCCTCACTACAACCAATGTAGCTCAACTCAGCCCATGCCCATCCAGTTAAAATTAACTTAAAAATGAACCCATTTTGCTCTCAGAACTAGAAAAGCTAGACTCAACGACAACGGATAATAAATGGTTCAAACCTTGAATTTTGAACCAATTTTTTTCTTCTTTAAATGATACTTATTTTCCTTGATCTTCTAACAACTGCACCATACTATAAAAGGTCCAGTAGAGGAGATGAAATAAAGCAAATAATGAGGTTAGGGCAAATGCAGGTTATCTTCTGTTTCTCTTTTTAAGAGAAGAGGTATTTTACTGTTATGTAGTTCCAATCCAAAACTTTGTTATGCAATTCTTGGTTAGCCATATATTCGGGAGCTAGATCAGTTGCCAATAAACTAGCTAGAATTGCATCAACAAATATCATAGAATTGGACCTAAAAACTAAAAGCAACTTCACCAAGAACTTACCTCAAATCCACATTCTCAGATAACTGTTCGATTGCAGTAGGGGCAGAGTTTAGCATCTTTGAAAGTATTGGGGACTGGATGCTTGCTGAACTGGGAATTTGTGGGGACACCGCTGAAGTGGAAAATGGGTTACGTTCCGCACTAATGGCTCTATTACTGAAGGTCGCTGTATTGACGGCAAAAGAACCTCCAAATGTCTGGTTACGAGGTTGACTTCCAGGAGAACCTACCACATGATTTAGAGTCAATATCCACAGTCCACACCCATAGCATTATAGTTTTCAACTTTTAACCTTAAAGTTGCACCTGCAGTTCCAAATGGCGAGTTGTTTGTCCCAAACACACTAGTAGTCTGACTGGAGTTTTCAGCTGAATGAAAAGCATTCTCTGATGGAGTAGCAAGCCTGGAAAAAATAACCCAACAACTGAAGTCAAAGGGTAGACTTGGAAACAGGAGTAAAGGTAAATGGTATGTTACACGGATCATACAAAATGTATATAACGTATCCTTGTTGGAAACTCGACAGTTGGACAAGGGTATGGGATCCTTGGCAGACATTGTTAGCTGGATAATAACTTAACAGACATATTTTCTAATTCAAATTTCTCATGACCTAATGCATAGAACTCCAATAATATGCATGAAAATGTCTAAGAGATAGTAAACACAATTTAAACAATTAAGCTAGAAAGTTGAAATTTTATATTGAGGATTTTAAATATAAGGGTGTGTCCCAGTATCCACAAAATAAAAATAAGACAAATCCAATACATAGACACGTACCCGCCCCTAACATCCGTACCTAAGTCGATGTAACATGGGGTAAACCGCAAAGAAATTGAAAAAAGAAATAAGTCATACAATAAATACAGTAGACTGTCATTAGCAAGAATATCACCCTATATAATCTAGATGTCAAGAGAAAATCTTGCCTTGTTCCAAACCCCGTGTTAAGTGAAGCACCAAGTTGACTAAAACTGGAAACAGGAGGAGGGGTGCTATTTTGAGCATTCAGGGAAGATACACTTTGAGAGGCCCCAGGAAAAACACTTCGAGTAGCATTAGCAAGTGGAACCGCATAAGGATTACGAAGTAGGCTTTCGAATTCAAGTAACTTGGAATTGAGTAAAGTCCTCTCTCTCTCAACCTGCATCCAGATGAGATCTATGAGTCAGTCAACAAAGAAAACAATCCATCATTTAGCCTATACATCAGAATACAAAAATAAATAATCCAAAATATTAACTATCCTATAACAGTCATGGAAATATAGTCGGAGGAAAATTTAAACAAAACTAATCTTTTCATTCATAGGTAGGTAAGTTTAAGGAGACTCAAACTTGAGACTGTACTGGGGAATGCAGCCTTAGCATTTGCGGTGTCCACCATGGATCAACTTTGAGAAAGAGGAGATTGGTGGTCCAGGTTAGATGAGATGAACGTGTCGACTCTAGACTGAGAAGCGGGGAACTGAGAGTAACATGTGAATTGGATATTGAGGTGGTGTAAATGGATCGCCTGCTAGCTTCTTTCATACTTCACAGGAGTTGAGTCAGGGGGAGTACGAATGGAGGCATTTAGTTTGGTGATCTCAAGGCTGTTTAGATGGTTATTTGGAGGAAGTGAGAGCTGGTGTCTGTTAGTTGAAGTGATATGAGAGCCTGCTTGTGCTCTTGGAAGGCAGTCAAGCCATCAACTGAAGCTGTTAGGCTATGTGCTAATTGGAACTTGCCCCCTAGTTTTCTGTTGGCAGTACCTCCTTAGTTGTTTTTTAGTTTAGGCCACCTTTTGGTCTTTTGTCGTTTCTTGTTTTCTAATCTGTTGATCTGTGTTGTTTTCCTGGGATTTCAAGGCTATTCCCTTGATCTCTTGTTCTCTTTTTTGGGTGGTTAGTATACAACTTCTTCCACACGCACAAAAAAAATCCTCTGCAACTAGGCAATCTTCAATAGGTGCTATTCTATTACAGCACCTTACCTTGGTTTACCCCTAGAGTTCCTTTATAAGGCAAAATAAGCTATGAATGGCATGGTGGAGCAGTTCCAGAAGAGATTGGTTCAAAGGAAAAGGCAATATCAAGTGGAAGACTATCATCCAAAAGTACTTTATCGAGTTTTCCTACTTGCTTTGTCTTTGCAAACCATTTTTCAGAGGTAGATACGGACGGGATTTGAGAGTAACTGATCCTTTTTCTCCATTCTTTTTTTGGGGGAGACGAGGATAAGAGAAGGGTTAGAATACTTTCTTGGAGTACAAGAAGCAAGAGTAGGAAAAGGAAAAAGGAAAGAGGGGAGGGGGGTGTTGAGGAGGCTGGACATTTCCAGTGAATTCCTTCTCAGGAAATACCATTAGACTTTCGCCTATGGAAGGGGTATCAAAGTTATTCAAGGCAAGAGAGGCAGCAAGGTCTGTAAATCAGAAACGAACCGTAACGGGAACCGGCCAATACGCATGCGATTTTTCATCTCACTGGTATATGGCAGTGTAATGGTATCGAAAGGCTAAAAACTGATACGTTATGTAACGGCTGATTTTTAAAACCTTGGTCTTGTCAAAAAGCATAGCTCTGATACCATGTTAGGTTACCAACTGTCCCAAAAGCTTAGGCTGTTAAGAAATGGGCTCAACAATGTATATCAAGTGCAAATGGAAAAAATAATTTCAAATGTTATAACCATAATGAAAAGCAAGAACCTATGCAAGTTCTATATTAAACTCATAGTTGTCAAGGGCAAGAGGAGGACCGAGTTGCAAAGTTCTGTTGGGGTCTAGGCAAGAGGTGCTAGGCGAGGGACACACCTTTTCAAAGCAAGGCGCACTAAGGTGAGAAAAATAGTAAAAAAATAGCATACACCAATACTTCAAATAATAAACACTAAGCCAATGAATATTAGAAATCATACCATCCAAAGGATCCAAAAAAACAACCACCAAATGTCAAATAGTCAACAACTCTTGCATAAATAAGGACTAAAATGTCAAAACCAGCTATTGTAGTGGGCCAAATTAGGTGGTTTGGACACGGTCACTACACTCGGCGTACGGCCGAGCCTAACCCCCAGGTCCTGACTGGAACGGTTGAACCCATGAGTGGGCTTATAGGCTCAGTATCATGGTTCGACCTGGGCGGCGGTCAGATCGACAACTGTGGGCTGTTGATGTGTCCAGAATGAGGACTGACAATGTTTCGCCACTGGGCTCGGCCGTTATCATCATGCCAGCTCACCCATGTGCGTTTAACTACCTTATCCGAAGTGACGTATATGACATCATCTGAAGCGGTTATGCGACGAGGTCACCATGAGTGCACATAGGGTGACAGCTCACGCACGAGGCTGTTAGCCGCCTTATCCGCTATGTCAGGAGTGACGTCAGTCGAAGCGTGCACAGCACATGCCCGAACTTGGAGAGCAAACAAGGACAGTCTATATAAAGGAAGTGAGGCAACCCTAAGAGGTACACACTATCTTCTACCCACAAACCCTAGTACTTTCCCTACTTGCTCGGCACTTTCTGATCCTCACACCGGAGGACCGTTCCAGAGTCCCTAGGGGTGGTCGGTTAGTCGTGTTTCCCTGTGCAGGCTAGGTGAAGGTGTTAGGCGAGAACCCTGCTGAAACAGAAGCTAGAGAGGTTACCTAATCTTAGATCTAGATCCCACACATAGATCATTTTCTCATTCATCACATAATGGATCACAATTTTACAGTTTGTTTAAGACTATTTTATATGCATTAGGTCTTTCAAATGGACACAGAGGGAATACTGATCGGTTGACAAAGGTGAGTGGTAGAGTTGGGAACTGATGTTGATTTGGAGAGAACACTCAAGAGGACTTTACAAGGATCATAAAACATTTCATAGGATTAAGGGGGCATCCTGGTCGATCTTATATGTTTGGCAATTGGTTCTGATTGCCTAACTTGCCTCAAATAGTGGATTTGTGTATGGCCAATGTGCCCCCTTTTTGTTTTGTTTTTTCCTTTATGTGTGTGTGCAAGTATTTAGGTCTTTTCATTTAGCCAATGAAAGGGAAAAAAGAAAACAAACTATATTCATTTATCGTAAACGATTTCTCATGAGTCATGAATCAAGCCCGTAAATTAGCGGTCAACTAAAAAATGAATCAGAACGAGAATTTTCATTGGTGGCTCGCTTATAGATCACATAACCGTATCCTTTTTGACCTAATAACATAGCACAGTGAACTTTCTTGGACTTTTATACAAGATACTTAAAATAAATTCTGTCACCGACACTTGAGTATTTAAAACAATGCCACTGTTCATACGTCAGTATGCACGACATTTGACATTTCTGGACTGGCTTTGAGTAATTTAGATAATCATTTTCATTGATGGCTCGCTTATACTACATCACTTTGGACCTAATAACATAGCTGAGTGGAATTTTCTTGGTGTATTAGACAAGATACTTAAACTAAAATTGCGCCACCGAGCCTTGCGCAATCCAAACAATTCCAATGTTTCTTAGTATGCATGGCGTTAGACATGATGAGTGGTCAGTAATTCAGATCACTTTCATTAGTAGCGAAGTATCTAAAATAGACAGGAAAGTTTCACCCTTGCACTTCAAAATGTATTGCTCTATGTTCTAAAGCCTCCTCAAATGTTCAAATTATCATACCACTTCATGCATCCGTAAAATAATTGAATTTGCACAATTCCATACCACCACAAGAAGATGCAACAGAAACCTAGTAGTTCAGTTCCAGTCTTTTCTTCTTTGTTTGCATATGACACTTGGTATCTGCTTAATTAGAAGCAAATAAGAAAATTTAGAATGCAACTGCATTCATAAGATCCACTGCTATATTGTCCATCATATAACTTTGACAGGGAATAGGCTGTCGCAGTGACAGCTCTAGAATTTTTTTAAGACATATGTTCGAGTGGGTAATTAAATCCGGAAGATTGTCGGACACGGAACAAGTGCATCCTATTACAGATAAATTCGATCACAATCAAAACACCACTATGAGGTTATGACCATCCAGATTGATCAATGCAATTTTGGGGTTCAACTAGACATCAACGTTAGTATTGAGTGTGTTCAAGAAGCTTTGAGGCCCTACGACACAAGTGTTGAAAAATAAAGCCTATCATACTTGGCGTGTAGATGATTGGGACTTTTGGTAATTATTCCAACAAACTGATGGGATCTAGTATGAATGCCCACAATATGTGAAAACAAATACTCCCTCCGTTCCAATTTGAGAGTGCACCTTTCCTTTTTTGGGTGTTACAAAATAAATGTCCCATTTGATAAGTCAACACAAAAAAGGATCCAACTTTCCCTTTTTACCCTTCTTAAAAAAGGACAAAAGTGTGTGTGTGTGAGTGAGAGAGAGAGTTTGTGTTGTAGGAGTATTCAATTTTGAATTCTTGGACTGATGACTTTTGGAATGCTGGTCTACTTTGCCGCCTAAAAAATCTTGGGATTTGTAATTTCTTTTAAGGAAAAAACCTGTTTCCATTTAAATTGTACAAAAGCTATTCCAAATAGGAGGGGCAAAATTGGAAAGTTAAAAATCTGTTCATGTAATAATTACACTCCCTTAAAAAGTTGGAATCCCGGAGCGGGACTCTCAAATAGGAACGGAGGGAGTAACACATTACACTCATTTGTGATTGGCTAAACTAATGGGGTCCAGTGCTTACATGGGACTCATTCCAATATTTTAACCAATAACAAGTGAGATGATGTTCACCCACCTGTAAGGTGGATTAAAATGATCTTGCAAGACACAAAAGCATGAGAGACTCTTCCTCTCCTACATGTCATCAAAGCAAGATGATTTTTATGGGCCTTCAAAAGAACATCTTTTACTCAAGGAATCAAGATGAATACAAAATAGTGGAATATCACATATATACTGACAATTATGCAAAGTCAGGGGTTCAAAGGACACCCGTGGCGTCAATGTGGTGCCACCACTGGGCGGTCATCTTAAAGATAATTTAGTGGTGGTGGAAAATACATATGTTCTTGATTTCTTACAATTGACTGCAAGCTCAAGCCACGCTTTGCATCATCATATGCAGCTGCTCGCAATTCTTCAAAGCTAATATCGCCACTGATGTCACAAGGAGAACTGCAAACAACAGAATTTGCTATTTATGCTGCTGTCTTCCTGATATTTTCTGATCATGATGAGAATGGAACAGAATACAAGGGATTTTAAAGAGAATGAGCAGGAGAGCTAAAAAACAGGTTTTAGGCTTATCTGCTCCTTTAATACATTCATGGTATAGTTACAATAATTTCCAAATTAACTCCAAGTACTTGCATTTTCTCTTTCTAGCTGTTTGGGAGTCACAGACGAGAAAACATTTTGCCACAATCAATTCTAAAAAATGTACGATAAAGCCAAAATAAGAAAATCAGTGGAGGAGCTTTTTGAATTCTAATTTTGGCTTTTGGATTTTCTCTTTCTAGATGTTAGGGAGTCACAGAGGAGAATGCAATTTTGCCACAATCAATTCTCAAAACTGAATGACAAAGCCACAATCTAAGAAACAGCCACGGAGGAGCTTTTTGAATTCTAATTTTACATTCTCCAACCACCTTCAAACCAAAATACCATTTTTCCCCTTATTTTCATTGAAGGAGTCACCCTTGTCCCCATCATATATGCACACAACTTCTGTTTAACTATATGGTGTGGTATTTGTTAGCTACGTTATGTTTTAATTATCTACTTTTCTAGGAGTATAATTTTCCTCGTAATATATACACACATTGCATGTTAAAGAGAATGTGACAATGTCTTTACCTAATTTTTGGTACTTTCAAACACGGTGCTTATGAACGTGCTAAGTAAAAGTGGTATACAAGATCTATATTAACAAGTTCAATAAAGTATGGGTGTACAAAATATTTGTAGAAGAGTTGCACATAAATTCTAGGAAAGGGTGACATGGCCAAAAATCACATAATCCAAACATTTTACTGGTACATAATCTATCCTACACATGTCATCAAAACACTTTCACAGATTCATAGTCTATTTTGGTTATAATCCACAATCTCTAATTTACAATCCCTAATGTATAATCTAAAAAATGTGGCTCCCAAACCCCCCCTCAATAATCAATTCATAAGTTGAGCCAAACTCTTTTTTTTTTCTAACAGAGATAACTTTGCCTCGATATTTGCCTAATAATTATTGGTGGGTATCTATGACCCACCAGTGTAGAGCAGACAAGGAAGCTCGGTCCTCCTTTTTCCATATCACTCCAATCAAGTCTCTTGGGCTCCATGGAGAGTAAGCTACTTCAAATGCTCAAAGAGATCCTCAAGGAATCTCCAACCTATATCCACACTCAAATAAGGCTCTATTAAGCATGGCGACTCTTCGTTCCATGACACTCTTAAGTCGGCAGTCGGCCTAGCTAGCTTGCTTGGGACTTAAGGAGGTATGTGGCTTGGAGGCTAGAGCAAAGGGATTGTCAAGACTCTGCGAGGGGAGCTCCACCTTGACCAGCTAGAGAGAGAGAGGGCATCGCCTGACATCAGACACCTCGGAAGATGTATCACAACTGCCACTTGACACATGGGGAGTCGTATCATACCTACCACCTGACTTAGTTGTATGATATGAGTCTTCGTTGCCTTGTTTGTCTTTCCTTTTTGATGGGTAACAAAAACACTAAGTAACAAAGAGTCAAAAGTAAATATAAGAAAGTACATAGAGAGGATCCAAGGAAACTAAAAAATAGGCTGCTGATTTTGCCACTCCCTTTTTTGTTAACGCTTGGCGTTAACAAAAAAGGGAGTGGCAAAATCATTTCCCAAAAAGTATTCAATTTGAGATAATGAATCTCATAATGATGACATTTAGGAAAAATTGTCCCCACTCCCAAGAAATTCCTCAAACATGTCCTCAAATAAGCCTTGCATTTCTTTCCAATTAACAAACGAAAATATCTAATACAATCAACTGCTTATTGGGGATCTTCTAAATGCCAGAGGTTACTTTAGTTTTGAATAAAGATGTTGGAAGGTTTTAAAGTGATTTAAAGAAGCTATGGTTCATTGCATGACTTGGCATTTAAGGAATCTATGCTTGAATACTGACAAAGAAAAGCTGAGAAAGAAGAAAGTAGGTCCATGAAAAATACTACGCCAAGTTCAAAGGTATGCTTATGAGGTAGAATTACCACCGGGCCCAACATTTCACTCATCTTTAATTGTAGAAGGCACGTTAGTTAGACGGAACTAATACCATGCCCATGGTAGTGTACATCACATACTTTGTGAGATTATACATTTGATGGATGTTTAATCCAAAGGGTAAAAGTTTTAACCAATATATGATCCTGTTTGACATAGTCCAATCCGATGCTCATATTCGATCAAACAAGCAAGCAGGCACACAGTGTTAAAGAGTTGGAA
The DNA here is from genome assembly GCA_025642025.1 of Rhododendron ferrugineum. Classification (NCBI taxonomy): domain Eukaryota; kingdom Viridiplantae; phylum Streptophyta; class Magnoliopsida; order Ericales; family Ericaceae; genus Rhododendron; species Rhododendron ferrugineum. Next base: position 26,243,573 of record JAOTQK010000018.1, read on the forward strand.
ATCTGGGCTTTTGAGGAGTCTCGCTCATTTCGATCAGCTGCTAGGGCTGCCCGTGGATCGGTTTGATGTGGATCGGTCCGGTTCTCAATCCGATCCGCTCGCGGCGGATTGTCGTTTTCTCCATCTGCCAACCGTCCGTGAGTTTATTTGGTTGGTTCGGTTTGGATGCAGTTTGTGTGGATCAGTTTGGACGGTTTTGGCAGATTTGAGTGTGCAATTTTTTTATATATATACACCTAAAAATTAAAAAATAAAGCCCCAAAATTTCAATTCCAATCAAGTCCACCACAAATTCAAAACAAGTCTAAACCAACATTACTTAGAATTAAGTTATATTCATCCACCCTAAAGTCTAAAGATAAACTATTACATCATCCAATTAAGTTACATTCGTCCATAAATATTTTAAAGTCCAAAAATGACATCATAATAGAGAAGGTTATTAACATTTTCAACATAAAAACATCATAGACTACATGTTTATTACTTTATTATCTGTGAAATTTTGTTCAAATTGGTCAACATCATTCATAACCTTCCGTAGAGAAATAGGAATATTGCGGATTGGCGGATTGGGCGGAACCGAACCGGAATTGTCAGAATTAGTATTTTTAGATCCGTATCCGTCCGTAGCATGTCTCGGTTTGGTGCGGATTGGGCGGTTTGGTGCGGATTGGGCGGTTTGGTTCATCCGCTGAATAGCCCTAACTGTTGCAATTCGTGCAAGATGACACAAACCGCCACTGCTTCTTTACAGCTTAAATCCAAGTTTTCCTTTTATGTTAATTATCATAGCTGTAATTCTCAATATTTAATGTTTATGTTCCACAATTTCATTAAGATGATTTGACCAGGATCATTTGGGTTTACATCACTATCTCGCAAACTCCACATCCAAAAGAACTAAGGCCTTACTATTTAAACCAACCCCCTCTAACAAATGTGAAGCAACTACACTAACAATCAACAAGTACGATAAGTTTGAATCCACAACCACCATGCTTCAAGCAAAGGAGAAGGAATCTCTTAGCTTCAGCTACCTACTTAAAGAGCTATAAAACTACAAAAATTTCACTATAGCCTCCAACATCGTCTTTGTCAGTTGATTTGAACACAAAAAAGGAAGAAAGAGGGAGCACTATTTTACATATTTAAGTTGGAAGTTTTCGAGCCAATGACTACTTTCATGGACTAAAAAACTTACAATTTGGAGCAAAACCATGCCATCAACAACCAGGGTCTAAATTCTGCCATTTGCATATATTGGTTGATACAAAACGGGTCTTCAAGGTACTGGTATGTTAGCAAGAAAAAAATTGTTTTGATAAGAAACACACAAGCTTATCCACCAATACGCCCTATACATATGCCATAAGTAACACAATGGTTCCTTATTACAACCAATATTCCCGATACCTGAACTGTTCCACAAAAATGCACCTGCAACAATGTCTAGCATTCTCCCTTATTGTCTTCGATTTCCAAACCATTTCATCCGCCATTTCTCCCCCTTTTTGGTGCCTCTAGAGATTAATTATGTCCTACTTGCACCAAATCCCCCATGGATCACTTAACCAAAAGTATTGATAACGTATGATCGGAGATTGATTCTTTGACACAGAGTCTTTGATTTGGTAGCAGCACCCCAGATTATGCTTTGATTTGGAATATGAGGGCCTGATTTGAGTTCAAATTACGTCAAAAACAAAAACCAATTAATTTGGGTACAATTCGCATCCCAATTTAACACTGGAACTTCAATTAGGGCTCAATTTCAGTTAGATTCAGAAAGAAGTGCTTAGGTATGTGTTATCTTGCTTAGTTTTTGGCAAAGGAACTTCAATTTGGGTTCGACATAACTTCAATTTGGTTTTGGTTGTTGGGTTTCTCTTCAACCTGTGTTAAGAGCTTGTACAAAATTGATAAATTAGTAAATTACTACCTCCAAAACTAGTATATGAGTTTGGGCTTCCTCTCTACTCATTGCCAATGGATTTTGGGTTGGATGCTTAAGGTGGTGCCCGAGCTAGGCTTTGGAAAGTTTTTGGACAAGACACTCTTGATTGATTGCCCCCTTATTTGTGCATTACGTGCGCCTTGTTTTCTTATGATCCTTATGATTTTTCGTTTACCTCTCCACATGCGAGTAATGGGTCGCACAAGCAAGGCAGTGTTAGAGCTTGATCGGCATTGAGAGCTTGGCAACCTCTCTACTCCGAACCATTGGTTTTGAGCTGAATCTATTAATAATGTGGTTTTTGTTTTAGGGTTTGTTAATCGACTATCAGTCTATTACATACTAAATATAAAAACAACACACTTTGGGAGTTGAATATCGAACATAATTCTCTCTTCTGGGGAAAAACACAATACGTGGATGATGGTCTATAACCTTTCAAATGTACGTTATATAATATGATTCCCGGGTATCAATTTGAAATAAACATGCTTATCAACAAGTTCTATGATATTTGCTAGAGCTTCAAAACGGGAAAAGAAAAAAAGAAAAAAAACTATTCAAGAGTGAGGTTTCCAGCATTACATAGGGCGATACAGCCAATAACTGTTACAGGTGACTGCAATCGTTACACTGGCCGATACTGTGATTTATATGATCGTTAACTAGCATGTTGGTCTCATATTTGCGTGGTCTTCAAACCTCTACTTACTAATTGTTCCTCAGTTTTTCTCGGCAACTTATGCACAACAGTTTCCCCAACTAATCTGTTCTTCAGTGAAATCTTGAAAACCAACTTTCTCAAAGTGCCTGTGAGAGACATTGTTAGAAAAATATACCTCTTACCATGGCCATAACATGTAAGCTTCCAAAGCGGTCTTTCATGCTGAAAATCTTCCGAGATTTGACCTTTACACAATTTAGGATCTGTGCACCTTCACATCACAATGCATTTGAGCAGTATACAAAGCCAGTCAAGAAGATGAACAAACACTTACTCAAAGATATAAAGCAACAAACATAGAAGTATGAGCATTACTCAAGCACTCACTTGTGATGAGCTGTCGGAGGCTGGTTTTCAGGTTGTTGTGATGCTTGGGAGCCACCAGCATTTATGGGGGAGAAACGCGTCCAAGTATTTTCATAAGGCTGGTGACACGAAAAGAACTTAAAACTAATGAAAATAAAAGCATGACATTCACTGACATTATCGTATTAAAAATATGGCAAAAAGTGTGTCCATTCTTCTAATAGGAGCAAGAAATTAAGGGCAGAACCTTGAACTGGTCCTGTTTGGATCCAAAATCATTTGCCCCTCTTGCCTGTGGGCTACCTTGAACACCAAAGCCGAAAGAATTGGGCTTGTGCTGTTGCAAATTTGATCGCTGAAGTTGAGTGCTACTTTGAACACCATATCCAAAAACATTAGCTTTTGGTTGCTGTTGTGTTACATGAAGAAACTTACACCGCTCACCATATCGACAACTGGAAGAGGCAAGGAGAGAATTTAGAAGTAAAAAAGAATGCACATCATATCCGCAACATGGTTCGGAAAATAAATGGTTTTATCTCAACAGAAACACTAGTGAGATGATAAATAAGGATAATAAACTAGAACATTGGATCCATATATTAACCTTTAGGCAGCAGACGGAAACAAATATCAACCATAGGCATACTACACTACTAATGAAAGGTTGGGAGAGAGACTAGCTAGGTTATGAAGAAACCAATAACATGCCTATGAAAATGTTCCTCTCTAGGCCAGTGAGGCCACGCTATCCACTCACAAATTTGACCTATTAAGAATCCACGAGGCAGTCTCTGTATTAGCTAAGAACAGTGTCAAAAGACCAAACTTAATGAGGCCAGAATACAAGAATGTCCAAAAGTCAAAACAAGGAATATTTTAAGGCAGGAGAGAGAAGCCAACAGGGCAAACTTTGAGTGAAAAGGAAAAGCAGTTGTTGAGTACCTTTGTTGACTGAAAAGTCATTCAAGAAGCAAAAGAAAGGGTTAAATGCCTGTCCTTGAGTGCTAGGAGCACAAGGTTTTTTCACCAGAGATGAATGATCCTAAAATGAGGAAGAAGACGACGAATGCTCATAAGATGAGGAGAACATATTCAGTCAGGAAGTCAGAGTTGAAGATGCTAACGATATTAAAGGGGAAATTCTGGAGTATTATCAGGGCTATTGGCAGTAAATTTGCTGAGAAAAAAGAGCCAATTGATATTCTGACCAAGGCCATCAAAAGATTTGTTCCAGTTAGCTACTGGGAAGACCTTTTAAGCCTGTTTCAGATAAGGAGATTTATTCAGCACTGGATTCCATTAGGAATTACAATGTCCAAGGCCCTGATGGTTTCAACTCTGCTTTTCATGCAAACTGGGAATTTGTCAGTGAGGACTTCCTTTAAGCAGTTAGTTTTTTTTTTTTTTAAACTGACTTAAAGCAGTTAGTTATTACTTCGAAAATGCACTAGGCTAGGGGAATGGACTGCTGCAGCTTTTTCTCTTGTCCCTAAGTCTAATGCCCTTCTACAGTCAAGGATTATAGGCCCATTGCAAGTTGCAAGGTGACCTACAAGTGTGTGAGTAAAGTCCTAGCTAACAGATTACAGGTATACTCTCTGATCTTGGGCAGTATAATTGCTATTCCTGAAGCTTCCCTTCCCGTCAAGTACTTGGGGGTTCCCCTAACTACCTCTAGCGTGCAATACTGAAGACTACATTTCGCTAAAGGAAAGGATCATTTCAAGGACCCAAACTTTGTCTAATAAGTCACTTTTGTGTGGGGGCAGGGACCAACTTATGAGTTCTGTGTTGTTTATATTCAAATCTACAGGAGTGGCATTTCATTCTCCCAAGGAAGATTGTGACTGTGATTAAGAGTTGTTAGGGCTATGTTGTGGAAAGGTACAGAGCTAAGCACTTCTGGGGCTAAGATCAATTAGGATACTGTCTGTGCTCCTAAAATAGAAGGTGGCTTGAGGTTTAGGAAGACTCTCAAGACTGAAACAACGCAGTCATGCTACTGGACTTGTGGGCAGTTTGTAAGAAGATAGATACCCTGTGGGTGAAGTGAATCCATAATTGTGACAAATATCATTGTTTTCGGTCATTGAAATTGCGACCACTCTTCATGGACCATGAGGCAAATCTCCAAGCTGAGAAGCCAAGGCCAGGATCCATTAAACATGGGGGTGGTAAAGGCAGATAACGCCTATCTTTGGATGGATAACTGGCATCTCTTAGGTCCTTTGTGCAAAAAGTTTGGGAAGGGGTGGTGTTCAATTCGATTGATTTTTTCTTATTAATATGATTTGTGTCATATTTACGGCTCAAAGATATACAGTATTAGAACTTTTAAGATTAGTTAGTAAAATAGCATTTTATATTATGAAAAAAATTCCAGCAAGCCACTTCTAAATCCAAGTTAACTACTTACAATCCTACACAAACCCCGAGGGCCATATGCATCCTTCCACCCTCCACAATCACAACCCTAGAAAAAGTCCTCACCCTAACCTCATCCGAAAACAACCACAGGCAGTCCTATCCTAGGCACCCCTTCCCCACGAACAACATGGCAGACAAACCAATCTCATACTAATTGAGCATTTTTACAACCAATGATCGAGCTAGATTCGGTTTACAGTTCATTCTCCATATTATACTACTCCCTCCATCCCAATTAGTTTTTCAGGCTTATTTGGAAATGTTCTATGGGATTGGCTCCTGCAAGTCCCTCAGGTGGGAAAAAAATTCATAAAAGTTACTATATATGAATGGACCCGCTCCACCCCACCCCCCCCAATCAAGGTATAATCTTGGACATTCGATACAATATTCAACTTATAAAATATTCGTTTGAATATGAACTTTTGGAATCGTATTTGCTTTAAGTAATTCACAGGAATGAAAACAAACAAAATTTAGACAATATGCAAAAAAGTACTTTATTTTTTATCTGAAAATATGCAAAAAAGCTGATGTAACATTTTGATAGTACATTTTACGGTACACCAGCTTTCAACTGGAATATGAAGCTTCGACCATAACATTGCAGTTCAACTGGAACTCCTATAGTTAATAGTTGCAGTAGAGGCAATATATTGTCTGCAAATTTCCAACCCCAAAAAAGATTAAGGTTGGGGGGAGACTAATATATTCTTGGGATGGGGGGAGACTAATATACTCTTCCTTCATTGTCGATAGGAAACCCTAATGTCTTTTCTCACAAACAAGGCAAAACGACAAAAATGGAATTAGGTGTTTTGTGCCGGTTTAATGGGTAGCGACTATTACCTTCCACGCTGGAAATTTCTGCAGGGTTCTTTTCTCGGAGGCATAATCTCTCACCCCCACCCTCCTCTTCGAAAACTCTTTGTACTCGTACGCAATAGTTTGCTTCTATCAAAGAGGTTGAAAACTTGAAATTCTCAGAGCTAGAAAGATCACAAAACTTCTTTAAGAAACCGCGGAAGCTTCTCTCGCGCAAGCTGTCAGCATTGTACAACTACAAAACCGACCTAGTGTGAATTGGGCTTTAAAATCAAATAATAATAATATTTTTTTTTTAACTTATTGATTCGTCTCGACGGGAGAAATTAAAAATATATAATTTTTTTTATTGAAACTCATAATTATTTTTAAAAAAACAAAAATAAATTGTCTTTTTAACTTATTTTTGTCTTTTATTCAAAAAATTATGAATTTTAATAAAAAAATTTAACTTTTTTGATTCTTTTCGTCGAGACAAATCAATAAATCACAAAAGCCTGACGTAAAACAAACAAGGAATATTTAAATATTCATCATCTTTATACATGTCATGTAAGAATTCATCCCGCCCTTTTTGAGCATTTATGTTTTTATCCTTTCAGATGGTGAATTACCTATATTACCCTTTTAATAAGATATTCATATGTAGGTGTATATTTTCTTCCTAAATTAGTAGGATTATAGTAATTATGTTACCCAAAATTATGGGATGATTAATGGATAGGAATGGAAAAATTTTGAATTTTAAAATTTTGAATTTCTTAATGGATATATTCTAAACCATTTTTCTCTCTTTAATTTCGTGAATTTTCAAATCTTTATTTTTTTGTGAATTTTTGTAAACATGAATACACCATGTTTTATTCATGAAAACACATGGTTCGATAAACCATGAAAACATGACTAAATTAACAAAAAAACATGAAAACATGAATACACCATGTTTTTAATCAATCATAAAAAACATGACTATATTAATCAATCATATTTTTCATGAATACACCATTTTTTATTCATGAAAACACATAATTAAATTAATTGATAAACCATGAAAACATGACTAAATTAATTAAAAAAAATGAAAAACATGAATACCCCATGTTTTTAATCCACCATAACTGGGTTTGGATCAAATCCCCT